>VZRL01004167.1:1435787-1468608 GCA_013397895.1 Origma solitaria
GAGAGAGAGGGCAAATAGAGAAACAGTGTCTGCAGTAGAAGAATTGCGATGGACTGACCTAAGAAAAACCCCACACCCTGCCCCTGCCTGGGAGTTGTTAGTTAGTTAGAAAGGAGGGAGGGGGTGAGCTGAGAAGTGGTGCCTTAAGAGGGAAAAGAGGGGTGAGTGAAGAAATGGTGTCTTAAGAACTTATTTTTATCTCCAATTTATCCTCTGACTCTGTTAGATTAATAAATCACTTTTTTTTGCAACTTTAAGTTTCCTGCCTGCTCTTGCCCTGAATCTCGTGCGTCCCTTATCAGTGATCTTATCTCAACTCATAAGTCCAGTGTTTTGTGTTAGTTTTTCCTCTCCTCTGCATAGCTGCAGCAGGAGAGAGCATAGAAAGCAAACGTCGTAGGTGCCTGGCATTTAGCCAGGGTCAAACCCACGACACATATCTTCAAAGGCTTTCATAGGGCAAGATCATGTAAGCCATTTTAACTGTTTGACAAAGATAAATTCAACCATCTCATTACACTGAAAAGCTTTTAAAGTAACATTTTCCCATCCAGTCACATTTGAAACAAATCCAAATTTTGTAAAAATTTTAAATATATGTGATATATACAAAATTTCAGCATTTATTCAGAAGCAAGTCTTTAAAAACAGAAATTCAATCTAAACAAATCCTTCCCCATTTCAATGAATTTTTGCTATCCAGAGAAATCATGTTTTTCTGAAGAAACAGTAATCTCTAGCTGCTCTACCAGACCCAGATCTTTTACAGGATTTCTCTTTTGTTAGTCTGTATGTCAGACCCAAAGAATCACATTGCTTTGCTCCTGCCCCTCTGCTTGGCTTCACTCAGCGCTTTCCCTATGCTGTATTAGCCAACTAAGCTGTAAAAGTAGGCTGAATCCATTGACTTTGTACATCTAACGGGAATAAATACGTGACAGCAAAGTGAAAAGTAAACAAAACACAAAAAGGCCATGTGGGGCCAGGCAATCCGGAGAGAATTCAAAACCAAGTCAGCATATCAAAGTAAGCAACGTCAGTACATCATTTAGATTAGGCTTTGACAATGTAGATTATGTTTTTAAAGACTGTTTACATATAAAAGTTACTGAAGCAAGCCACACCGTCTGCTTGCTCACAAGATGTAGTGCACAAGGAACGATTGCATTTGGGACACATTCCTTTTTACTGCAGGCCTGGCAAGGGAATATTTCCTATTTCCATCTGTAAGCAGGCAGGGGGAGGATTTGTGCAGGTTTTGGAGCAGAAAGGGAGCCATATTATCTGTGGACTCCACAGGACTCATAGGATAAAGAAAATTCTTTTCAAAGTGCACACGCACACATACACCAGTGCAGGACTGGGTCAGTTTTAATCTTCAGGCACTGAAAATAGTCAAGGATGGTCTTTCTCCCCTCCCAGAGGAGGTTTAGGTCTATCTAAACAGGCAGGGAAAAAGGGATAGAAGTGAATTTGCAGTTAACAAACAATACAACTTGAATGCTTGTCCTATGGGCACTGCCACTCACAGAGCTCTTCCTAGCATGGGTTGTTCTGACCTTCCTACAGGCACCACTTGAGCAAGAAATAGCATGACTGAGAAAAAAGCCCTTCCTAGGAGAATTTAAAAGGATAATGACTCAGCCTGAAAAAGAATCATGATGTGCAGAGAACAAAGGAGGGAAATAGGAAACCAAAGCAGAAGATCAGAAGTGGGCAAATGAAACCTGAAAAGGATCAGATGGACCTTCTGAACAAAAGAATTAAGGAAAAGTGGGATTCAAAACCCAAGTAATTTTACGAGTGGGACATAACCTTTGAGGTGATGGAAAGAGCAGAGGGTTATGTTTTGACACCCGCTTTTGTCCTAACCCACCTTTTTATCATCCTAGTGCATTGAATTCACCTAAGTGCTTGTAAAGAAACTTATCAGCTGCTCAGCTGGTCAGGAAAAATTCTCTTGATTTAGCTGCCTTGCTGTAAAACAACTCACAAAGAGAATATATAAAAGTGGTAAAAGCACTTACTGTCAATAACATCTGTGATGAAGTGGTATATATAAGATCCTCAGAGCAGAGCTGATAATATCACAGTTCAGGTTCCCACAAAGATATTACTTTTCCTTGATAAGATCACAGTGAGCCTCAGTTAAAGTGCATGGGGCTCAAAAGAGGTTGAAGAGCCAGGAGGGAACATTCCCGTCATCTACCTTCAACACGTGATTGCTCCATGCATTAAAATACATCCTTTTTAGCATTTTTGCCCTATTCACTTACAAATCTGAGGAATTCAATACCATGGAGCAAACCTAAGTTGCAATCATCATGCGTGCAAGCCCTCTCTTTAGAGAACTACTTCTTGGTCTAACATTTTTTGTTGCTATTCAGTGTATTTATTCTTACTATCTATTTTTTATATAGAACTTTCTTAGGTCATTCCTAGGCACTTTTGCTTTTGCGGTTCTAAATACTCACACTTTGGGGCTGACACCTTTCAGTTATTGATGGATCTTTCTGTTAGTTAGCTGAGCTGGATACAGCTTTTTTTAATCTTTCCTTGCAAATCTATCAGTTTGGCCCTCATATTAGCAGTGACATAATTTTGAACTGTCTCCAGCTCTTAATTTTTATGCATGGGAGAAACACCCATTTCACCAAGAGAGAATCCATTACCTGATAGCTCTGGAGGTATATGATTTCCTTTTTAGCATATTCTTCTTCTGAGAATTGGTCTAAACTTTCTGCCCAGGGATCGTTCACACAGCTTAAGACTGGTTTGAGCTTAAAGAACTGAGACAGAAATTTGCTAGAGTTATAGCATACCTGGAACACTGCTGGTATTTCACAGATTTGCACCTACACTACGGAAAGAGGGGATGATGTTCTCTGTAAAAGGACAAGGGAATTTCAGAACAAAATGTCAATTGATAACTTATATCCTTCTCTCTCTTCCTCTTATTATGGGAAGCACATATCTTGTAGCTCTGCCATAGCTATTCTGAAGACTTCTACTTTGGCCCTCAAAATCAACAGTAAAAATTCCAGCTCTGCATTATGAGAAAAAGTTAAGTAACTTACAATCCACCAGTTAAGGGAGCTAAATGAAAGTAAAATGTCCTTGGAAAAACAAAAGGATCCTTGCAATAGACGTAACTCACTACTTGTGGAACAACTGAGCCCCTGATTCTGCCTTTCCCCATCATTATATTGGCATTTTGTATAGAGATAACACCATTTCAGGATGGTGGCAAATCTGAATGCTGCTCACACATGGCCAGGGAAGTGTTAGTGGGAGGGCAGCACATTATCATTCTGCAGATACCCCAGCTCTCCAGTCCACCGGGGCATGGAGAGCTGACACTTTGCTCTCCTTCCCTGTGGCATCCCGCCTGTCACTATGGCAGAGGCTAAAAAGACTTTTTCAGTATCTGATATCTATTGTCACAGGGAAAAAACAAAAAAAAACCAGGCAAAATTGAAACTGTTAGTTGTTCATCAGGATATTTTGAACTCATGCACTCACTACACTGGTCATTAAGTAAAGCTGGGAGGTGTGGGACCAGACAGAAATGCTTGACTTGACTTCATGGTCCCGTGAGCAATTCCGAAGGAGTTACTGCAAAAAGAGTTGTTACACAGGATAGGGGTCATCACCACATAGATGTTAAAGCTATTTCTATAGTGCTGTTATATTTCTATTTTCTAGCACTGAACACTTACAAAATTTTTGTTCATTGAAGCTCTGTCTGTAGATAATAGGTAAAATTTATGCTGGATGATTCCACCAAAAACCAGTTGAGTTATAAGAGGAAAACTCTTAAAGCAATTACACTGTTGCATATGCACATATTTTATGCCAAAAGGGATGTGGATGGTATTTCTTGCTACAGCTAACCCGCTCATGCAGAGTAAGCTGAATAATGTATTTGTGTACAACTCTGGCATTCTAAAAGCACATTTCTAGGTCTAGCAAATGTTGAATTTCAGAAAAAATAATTGTAAGTAAACAACAACCAATTGCTGAAATTTTTCATACTTTTTTCTTGGATAATATCTTTTCTGTATTTTGAATTCCTCTATAAAAGAAATACAAAGAATCCTCATCAAAGAAAAAAATACACAATTGATTGCAGGTTAAAAAGAACTGGCAGTTATTTTTCCTGCAGACCTCTTTTAAATATTTCATTGTACATAAAATGTATTAACTGTTATAAAAACAATGGAACTCATAAGGCTAGGGAAATTTTAAGTTTAAACTGATTATATTAATTTTCTGGAAGAAAATCTGAGTATTATTAGATAATGCTGATGAAGCCCATTTTCTGAACACCCTGTGCCTGACCCCAGCGATACAGTAGTGGTGCTTTTTCTACTCCTTTCTATTTTGAGTCAGGTGCCATCATTCTTCTCCAATTGCTGTACACCTTTCCCTGCCTCTGAATCTTTCAGTTGCATTATTTGTTGTACAAACTAACTCTTCTACAGCATAGCAGCAACACCTCCAGCTCTGACCTAAACCCAGTCAAGGACAGTGATTAATCAGCTGCATCATACAGCACTTTGAGGGTCCTGTTCTCCAAAATGGATCATTCCACTGCACCGATTACACAGAGGGAAAAACACTATCCAGTGCTGCTAGCTAGAGCTATGCCCATCAGTGTGGAGCTGATACCCTGGCACATATAAATGCATAAATTAAATTTTTGAGACACTCTTGCCATGTTCAGCAAGTGTGCAGCAGCTACAGACTGCAGGGGGCTCTGCTCCTTTCCACAAAACAGCCTCACCAAGGCTGCTGTTACACAAGGAATTAAGGACAGGAGAAAATTGAATGAACATTTGCAAATAGATGAGTTAGGGCTCGTGTATGTAATGTGGATATTGTGCTACAAAATGGGAAAAGGAAAAGGTGAAATCTGAGGTGGAAGCCTAAATCTAGATTTTCAGATTGTCAGATGTTGGCAAACAGCTTGATGGCATTTGCAAGAGAGGGTTTTTCAGCAGAAGGGAATGGAAACACTTTCATCTTTGTAATCCTCTTGCAGGAGGCCAATGAAGTTGCTGTTTATTGGACTGTAGCAGAAATCAGATCTTCTGCCTTCAGAGAAATTCTCATTTGCTAATTTGTTTTTCTCAGGGATAAAGGTTTCAAGTCTTGGTTTTGTTCACAACGGGCCCAAACCTAGCTGACTTTTACTTGGATCCCAGTGAAATAAAACCTTATATTTCAGCTTTGTTGAACAGACCCCACTAATTTACAAAAGTAAATATTTCCGTTCAACCAAAGTACAATTTTGGAGCTTTTTACCCCAAATTCCCTTGCAGAACAGCACGTGTGGTTGATCTGCATTATTTAAGAGTGAAATGGAGTTGTGCAATCCGGGAATCTGAATCTGACTGTCAGGTCTCTGCAGTGCAAGACAGGAGCTAGATTCCCCATTTATATATATATATATATACCTCAATATGAAAATATATAAAAAATTCTATTCAGTCATCAAGGCAAACAGCTACTACTACTACTACTACAACCTTTAGTATGTAATTTTGCATGGTTTATAGAAAGTTATTTAAATTCAAGGGCTGCTATTTGAAAAACATTGAAATGTATTCTTTGTACTTATTCAAACAGAAAAGTGCGGAATAGTTTCTAAAAGCATCACTGAGCCCAAGAGCAAACAGCAGCAGGAAATGAAACACCTGGAAGCTTAGGGGAAGAAAGAAGAGGTTAGAAATCCCAGCCTCATCTCCTCTTCAGTATGAAGTTTATCTTTCATTACAGTGTCAAATCAGCTTGAATGGCACGTGTATTTGCTACACATAAAACTTAATCAGGAAAAGCATTAATTCCTCATATGCAACCTGCCATCAACATCTTGAGAAAAGCCTCACGATCACATGTTCACTTGTTACACTGAGCAGACCTTGAATAATTCACCCAGAATAAGAATTACTCAGGTGTGAGAGCTCTGTAATGAGAGGGCACCACAGTGTTAGAGCTTTCCCAGGGCCTTCACATTTTGCCATTGTAATTAAAGGTAACTTGTAAGTTAACAAGAAAGAAAAAAAAGCAGAGCAAAACAGTGGAGGCCAATTGAAGGTACATTTCTGAAGGCGGTGGGAGAGCAGAGCCAGCTGCTTCTTCAGGTGATCACAGCAATGCACTAAAAAACCAGCAGATCATGCTGATCACTGACATGCAGCTGAACCACAGGTTTGCTACAGCAAATATTAATTTCAGATGGAAGAGACAGAGGGAAAAAAAATCTCAGCAAAGCAGGCCTTTGAAAGGTAAGGAAGCAATATCTTTTTTTTATTATGCCAGCTTCTCATTTATTTTTTGACAACTAAGTGCTGCAGATAGCAATGCATATTATTTTGAGTATCACTAGTGAAGGTCATACACAGAAATTATATGAAAGCACTTCAGAAAATTAGATCTGTGATAACCAAGTGCCAGTCTCAATAATGAGGCAAATTTAAACCAAATGTTGCTGAAGTGATTTCTCTCTTCTCATAAATAAATATTTTTGCGGCAGCTAATTCCCTATAAAAGAACATTTAAATGAGAAAATTTACATGGGTCAGTACTCTTCATTTGGGTAAAAAAAAAAGTGTGGATTAAAGTATCATGAAGAAGATAAACAGAGGTGAATTTAGAAAAGCAGCATCCCTCTATATTAAATCAATTCAGTATGACGCTGGATGCTCATTGAAGGGTTCTTTTCCCCCTTTAGAACAGAAGCCTAACTGCAATTCTTGGGCAGTATTCCTTTTTCAAAGACACACTTAGCTGAATACTAACTGCAAGGATGGAAAAATCATTAAAAGTCAAGTAACTCCTCATCAAAACCATTCATCAGTTGAAAAAGAACTGTAACCACAAGAAAAGTCTTTGCAAAACTACCAGTGAAACTGAAAAATTCTTCACTAAAAGCTCATTTGAAATAATAGTTTCATTTTAGAAACTTATTTTAAAGAAACTAACTTATCATTCAGTTTTTTATATTCCTTGTACCAGAGCCTTGACCACTTTCATAGTGGTAATAGGATTCAAGATGTCCCACTACTCACACAAAAGAATTTAACTATCTTCTTTTGAACCATTGTACTCTTCTCTTTTTGATAAGCATCTCCTGCCCAGATATGGATGGAACCAGTTTCGTCGAGACAGAGTATCTTGAAGCTTTAAAAGAAAAGCTTCCCAGCCCCTCTTTCCCTCCTCTCTGAAATTACACTGCACAGCAATTTAGCATGTTTCCCCTCATTTTCATAACCTGCAGAAGACAGGAAGCACTAACTGCTGGCAACCTGCACAAGCTTGGGCTGGAGCATGAAGGAATAGGTTTGGATTACGAGGCTCAGTGCTTCTACATCAGTTTGCTTTCAGACAGACTTTGGTTGTCTCAAAATCCTCCTCTTCCTCTGGAAAACCTGCATGAAACCACTTATCTTCTCTAGCAGTGAATCTCCTTAAGTGCAGCACTTCATGTGGCTATGGAAAGAAGCAAACTGAGACTTCTCCAAACCCCTTCAAGGTTTCTCTCTTTCAGCAACACCTGGCATCCCCTTTCCCTGAAAGTTCAATAAGGTTGCCATAGAGGTTCTCTAAGAATTTTTTGTTGGAAGACTGTAAGTTCAGGCTGCTGTACATACTGGTTCCTAATGCCACTACACCATCCCTTGTCACTGGCTTCTCAGGTCACTGGACACCCCACTGCTGCACGCATTTTGATTCTTGCAAGGAAATGCTTTGAACCCACAGGAAAGGAAAACATTACAGATCTGGGATGAGAAGGTTTTCTCTTTCTTTTGAAGTTTAGAACCCATGGAAGACATCGGGAGCTGTTGGAAGGGGGAAGAAGACCAGTGCAGTCACATTTTTTAGTCAGTTCAGACTGCTTTCTTGCTATCACTGTGCGGACAACTGAGCAGAGGACACAACAGAACAACTTGTCACATAAGGTCCCTGTAAGCCTTGAAGCTTTCTCCTATCTCTGCTGCCCTCCCTGCAGCAAGCCTCCAGCCCATTCCTACAATCACAGTGTAGGAATCAAACCCCTCATGTAAAACAGTGAATACAAAGAGTGCTGTTAGAGCCATTCCCAATGCACAGCCGAGGCTGCCAAGCAGAGCAAGACCAGGTAAAGGAGCAGGAACCCAAGTTCTGTATGCACAAAGGTAAGTAAAGATGCAAACAGTATCCAGAAGGAGTTTCAAGTTCAAGTTTGTTCAAGTTTCAAGCACCCAAACCAGTGTAGCAGCACCTGAGCAGTCTCCATACCCACCTAGGGATTTTATGTTTACTGCTACTCTAATTTCAGGTGATTGTTGGGCTTTTGTATCCTTGCAGAGTGAAATACTTACAGCCTTTGCCTTCAGATGTACACAGAGCAGTTACTCTCTGCCTACAGGCATTTCCACTCATCCAGGGCTGTAAAGTTCATTTTGCACACCTTGTAAATAATGAATGAAGTGCAAGTCACACACTTGCATTATATTTGCTTCTAATTTAACCTGAGCTGCCCACACCAGAGCTCAAATGCCAGAAATCAGTTGTGCAGATTACAGAACTGAGAAACAGCTGCCAAACATCTACTGAAAATAAATAAATTACTGTAAGACAATCACTCGTGCTGGAGGAGTCATTCAGGACTAGTATTCTTCATGAAAGATTTCTTATCCCTTTTTTCTCCTGAAACAGGAATCAACAAAAATTCCTGGGCAGTACACTTGACACAAATTCAGAGATGTAGTGTTAAACACAGAACATTTGCTTGGTCAAAGTGATAGACTGAGTTGGACAGAAATTAGTTGTCTTCCACCACAAGGAATTTTAAGGTTTTGAATTAAGAAAAAGTATCACAAATTTTGGGAGCAAAACTAGTAAAAGAAATCCAAGCTGTAGAACATTTGATTCCAAAAAGTTGACTTCAGCCTGAATTACTTTCTGTGCAATGGCTTAACATTTCAAAATGAAAAGAAAATATGTTTTGATCAAAAAGAGGTAATATTTCAATATGGAAATATCCTGGCATGTTGGCAATTTTGAAGTTAAACAATTGTTTATAAAAATACCTCCTTCCTTACACAGTTTCAATTTCAATTACTCTAATTTCCCAGTGGATAAATCCCTAATAATAACTCACTCTGGTTTCCTTGCTCCATGTTTTTAGGCATCCTATAAAAATCTAAATGTATATAAATGGAATAATTAATGCAATAAGCAATTGTATTTCCTGCTTCACTCTCAATTTCCTGCAAGTCTAATAAGTCATGGAAACTTATGTCTCTTTATGTGTTGCTTAAACCTGTCAGATTCAAACTTGGACAAAATATGCTGAGAAATCTCATTGTATCATAAATAAGAATAGTTCTTTGGTGAACATACAATGCAATTAGTCATGCAGTCTTATTTATTTTCTTAATTTGAATTGTTGAATTGTTACTGGGTATACAAATAGAATACATTTGGGTTAAAATCAAATACTTGTTTTAGCCCTACCACAATAATAAAAATGCCAAGGTATCTTTGAGGTGAGTAATGAGAAAAGTCGACTTAAAATAGATACGTAACAGAAAAAAAAATTAAATCATGAAGACACAATATAATCAGCTTATTTGCCATTTTAAAATGAAGTAGCATTTCAGCTAGAATTAGGAATATTAAGTGACATTTTCTTAGTCAGACAATGCACTTGCAAATCAGGTATTTGTGCATGCAGTGTGGGCAGCTAAGTACTCAGCTAATCATGTACATCAGTAAACATCTCACTTGAATGAACGAAATAATTTCATTAGTTAGCACCAAACAATGGGGAAGGAAATTGAAATTGAAGGAAATTGAAAAACACATGCCATAGCATCATAAAACCATGAACTTGATATTCTAGCACTTCATCCAATGTGTAGCAGGATGTAGCACACCCAGCATGCTTGTGGGGATGGCTTGAAAAAGGCCACTACATTGTTGGGAGATGTTATCTCATCAGTGTTGTCTTATTTCACTGAAAAACAAGTTGGACTATGCCTACGTAAAGAACAAATATCTAAACTGCTGCTGCTTGTTAGTTACATTTATACCACAACATAACTTAAAAATAATTTCTCTTACAGGACTTTCTCATAGGAAGGATAGTACATTGCACTCATATAAACTAGATGTGGGGAAGAACTACAGTTTTTCTCTGGCATTCAAAAAATTAGGTACTTCATTGGACAGGAACACGTGAGCTCCTAGCATGGTGGCAAGGGTGGAGAAAAGCCCTAACTGACTGCCAGAGCAGAAATACAATAATTTACTTGCCCAGTTCTATATTATTGGCATGCTCCTTGTTCCTTCAGTATGGATATTTAAATGGAAAACGATGAACACAAATTTTTTCTTCACTTGTTAAGGGAGATACTAAAGGATGCTACACAGCTTCTGCCACACTGGTGAGAAGTACCTGACCGAGTTTTCAGGAAAAGCAGCTGCATGCCTGCATCTGTACGAACAGCCTTGCAGCTGTGCAGGGCTCTGGGTGCAGACATAGCTCCTTTCTGTGTGCGCTTCTATTAAAACATTGTACACAATGCGACTGCACAGACGTGAGCTCTTCTGAAAATATCATCCCTTCAGACATGAAAGTGCAATTCCTACAAATCGACATCTATGCCAAGTCTCCAATATCATATCATTGTTGCCACATTGTTCATGTCACATTTTGGAAAAAGTTTAATTCACAAGATATATATAAGAAAGGAGAATAAATACAATGCCAGAAAAATATATCCTCCTTTGTCTTACGTATGACATATCTATGAAGGGCATATTGTATTGTAGCCAAAGATGATAAAACCACAATAATATTATCTCTTGTCTCTTTTAAAACTTCTTTTAAGTTGCGTTTATTCTTTTTGTCATCTTTCAAATTATTTAGAGCTGAATAATGCAAGCCTGGTGGGAATCTGAGGCCCAGTACCAGCACCTACATTTGACAGCTCTAGTGAGTAACTAATAGTTCAATGAGCTTACTCTGTACCTACGTGGGGCACACACCAGAACTTAGGTCAAACACTGTACGAGCCGAATGAACTGAGATAAATCACAGACTGGAAAAACATGACAACAGAATATTAAAAAAATTAAGAAAACTACAAAGTGAGAATAACATGATAAAGAGATCAAAACTACAGTTACAAAATTTGCATAGAACTTGTTGGAAATAGCTTAAAAATTTTATAGAGTAGTAGTAACCAAAATAAACTGAAATCTGTATAGCAGGTGTGCAGTGTAAATCCTGACAGGATACTGTACAATTTGACACAGTATGAGTCTGAAAGTGTAACATGCAAAACTCTATGGGGACTGCAGAAACTCCACCAGGCCTAGGACTACTATTAGAAAGAAACTCAAAACAAACCTGCTGCGAATTTCTCTGCTCTTTGGTTGTGATTTGTCTTCCTTCAGCCAGGAATGGATCTGGCTGTGATGTAATGTTATGTAAAGTAATTCTTGCTGTCGTGAGATTTTCCCATCACATAACTTTGTTCACAAGGTCTGGAACAATCAACTCAGCTTCCAAATTGGTGGATGGAAATACAAATTGAGCTGAAGTCTACCCCTGGCTGTTTTCAATGGATATAGGGCGAAATTAACTCTGAAGGTATGAGAAAGGGTGTTGTAGAAAGACAGGGGAAACCTTTGATGGGATGTTCTAGAAAGGCGGAGAAGCCAGCTGATGAGAGGCAGATTTGGGCAATTCAAGATCTTGAAAAGCAGGACAGTAGTTTGGGAGGAGACAGGTAAAGCAAAAAGCATAGCAAAATTAATCAGATACAATGAATTTATGTGAACTTTAGTTACATGTTTGGGGGATATTTCCACTCCACTAAACTTCACGTACATTTTGCAAAATCACTGTAGTGTCTAATAAAGTGGGGAGACTGTCAACACCGCACGAGAGGATGTACTCAGAAGTACAATTCTCGAACTCAAGATTGCTACTGGCATCTATAAAAAGACAAAATATTACTCTGAGTATTTTCCAGAACTGTTGCAATTCACAAACATATGCTATATGTCATTACATCAGCCAGAATTTTGGTATGAGCTCTTTTGAATTATTTCTGGGTTTGCCTAGTTTGATTCTCTTCTGAAATCTCCTATTGGTCTGCTGTCTTTGCTGTGCTCCATCTGCTGCTCACTTTGTTAGGTCTGAAATGATTTAATGATCGCTCTAATCAAGAATAAGATACTGTTTAAAGGAAACCATCTCCTTCATTTAGCTTTCAGCACAAGCATAGCATAATCAAAGATGTTCAGTTTAATAATAGCATAATCTGAAGGACTGAAAGCACTTTGCAAACATTCATTAAACAATGCTCACATTTTCCTTTGGTGAGAAAACATTCCTGCCTTTGCTGTTTACACCTGCCTGATGTGCACCTACATCGTTGTGTGCTGCCTCCTGACTATGCTGCAGACCACAACATTTGTACTCCAAAAGATTCATAAAACAACTTGAGCATAAAGACATGAATTGGGGAAAATTTTAGCACTTGAGGCCAAAATTTTGATCCTGAAAATTTTGATTGCTGCTTATAATCACCTAATATTTTCATGTCAAATTCTGCTTTTGAGCATGCAGTAGCTGTGGGCCTCTCTTCTATGAGGGATGAGCAGACTGGTGTCCTCTTTACGAATTCTCAGAGAAAACCCATGAATGAGGTGCCAGGGTACTCACACCCATAGAGAGGCCCAGTCCAGCCGCTTTCAAGTGAATACTTGAAGTGTCACATACAATACAACCATGCTCAGAACTCCTGCCATGTCTAAAACAAAATGTAAAGGTTTTCAGACTTGGGTTTGTCACATTTTTCTGACCACGTGCAGTTTAGGAAGCAAGCCCATGCCATTTCTCCATGCTGCAGGACACAAAGTATTGTTTTCGGTGTCTTCCAGAGGTAACAAATTCAGAGCATTTTGGACCAAGTTATGTTGCAGTACCTTTTTGTATTTGTCTTCCCACTTACCTAATAAACGTGAGCCCTGCTTTCTTGGGGATGGCTGAACACCTGCCTGCCCTGAATTCCATGTTTTGCTTTGATTGCTTGTGCGGCTTTCTCTGTATTTATTCAACTGTCTTTATCTCAAACCATGAGTTTTCTCACTTTTACTCTTCTGATTCTCTCATCCATCCTGAAGTGGGGGGGAATGAGAGAGTGGCTGTGTGGGGCTGTGATGCCAGCTGGGGTTAAACCATGACTGCACTACAAGGAAATCCTGCTCTGAGGTCAGAGCGATAAAACAACACAATCTTCTGCCCTTTGATTGATGCTATGACCAGAACCCTTATAATACCCCAGAACTTTTATAATACAGCTGCTTATCTACTGAGTTTTTCATTACAGATGCATTGTGTTTTCCACCCATCTTGATACAGCCCCTGGGATTGATATCTCTCCCTCTCTTACACTCGGCAGGGAATGTGGTCTGTTTTATTTGATTAAATAGCCCTTCTGCAAACAGCCATAAACACCAATCAGCCCCCATGCAGTGGGAAAGCTTTAGCGCTGGGAATAGTAAACAACTCTCTCCTGCCATTGTAATTCAGGAAGGAAGTTGTGCAGCCTATCTAGAGCAGTTATTTCATGCAAGAGAACAGAAGAATTATATGTGATTACAGCCTGGTTAAAATGCTTCTTAAAATACTTCATGAGGCACTTTAATCCTCTCCTCCCATAGCTCTTGAAAAGAAGCTCATTTATTGTAGTCACATTTTCAAACTGGACAACTCTGCCACCTAATTGAAATGCAAAGAGACATAAACGGCTTGATGGCAATTTAACTAAAGAGAATAAATGGTGGAAAAAACCCCATTATAGGTTCTCCCCAGCCTAAGAAAAGATTCTGCTTATTTAACAAAAGAATTTTAGCTTTATTTTTAGTAGACACACTTTAAGAAAGCTCACTTGCCTACCTGGCAATAAGGATGGAAAGGCAAAGCATGCCCAAGAGCCTCTGATCTTGTCATGACACCAGACCGTAGTGCAGCCTGACAACATGTGCAGAGGAGATTTTCTGCTTACTGTAATTATCCTTTAAAGAAATAACCCCCTACATCTCAGCCTCAGGATTTTGTTGGTATGAGTATGGTTTAATCCCACAGAAGTTAATCATAGGTTCTGGCACACCTCTGAGCAGGACAGCAATTGCATTTGTATAATAGCTATCCAGTTTGAACCACCTGATCTGCTTCAAACTGGTCCTCTTTCTCCTCTCTCCCTCCTTTAACACAATAGAAACCTTTTTTTTCTCATAACACTGTGAATAGATGAATAGGTTGAATTGATTGAAATATATCAATAAAATGATATATTCCAACAAAATGCAGTTTTATGAGAATATTTCCCACTATATATAACAAAATTACTCTCAAAAAGCAGCCAGAAGCAAAAGTCTGCTTGGTCTCTAGTCTTCCAGTCCAGGTGTTTTCAGATTAGATATTTGAGATCTCTCTGGCTGTAAAATCTGTACATGCAATTAAATGCACACAGGTATTTAGAAGTACAGCCCCACAGTTTGTGAAACAACCACCATTTTGGAGATACATAGTATTCCTCTTCTGTATTTGAAAAATCACACTTTTCTGTGTTTTATTTCTCTCCATGGTAACTTAAACTCTCCTGTTTTGAGACTAGGATGACTTTAAGGGCAATCATCTGTTTTAATTACATCTTCTGGTATTTAGACTTGATACTTATACATAGCAGAGACTAGAAAGGTTGATTTTCCTAAGTATTTTGCTTGTGCATTTTAGTTTGCAATTTAATTTTCCTGCACCATTCTTATTACTTCACTAGCATGTCACTGCCTACCAATATGTTTATTAATGTATTGATTATTTAAAGAGGATATTGTAAAAATTTGCTATTGGAGCAGAGGCAGGCTCTCCTTATTCATCCACTTTTTCTTTTCTATGACTTCCAGCTGTATGAGTATTAGAATGAAAAAATTCGGAGTCATTTTATGAGGAACTATTAAGTGTCTTACAGTGGAGACTTCCTACAGATCTACTCACTGCAATTGCATTTGCTGAATGTCTGGAACAGACATTTTGTTTGCTTAATAACAAGTTGTTGAACAGAAATTATCTAAAGCTATCAAAACTGTTTTATGAAAGACTGGTATAGCAGCTCCAAAAACATAAAACAATATCCCTCTGTTACCTCTTATCCTTCTCTCACAATTTTAGACTTGCAGCCTCATAGTCAAAGTCATGCTTTAAGGCTGGAACATAGAGCATATTGTATACATCCCCTTTCTTATTATTTCTATTCATCTCTCTTTTCTGTTGCATATATCCTTTAAACAACCTGACATTCAATCCCATCATTTGCATTTGCTAATGCATCACAAAGTATTTGGGTATTATTAAAATATGTTAATACACAAAAATGATAGCTGGAAACATTTAAGCAAGGAAGGGAATACATTGCCAAGTTCTGCGCCTGGAGCAAGAGTGTGCTCTCCTGCTTCCATCTATTGATCATTAGACACAGTCTGCATTTCCCTTGCCTGTGTGTGATACATCCCCAGAGCATCCCACCACACTGTGAGCCTGCAACTGGGCTTCAAAGTGACACTCGGAGTTTGGGAATGCTTCATCTGATTGCAAATGGAAATTGCTGCGTGCATCAACAGTGAAACATTGTAAGCCGATGGATATAACAAAGGGGATGTGTAACTGCGGAGAGAGGTGAAGGGTGGAAAGAAGAAAGGAATTAGAGAGCTGAGGAAAAAGTTAGAGTAGCTAACTCTAACTCTGTTATCCAAACAGAAGGGACAGAGGGTCAAAAAGCAGACAAATGAAAAAATAAGAGGGTGGAAGCAAAGTGAAGTGAGAATTCAGAAGGAAAAGAACAGGCAGGGGTTGCTGGAGCTGCGTAGGAGTCTGCGTAGTCCCCAGACACTCTTGGGAGGGTGGTGTTATTAATCTTCATGAACCTAGAAATGTTACAGAACCTCTGTAGGAAAGGCACTAAGTTAATGGAGATAAAATGGAGAAATAAGAGCTCACAGGACCAGAATAACAGATGCCTGATAACTTTTGTGTCCCCTGTAGCCAAACACGGGGTGCTCTAAATGCCAAACTACTTTTCTTTGTCAGGCATTTTGTACAGTTTTTCTTTCTTAGGAAAATGAGAACGCAAAATGAAGTAGAAGTTTTTGACAGAACTTTTCCATTGATGGTTTTTGAAAAGGGATCTGGAACCAGATTTGGGCACAAAAGAAGATGTGTGGTTGTTAAAACGGTACAAACTCAAATCTTTGTCACCCTCCCATAGGAAAATGACTGCAAGAAGTTACATGAAGAAGTAAAAGAATTACTTCAAGTAAGACATTTTGCTCATCAGGCACCTGATGAGCACAGCTCTGCAGGCACCTCAGCACAGCTTGCTCATCCCTCACCATGCAGGTTTTGGCCATTTAAAGCTGTTGGTCATAGCCTTTCTTGCCTTTCTTTTGAGGCAATGCCACAGATTGAAGAGCCTGGGAAGATAGTGTACAAAATTTTAGCTACAGCATTAGAGGTAGATTTTTTGGGCTGGAAAAAGTTACAAACATTTATTATCTAGGTAAAGTCTCCTTGCACAGCTTTTTCATTCTATATATCCAACATGTTTTCACTGTAAGATGTCACACCAGGACCAACACCACTCTAGCAGCAGGGCCCAAATAGCGACAGGGACCTCACAAAACTCACCCCTCAGTACCTTCTGCCTCAAAGAATCTGCATCTCCCAAACCCTTCCTGGCCTCTGCAGCTGATAAACTTTGGTTTTGGTTTTAGTTGAGAGAGCAACGTGCAGCAGAACTCCCATTTTGCTACAAATATATCTGTAAAGGCATTTTCCAGTTTTGTTCTCTTTAATAAATCCTGTATGTTACTCAGGAGATGGTGTGTAACAGCACCCAGGAGAGCTGTTTCTCTTTCAGACCTCTCCCATGCTGATGCATAATAAATGCACTCATCATCTAGTAAATACTCACAAACCTATTTTCTTTTTATAGAATATGACAACAGCATTGCTCTGTTAGATCCAAATACACACAAACTAAGCTACTCATTTGTAGGGGTGGGTTCAGCATCTTTTTCTGTTTATACCATCCTTTATAACTGTCCCCTCCCTGAGTGTGACCAGCTGAGAAAAATCAGGCAACAAATAGTATCAGCAAAATAAAATCCTGTGAGCATTATCCTGACATGCTCATGCTCAGTTTTTACAACCATTGATGGAAAATGCACCCTTTTTCTTAAATTATTTCCTAATTATCAGTTTTCTTACTCCCTGATACCTTCCAAAATTTTCGATCCTGTAAAAATCAGGATAGAACTCAGAATTTCTACAATTAATCACTTGCCAGTGCAAATGGAAGCACCATTCATGCTGCTTAGTTATTCAGAAGTTTAAAGTCTGCCATATATAATGTTTGGGATTGCGGTATACAGATGTGATAGGGTCATGGAAACAAATGGGGATACATACTGGTCTGGCAAAGTGCTCAGTTCCTGAAAAAGGCACCAGAAGGTACAAATCCTCACACACGTAGCCACAAGCAGTTACTCCTAATGCGGTGGTCGAGGTACATTCACCATCAGTGTAGTGTTCCCACCTTCCCTGCCTATCAGACACATCCCGAGTTCTCTGGAAATAACAAAAGAAGCCAACTAACCAACCAAAAACAAAATAAAAAAGGGAACTCCTATTTGTTATCTCTACAGCTAGGAACTGGGGGCTATTTAACACAAAATTAGTTTTACTTTTTGCATGTGCATGAGGATTATTTTAGACCAAATGCCCGGCAGTGCACCCTTGGCCCTTACAGTGGCAGCTACCCATACACTTCTACAGAGCTGGTCTCCTACCATCAGGGCACAGATGCACTCCGGATGTTTTGCTCACAAGTCCATCTTAATTAGTCCAGTTCTACATAAGAAAAATAAATATCAAGTGAAATCTCCACTCGCAAAGGAATCTGTTTTCCCCTCTGGACTGTTTTGCCCTATAAAAGATGACTACAGGGTGAGACACAGGCTAAGGTGTGAAGTACTTAAGCTTTGCATTTGGCCACCAGGATGAAGGATGGGGACCACTCCCCCATCCCATGCTCACTCCTCAAAGGGCTGCCGTCTATCCTTTCTCCAGCTGAAAAGTCTGGACTCAGCTCTCTGCAAAATGCAATTCCACAGGACTGAAGCAAAATTAGTTCCTCAGAGTATATTTTGCTGTTTCTTATTTTTATTGCCATTTCTAGCCATGGAATATGACCTTAGTTTGGTAGGTTCTGCACACAGTAAGCCACCAAGAAAAATAGTTTCTTAGCTTAGGCACTTCTGACCACTCTCTAAAGAAGAAAATTGCCTGTCTACAATAGCAAAGAAAGAAACTTGGACACCTAAATTAGGCACCTCAAGTTACACACGATGGGAGAATATTTGAAGCCATTTACAGACCAAGGTGAAACAAGGTTTCAAGAGAGAATTATCTTTGTACAAAAGATAGGATATATCTGTGGTGGAGCCCTAAATAACCAAGTTTGCAAGCAAACAAACATCTGAAAACAAGCAGAAAACTTCAAGATTAGAAAACTGCCTATGAGACTAATGCAATGATGTTGTTAATCAATGAGAAAATTCAAAAGAAACATGTAGCTGACACCATGGAATCTGGGGAAATTGTGAAATAACAAGGAGCAATTGCTCAATAAAATCTTATTTTCCCCCATCTTTTTATATTGTGTCAGACTGTTGTGAGCTTTTAGTTCCCATGCTCATCTTTTGAAGTTAGGCTGTAGCTCTCCTTTGAGGATGAAGGCTGAAAGGTCAGGCACAGAGAGGTTGTTTTTTGAGCAGTACTCCTCATCTGATAATGGTGGTGCTCATTAATTTAGTTCATTCTGGGGTACAGAAGTTCTTTGGTTCCCCCACATCCTATCTATGCCAGTATTTAGATGATCATAATGTGTGTTCCTCCCTCCCCTCTGATTTGGCAGTTGCAAAATAAACCAAAGGGAGGGAAAGAGTATAAAGAGGCAACAAAACAGAGCTGCTCAGCTGATGGGTAGCAATCATAGCACACCAGAGACCTGGTTGTCAAGGTTTTTGTTAGCGTAATAACAAAGGGGAGCGTTAAGGAGTTTGAAGGAAAGACAAGGCTACTGTCTTGAGGGAAAACATACCTTACAGAGTAGTCCTTAGAGAAAGCATAAAGATGCTTGCTTGAAAAGGAATTGCGCTGGAAGCAAACACAAATGATTTCCAATTCAGAAATGAGAAGGCTACAGGGAGAATCAGAATTCACCATGAAAGGCCTTGAAAGTCAAGGCAACCTTTTTTTTTTTTTCCCCTTAAAAACCCAGGAGCATTTTCAGTGGAACTAAATACAAAAAGAATTCTTTATAGAGGCCGCAGAAAATAACACTGGAAACTATTGAAGTGACAGGCTGGAGGTTGTATGGGTAAATCATCGACATGGTACGGAGAGTAAATTGCCAAAACTTAAATAGACACACCAGCAATAGAAAACCACAGGAAGGAAACTTTAAGGTGATGAAGCCAGCTTCTGTAGGCTTTAGGTTGAACTAAGTTAGTGGTCAGACATGAACAGACAGCAGAGGAAAACACAAATTTTATTTCAGATGAAAGAAGCTCAGTTTACGAGAAGCAAAACTGCAAGTTGTCTCCATGGAGCCAATTTGTTTGGACTTAAGGGACAGGGATAACCTATAGAAAGAAAAGACTTTGGTCTTGGATGTAGGATGGTCCACAAAAATTTCAGAATAAGTCTGGAAAGTTCTCCAAAAGAACTGAGAGATGAGAGAGAGAGAAAGCAAAGACAGCCATGGAAGGTAGAATGGCACAGCACCACAGCAGGACAGCAGTCAGGGACATCTGAGTTGTTAAAGTGACTGTCAGGTGTATGCAGACTGACCTTTGAACACAAGTCATGAGTAACTTGGGTGGCATTTCAGGGAGAGCAAAAATGCTGAGGTACATTCAGTGGCACGTACATGAAACAGGAGAAGATGAACTCAGATAAGCCTTTCAGAAAACTTTGGAGACAAAGGGAACGCAGCAATAGTTGGCTTGCTTCGTGGCTGGATGAACACGTCCATGTAGATCCATTTCTTGATATGTAGGCTAACTCAAATTTTAACCTACCTATTCATTTGAATAAAGCCCAACACTGCAGAAAATAACCTTTACAGGTGTTCTACTCAAGATGAAACCTGTGAAAACTCTCTAGACAATCAAAGTTAGATCAGACCTTATTATACACCTAGAAGTGTCGGTGAGGGAGAGCAAGCCTTTTATTAAACATACTCTGAAATCTCAGAAAATGTGGTAGCAGGAAAAGTTTTGCATTTAATTTTTAAAGCTATGCACAGAATCTGCTTCATGCTCTGTTAACTGTCACAGATTAGTTATTGTACTTCCCAAATACACTGAGCTCCAAACTAACCTAGATAACTCTTAGCCTTTTGAAAATGCCTGAAAGCAACACCACACTGTGTTCGTAGTGGTTTCTGGTCAGGATTCTATTTTTTCACTGCTGTAAGGTTTTTTTAAGCCTCAGATATGGCAGTAAAGATACACAGGATTATGGGGGGGAAAAAATAGCCAGGCCACCCATGATAACACAAAGTAAGAGCAGTCAGTGTCTTTGGTACTCCAAGGCACCTGTCAGCTCCAAATCATGGACTGTACAGGAGACAGTAATTGCAAAATAGACAAATTACACCTTCAGCTGTGGCGCTGAATGCATCAAGGTCTTAAGGGTACTTGTTAGCTTTATTACTTGTAGAGCAGCCAAAGAACATCTCATCTGCCCAAGAAACATCAGCTCCAGAGGCAGAGGGGAAGCAGGGAACCTCTGTCTGGGTTGATAATTAACCTGCTAACCAACAGCTGCACAGCATAGCTGATGCTCTGGTCATGAATTGGGACATACGGGAGTACTGTCCCAGCATTTTTATATGCTCTTGCCTCTTTTGCTTCCTATCCCTTTCTTAGGCACTGTCAAACTGCTGAATTATGGTACAGGTCCAGTATCCCAAAAGTCTGTCTTGGTTCTCTTTTGTTTTCAGTGTCTTTTCATTGGGCTACTCCATGGTCAGAAATGTTCACAACACAAATATGCAGACTTCCATACATTAACTAGATTTTTTGTGATGTGATCAGTGTATCTGCCACGACAATGGCAATTCCAAAGGCAAATTTGTGAGTATATCAGGATTATTGAATTTGTGAGTATATCAGGATTATTGGCACATCAAGATAAGTCTTCATGATGCCATTACTACTGTAGCCAAATTAAAAATATCCACGGTCAGTTATTAACAATTTGTTCTAGCACAGAATTGCAGATTGTTATTACCCCTTTCGTCCTCATACAAATAACCTTAGCAGAGCTTTGCTCTGGTCTATTCATAAATATTTTTACTATTACAATATTTTCAGGAGGGTAAAAGTGCCATCCACAGCGTCCAGGGAAAACAAATGGGAGGAGCAGTTGCTAGCATGCTTCCACCGGCATTGCAATTAGGATCACAAGAAAATCCAAATCTCAAGACCAAATTCCTTTTGATACTGTGTGCAAGTTGAAAAGGAAGTACTATGAGCCTACAAAGAGTTTCTCTTAATGCACCATCCAGAAGCATTATTTCACCTGACAATAATTCACAAGTCTCCTAGCAGCTAAATATTTTGCAGATAGAGTTAAATAGACAGAAGGGGTTTCAAACACATTCAGATTCTGCCTGGGAAAGGAATTTTCCACTCTGTACTACTGAGAAAAATGAAGATGCTGTAGGCTATGGTATCATGTTCAGAGGAACAAGGTGGGTAGGATCGGGCATTAGGCACTATTATACTCAGGGGAAGAAAGAGCAGACAGGGGCACAATAGAAGCGCTTCATTATATTTTAAATGGGAATAGTTCCAAGGATAGGAAAGCCTATGGTGCTTGTAAAGGATTAAGCAGGGTAATGTGCTTTTTAAGAAGACATAAAGAGGTATGTAATGTGATATGTTTAAGCCTAAATGATTTTTCTTGGAGTCCTCAATGAATGTTTAAGCAGGCATGACTTAGGCCTCTGTAAATCCTCTCTGAATAAATAACTTCCGCAAAAATAGAAATTCCTATGACAGAATGAGATGCATATTTCATAACCTATGCAAAAAAAGGAAAATCAATTTGAGACACATGAAACACTTAGGAATAATAAAGAAAAGGGAAGATAAAAGTGAATATTCTCCAGAATAATCCAAGCTTATATAAAAATACAGCTACCTCCCCATCCATTTTGATTTGACAGTGCAGGAAGACAAACAACTGAGTGCTTCCCCACCTTAAATTCAGACCTTCAACAGCTTTTTGTTGCCTTTTGAGAAAGGAAGAGACAGTAAGTGGAAGAAAATATCTAAAGTGCCTGTGCTTTTCAGGCTGTCTCCTGTTTGAGGTATTTAAAACTGCTCTCTCTTCAGGGCAAATCTATCCAGCTGCTCTCTAGCTGGCCCCGTGGTATTTATAGCTGTTCACTATGGATGGAACAGGAGCACACACGGTGATATGTATGCACCTGATTTATGAGAGAAACAGGAGCAATAAATAACAAAACCTCAAAACTTACAATGGCATGATCTTCCCATCTTATTTCTCTCGCTGCCCTGCCCTCCTGCTGGGAAAAGCAGGTCAGAGCAGCAGAATGCCTGATGCCAAGTGGGACTGTGCAATCATTGTCATTTGGCTGTATTGTGTTTGCACTCACACAGGTGCCATTTCCCACGAAGCCCCTGGTACAGCAAGCAGGCAGCCCTGCTGAATGACAGGGGTGATGTGCTGAGGGAATCCACGGTTGGTCCCTCTCCCCTTCCCCCTGTTTATATAGACATTAGCATTAGACTGCTACTTTCCTCACAATAAAATAGTGCCAGTGTGACTGAAGCTGTCAGAATAAAAGCAAGACAAAACTATAAAACATCTATGATGTTACAAAAATATTTGGAGAAGCATCTTTTTCCCAATCCCTTCATGGTCATTGCTCAGCTGAGTGGAAACCCCTTTCCCTGTGCCTGTTTGGAAGCACACATTAGGTCTCTGCTGTGTCACTTGGCCTCGCAGAGCCTGGACAAGCTGCTGCTCAGTCACGCTTTAGTGCTGATGGATGGTGGAAACAAAATGAGGCACAGAGGAAGACCTGTTGGTTTGGCTTGCCCAGGGCTACCATCAGGTTAATAGCTCTGATGTGGCCAGTTAAATTCATTAAAGACCCTGAAGAGCATTATGAAGGATAGAAATAGGCCAAGGGCACCCATGAATTCTTTCACAAATGTTTTCATTTTTTGAAGTGTGTTACAGAGATTATAATCTCTGCCTTTTATCAGAGGCCTTTTAAAATTTTAGTTTTCCTTGCCTAAGATTAGCTTTTGACATCACTTTCTTCATCCACCTTTCTTTCCAAGCAGGCCAACTACAACTTCCCAAAAGGTTCTGTGTGAACAGCAGCTGGCAAATCTTTTTCTGTGTCATTTCTTCCTGTAAATTGAAGGAGGGGGAGAAACTGTGCACACACAGATAGATACATATGTTCATTAAAATCAGGCCTAAGACCTCTGATTTTTTAAAACTGGAGGGTGGTTGGCTTGCTCACGTGACACAACTTAGTTTTTTGACATCATCATTTGCTTATTCCTGGGAAGCATAAACATGGGAGATTAGAAACTTAGATATTTTTGGTTTTGTAGGTTTTAGGACAGCAATTGCCATGTTTCCAGGAATGAGAAATCAATGACTGTAATCTGGAATTACCTGCCAGCAGGATACACCATTTGTTTGTTTTTTCAGCTAAAAGCTGTTAGTCAGCACAGCTGTGTTTGATGTACTCCGGCTTTTGATCCTTCTGAAACTCTTTATATACCTTGGGAAGGCAAACCAGAAGGAGGGAAGGTTTTGGGTTTGGGTTTTTTTAATATATATACAAAAGGCTAACTCCAGCTTTATCAGCCACTTACAAACTGAGCTAAAATATGTTTTCTCAAAAAAAGCAATTTCCTCTAGCCAATAAATCTTCAGGTCTTTTTTTCTTCCTCTTTCAGCTTATGACTTTATCTAAAGGGGTTTCAAAAGTGCAGTTCCCCAGGGCCTCTCTTGCCTCTTCTTTTATGCTGCTTAGTTCTTCAGAGGAGAAAATATGATCTTGGTTATCCAAAGGTTGGATTGGTGATTTTTAAAACTCTAAATAATCTTTGTTATTATGTAGTTCTTTTGTTATCAAGAGCTCACCAGTGATTTCAACATTCTTCTTAACATACTCTTTTCTTTCCTTACTATCTAGAGTGAGAACACCAGAAATTACAGGTTTTCCTGGCCAATGGATTTTGGTGGAGACAAAAAGTAGAGTTTATCTGGATTTTTAGAAGTCTCTAAATCGAGATTGTAACAATTCCTGGATATTTTCTCTAATAAATCATCACATTCTAAAGTTTAAAATGAAGTCAGCAAATTAGGATATTTCTTTGATTTGATTTAGAAGTCTGAATACAAAGATACAATGGTAGGAGAAAAGCTTGTATACAGTCACTCATTAACCTGTATCGACTCTTATACTGAATCATTTCACGGACTAATGTTCTGTAAAAGCTGTAGCTATCAGCCAGAAATTGGGAGGGAACTATTGCATTCACAAATGTGCCTACAAAGAGCTCTTAAAGTATTTTTCCACTGCTAAACCTACTACAGAAAGTGGCTGCGAGATTCTTCTTTAAAGCCAGATCATTTCCTGCCTTCTCCTCTCAAAACAAACATAACCCAGAGCTACAACAGAAAGCCAGGATTTTCAGTATCAGAAGACTACAAAAATAAGATAATCAATGTCTTGTATTCTGGGGTTCTAAGTCCAGTGATCCTATTCCCATTTTGCATCCTGACAAGCACACCCATCTCCTATAAACACACCCGGGAATACCTTTTGGAGCAAACAAACATTGTAGGTACTGACATATTAAAATGCTATTAAATGCTACAAAGCTTAGAAGTCCCAATCCTCCATGCCAGTGCAATTGGCTTTCAGAAATCCATTCCAGGTATGATCATCGCCTGGCTGCAAATGCATGCCTTGCATTTAAAAGCAACAACTGAGCAAATGTGGTGTAACACAGAGCATCTCCAACGGGAATCACAAAGAAAACATGGCAGTACCTTCTGGATGCCTGCGGTGGACTCCAGGACGTTGTTCTCGGAGCCGTTACTCCTGTTGATCATCCGCCACATTTGGGAATACATGCTGTCCCTCTCAAAGGGGTTCATCCCTTTCACTCGCACATGCTCGTACACTGCCGAGTCCAAGACGGTGCCGTAAGGAATATCTGTCTGCCTTGAGAGATCCTGAAGAGACCTTAATTGTGGGTGAAGAAAAAGAGACAGAAGACTTTAATCCACATTTTCAAGGGGAAGGAGCTGCAGGCAAACAAAGGGCAGCACAGAAGAAGACAGCTGTTAAGACACTTTCTTCTGTTGTGCTTTTTTCCTTCATTTTTTTTTCTTAAAAGATAAAGCAAGACTGAAAACTTGTTTTTATGATTTATGACACAAAGATGAATATGAAGTGAAAGGAAGGGGTGGAAAAAGTGAAAATGGACGAAAAAGGAACAGAAGGAGTAAGGGGATGCTGGGAAATGCCAAGCTCCTTTGAGCAGGGGCAAGGGAGAGGCAGAGAGCATTGCAGTCCCTCGGAACTCATTGGATTCCTGCAAAAGTTGGTACCTCCCTACAGGAGTACAGTGCCAACACACACATAGGTCACATTCTATATTATTTTCAGCAATAAGATTTCTGTTGTACTTTCATGAACTGCTTTTCCATCACCGTTCATGTTATTTAGTCTAATAAATTTATTGTGCTTTACATGTTATCTAGTCTTACCCTTCTCTATAAACCAGAAAAATAAACCATTTTAGAAGTTTCTAAAGCATCCCAAATGGGGTTTGATCAACCTGCTTTGGACTTAAAAATTGTGTATTAGAACCCTTTAAGGTTTTCTTACCTCTTGGCGTTTATTTTCCTTTCCTGTAGAATTGCTCTCCTGTACCTTTGATTCTTTAATGGCACTCATTAAAATTTCAAAGTAACTACTGCAATATGTCTACTGCTTAAAACCTATTAAAGCTTTCCCAGCACAAATTAACTGTGTATAAACTGCACAAATCTAGTGGATGACACATAAGGACAATCAAGGAGCTCAATGCTGTCTTAAAGAAGGCAAAAGCAAATTGTAAAAGCTTATTGCAGACACAGAAAATGCTAACATCAATACAGGAAATGCATCAAGTGCCAAGTTGTGTTTCTGAAACATGGAAATATGAAGGCTAGTGAAAATGGTCCTATGGGGGGGGTGGGAAAAGAATTCTTAGGTGCTTGGGGACGACGCTGAAGAAAACTAATCAAATCTCACAGGATATGTACACCATAAACAAAAAAGAAAGCAGGAAAAGAAGAAATCAATAGAGCTCAACAGCAAAGGTTTAGATGATAGCTAAGTAAAAAAGAAATCCTTTGAAATTCAGACATATAGGCTTAGAAAAACACTGACCAAGAGCTAAATTCTAATCAGATAACATATAGTAATTATAAGGAAGGGATAAATGTAATTGTGAGGAGTAAAGAACTAATGGTATTAAACCCTCTTAAATCTGCTCCTCTTTCTCCAACAAGATCACGTTCCTCTTCAACAGGGAACCTGCAAAGAATCTATACATACATGGAATCATCAAAGGTGGGATGCTAAGTGTAGTATTTCCTAAAACCAAGTGCATTGGTCTCCAACTAGAGGATCAAGACATGGCGTATTCTATGAGGAAAAATATGAGACTCTGGTAAACTAAGGCATCAGGACAATAAGTACTGTGGTTAGTTTATAACTGAAAAGTAAAAAATAAGTGGAGTCCACATAAACACCTATGAGTTCTGAAAGATTAAATATAAAATGGCTGAGCTGTAAGCAAAAATATGAAACCTCCTTACAGCCAATGAGCAAAAGGGAAGCAGTGAATATTTTACGAAGTGGCAGCTGAGGGAATTGCAAAAGTAAGCTACTTAGGTCAAATGCTCAAGTTTAATACTGAAATAACAATTGATACAATTTTAAAGATCAGTCCTGAAGTCTAGACGTAGCCACCAGGTAGGTTTCTCCAGGGAAAGCAATTCAATCATATATTACACTTTGAAATTACTAAAAAACCCCAAGAATTTCAAAAAGACCTTCATCTCATCACACAATATACAGATGGTGGAAGTACGGACGATCTTCAAAGGAGGAATATAGAAACATTTCCTAGCAGCTCTGGGCAGCATCAGAAATAATCAGAGTGGATGTTCTCGAGGGATTTCAAGGGTAACCAGAACAGCTTGTGCAGACCTAAAAGGCTGAACACGAAGAGTGCTGGATGGGGACAGCAGTCACAGCTAAAGCTGAGGTGCTCAGTGCCTGCTCTTCCTCACCAAGGTCTCCCAGGTCTTTGTGACTACAGGCAGGGTTCAATAAGGGAAAGAACAACAAGCAGTAGGTGGTCAAGTAAACCCCAACGAGAAAAGGCAGGGATTGATTTGGATCAGGAGATCCATAGAATTCCATAGGACCTGGCAGGCTGCATCAGAGTGTGCTGAGAGAGCTGGCCCATGTCCTTGCTTTAATTTTTGCAAGGTGGAGGAGGCTAAAGGGGATCCCTTGCCACAGGAGGAAGAAAATATCCAGACTATATTAAAAAGTTAAAAAAGATGATTCATGGAATTATGGTTGTTTGTCCAACTTCAGGGAGTGAGTCCTCTCAGAGCACATTTCTGAGCACATGAAGGAGCAGCAGCTGACTAGCAGCCCTCAACATTGATTTACCAAAGGTAAGTCATGCCTCTCCAATCTGGTTGCCTTCTGCAGCAAAATTACTTCATTTGTGGACAAGACTAGAGAAACTGATAAAGTTTACTGCAACTTTAGACAAGCATTCCATACCTTACCTTACTTCAGCAAGGCAGCCTGTTTGCCACAATATTCTTGTATCCAAATGAGGTCATTAGGTAGGACTGTGTGGGAACCCAGATTTGATAAATTCCCAATTGGATTGTCATGCTCACGGGGTAGCTCACCTGCAGGCTGCTCACAGGTACCCCAGAAGTCTAACCTGGGACATGTCTTTACCAATAACTTGGAGGATGTAGGCAAGCACCCTCCTGTCAAGTTTGCAGATGATGTGACACAGGGGGACTAGCCACCTGCTCAAGAAGATGCTGAAGTTCAGATGGGCCTAGAAAAGCTGGAGGAATGGGATGTGAAATAATTCAGCAAGGACAAATACAAAGCTCTGTAGCTGGGGATGAATAAAACCCTTCAACAACCCAGGCTGAGGCACAGAACCGGAGAAAGGCACCCCAGTAGGCAGCAGTGGGCCTTGCTGAAAGTTTCTCCTTATTTTACCATTAGGCAAAGCGTTGTGCAAAGTGCTGCCTGTCTATCTGCCAAAAGCATCCCTGATGAAAGGTACTAGAGAAATACAGCACACCATATGCATCTGCGCTGTGTTACTGCTGCTGCTGCCAGTACACTCCTGTAATCAATGGCAGTGCTCAGCAGAGCAATGAGCTGTCACAGGATGCATATTGCAACGTCCTGTAATTGTTATTTGTCATACTAGAAAAGTACACAGAAAGTATTCATCGAGTCTCCAATTTCTAGTGACAACACTTAGTAAAATTGCAATCATTACAAGACTCTGTACAGCCATATAATTTCTAATATAACAAGCAACAAAGCATTTTTGGATATATTATTGCTAAGCAGTATACAATTGACAGGTGTAGCTGCTGCCACAAATCAGTTAAAAACAGCGCAAAAGGAAAAGAGTTCCTGTGTATATCTTGTAGCTATAAAAGCAACTTTGTTATTTTCAGAAAGGCAGACCAGCACAAGACAAGAGCTATTAGTCTTGAAGTGTCCCACAGTCAGGTATGGGAAGCAAACAGGCTGAGAATCAAGTGTGCTATCACACGCAAATGCACCACCAGCAGGGAAATAACAAGGAGAAGAATTATGTCAATGCCTTCAGGAAGGCATGTTGCAGTTGCCAAGTCTGGCATTAACTAGAGTCTGCAGGGCCTCACTGTTAGATGTGCTATCCTAAAACACAGGATGCCTCTCAGCTGCCCTACTTGCATCTTTTCACAGCAACAGGTGATGTTCCGTGCTGAGAAAATGACGACAAGAGGACAAAAGCCAGATAAATGTAAGTGTAAACTCTATGGATGTGCTAAATGCTATAAACCCAAAGTTCTGGTTCACCTGACCATACACTGAAGAGTAAGAAAGAAGTTTGGGATCCTTGGAGGTACACATGTGGATATGCTGATGCACAGACTCGCTGCAGAAACAGTAAAGATCACCCATCAGTGAGTCCCTCCCCTCACACAAACATGTAAAATGGGATCATAATGTGTATGACCTCCTTCAGAAGCTGTTTGTTTAATAATCCACAACTCTGCAGACTCCTGGTGTGACACTCAACCTATGGTACAGCAAAACAAAGAGAAATTAAAAACTTTGACAGAAGTACTAGAATTATTAAGCTATTGAGGTTTCTTTAAGGAAGAAAGAACTTTTATAACTAGTTTGCTTCCAGCCTGGTTTATAGGTTACACATTAGTTGGAGTACCTCTATTCCAGGACTAAACAATTCATTCTCTTTTCAGACACGTGTGTTTAGTGGACATGTAAATCCTCAGCCTCACTCTGTCACCCAGTTTCACCACACAGCTGCCACACCAGATCTCAAAATAAGGAAAAAGCATTTGCCAGTCTGATTAATTCCTACAAGATATCCTTTGATGCCCAAACTTTGTTTCCATTACCCACACTAAAATTTAATTTTTTGATAGTTCTCAGTTACACTGAGAACTATCAAAGCAAGGCACTGCAAAGCAAAGCACTCATTAACTTGAGTAAACAAATTATAATCTCACATTTTAAAACTTTTTCTCCTTGAATTTCTAATTTTGAAGCAATGAGGTAATGAATGATAAAATTTGTTTAAAAATTATTATTAAAAAACCAGATATAGTTGAAAAGACTATATTGAAAAATAAGGTACCTTTAATAATTTTCTACAGACAAATTCTACTTCTAGGGAAGCGATCGTGTAGTCAGGTCATAATTCAGCTTATTTCTGTCTATCACTCATGCAGCAGAGTGGGGAAAAATATTATGTGTGGTCTTTATGGTAAGTTTTTTTCTCATTGCATACCAATATTAACCCAGCATCAATATTATCCTAAATTAACCAGGCTAATAGGCTATTCTGAGAAGGAATTGAGTAATTTGAAGAAGAATTATTAACAGAGAGAGGTCTTTTTCAGCGTTTGTTGATTTTGTTTAGTATTCTGCACCTTAATCAGGCAGCAGTTGTCAGGTCACTTTCATTTCATGGCTTAGTACAAATCAATTACTTTGCAATTTAAAAAACTATCTCTGCCTCCAGCTAGAAGTAAAACATAGTAGGATTTGGATATGTTCTTTTCTCCAAAGGCTATCCTCTTCTATAAATTCAAATCCTAGACTCAGATTTGGCAACATGTCAGCCAAAGCGTTAAAAAAAAATACAGAAAAATGTTGAAGAGCAAAAGGTCAGCTTCATATAGACATAACAAAATTTCTTTTTAGGTGATAAAATACCACCAAGGTCAGCAACTTGGGCATCAACATAGCTTTGTAGACCAGGGTTGTAGATCAATTCAGGCTAGCTGTGCTAGACTTGAGTGTTGCATAGAGCTGTCTGTAAGAACTAGTTACTAAATTTTCAGCAAAAAACAGCTGATGTCATGGCCTACACTGAAGTCTTTATTTATGACAATTCAGATAAAGCTTTCCAGTGCTTTTGTGTTGTTTTTTTTTTTCGTTTGTCTGCTTGGTTGTTTTTTTGGTTTTTTAGTTTTTTTTGTTTTTTTCCTAGGACAGTAAGGATTAATTCACAAGCAGATTTAGGCTTAGGGAACAGGGCACATTAAGCCAAGGGGTTTGGCTGTTGTCAGGGTCAGCTGTGGCAGAAACCTATAATACTGCTTGCGGGGTGAACCTCGTTAAAGAAAAGATTAAGGAACATGCATCGGGAAATATCTAATTATTGTGTTCTGTGCAAGCCCCTTGCAGAAATCCTGTAGTCAGTTGCACTGAGCTGTATAAAGCCTTAGGGACTTAGCTGAAAGCGAATCATGGGTTAGCAAAATGTTGTGAAAAGAATGACTAAGCAGGAAAGACCTGTTCTAAGGAAAGACCTGCTTTCCCACCATGCCTGCATTTTCGGAGGCAAACGTCTCACCTATCAGAGTGAGTAGTTACAACATGGAGAACATAATGTGAACTTCTTATTTTACAGAACACACAAAATGCACACTTTCCCCCACAGCATGTACAGTCTAAACTCTTAAGCTTCTAGACTTTTAGAAGTGGATTAAACTTGAAACCACCTAACGTCAGGTTTTCATATGACAAATCCCTTGACTTCTTTTCTGTTCTCTTCTTCTCTCACACCCAACCTTCCTGCAAAATATCAGTGGCCATGCGAAGGTGGTGACACCTTCCCGTAATCCAGAAAAACAGCCCAGTAATTTGAATAAAATCAATCTCTGCCGATGGACTCTAATTCAGTCCTAAAGGAATCATAAAATATAATAGTGTCAACACTGGCTCTGTGATGAAATGCAGAGCATAAGCACCTATGGGTAATAACACAGGACCTCCAAATTTATTTGGCATTTACCAAGAAAAGCCACTCCTAATTACTATTAATTTCTGTTGCATTTGAGAAAGTGATCTAAAGATTTAAGATGCATAGAAATTATGCTTTGCTTTGCTGCCACAGTGTTTTGGCATTTGAAATGCTGACTGCCTTGATTTAAATGTCATCTGCAATGTGGGTCAAGTGTGAACAAAAGATGCATCCAGGAACTACTTTAGAGCTTGAGTGTCTCTGCTCTTGATATTGCATGTTGGCAGAAGGTGAAGAGCTGAGCTCCCAAAGGTACTGAGTAGCCGTTCCTCTGGAAAAGGAGATTTAAAGCCCATTCTTTTTCTTCTAGTTTCTCTAAAATAATTTAAAAACTGCAAAAATTTAAATTGAACATTGAGGCAGAGCACAAATGCCATCCAGTGAGGTTATACAGCACAGATCTACTTTGAGACTCTACAGGGAAAGGGAACACTTATCTCTCTAAAGGTCCTCCTTAGTGGATGGATTAATAAAATTTTGCATGCTTTGCTTCTCAGAATAGAGTTCTGGATACCATGAGGCACTGACTAGGAAGAGTGGCCCAGCCTTCACAGCAATGGAGCAAGAGCTCTGAGCACAAAGCAGCTTCATACTCAAAAGCTGAAATGCAGTAACTACCAAAATGTTTCACGGAAATGAAATGTGCTGTGGGCTGTTTGAATCCTCCTATCTTTTGTAAAAGATATCACAAGGACCATACCTACAACAACACACTGCAATATCTGATGCTAGTTGGAAATCTGAAATGAAAAACTATTAAATACTTTTTATATCTGTGCAAACCCACTGACTTCAATTTCGTTCTTTCTTTTCTCTGACTTCTCTGAAGCTGACTGGATAGCACTACAAACAGAAGCTGGATTATTTTTTTTAAATGTTTATACTCATTTCCATTCTGGCCTTGAAGGCTCCCCAAGGTACAATTTGAGCTGTTTGAAAAAAAAAAAAAAAAAAAGGAAAAAAAGAG
>VZRL01004167.1:1468637-1521287 GCA_013397895.1 Origma solitaria
AGGAAAAAAGGAGCATCAGCTTTTTTCTTTATTGCTTATTCATGTTTTCCACTTTGCAGTAATTCAGCATGGTAAACAAACATCCTCTCTCTTATGTGCTGGTTTAAGTTCCAATTCTGGCAGTTTTGTAAACTAAAGTTTTACACTCACACCATAGTTAGGATAACTTCATTCCCTAATGGATACTAAACACATCTAATTACTCTATTTTTGAGCTGGAAATGCTGTTGAAAAATGCCTCTGTTCTTTCATTCCAGGAGCTTTCCAGCTGCAACATTTTCTACTGAATAAAACATTTTCAGTGACTTTGCCCATAAATAATACAGCACAAAGACCAATGTAGTCCCAACTGTACATAATAACCTCAAAATTCCACTGAGGGTTTTCTAGTGACATCATAATAAACTGCAAGGAAAAGCTGAAGATGTATTAAATTATAGTTTGGATGTATTTTGTTCTTTTTTGCATATCATAAGAAAACACAGACATTTGTCACAGTAATTTGAATATTTTTCTGGACTACTTCAAAACTAGAAAGGACATGATTTCTAAGCAGAATGCAGAAGCATATTTCATTCTTGTAAGGACAAACAGAATGAGTGAATATGTCATTATTATTTATTTTGCTTGTATAAATTCCCATGTTGTCTCTTCACAGTCCTTAGTCAAATTTAAATCTTTTTAAACTTAAAAAAATAAATAAATCAACTTCCCTCAAAATTTCAAGATCAATGTTGACAAACATTGACACAGAATAACATTTTACTCCCATATAAATTCTGAAAGGATTATAATTGACCCTACAGAGTCAAACCGCTGGGTTGTGTGAAAATACCCCTGCAGCATCGCATGATCTCAAAATCTGTTATTTAGAACATGAAAGAAAATGATAAGTTGATTTAACTGATAATACAACTGTATTAGGGAAATAATTTGTTCATGTGATTTTAGTCTCCTTTATATATCTCTGTCTGAGAGCATGAAGCCCTCTAATAGATGAAAGTGGTGAGGCTGTTACCATAGAAAGGAAGGATAACAACCATAGAAAATTTCCAGCTGGGAATGAATACGGACTGGTAAAGCCTGGGCAATTTGGGCCATGGAACACCAACTTCTCCCTCCACCTCCATCACCCAAGGCACTACATGGGTGGATTCATGAAGTGCAAGAGGATGCTTCTAAATGGGGAGAGCAGTTCAGACTGCTCTTGGATCTGAACTTGGGCTTCAATTGCAAATGAAACTTGTCTGCTATTGCAGATGTTTACCAGCCTGTGTGAAAGCCTGGACTGGTTTTAGCACATAGAAAATCCTCACCTAGAGAAGTGCCTTTGTGCGAGAGCAGTGGCTGCTGGCACTCAGTGGTGCTTGATCCTGACCTGTGAATTCACAGAAGGCCAAGGCTCCCCCTGCTCAGTCTGTGATAGTGGCTCACTGTCTCAAGGGGAATTTCAGAGAGAGTTGAAAGCACCTGAACTAGAGGCAGAAAGACCTTAGGTGGTGATACACACAAGTCAGGGACTTGAATCAATGACTGGACTGAGGAAACAGAATTTTCCTTAAAATCAGCGCTGAGCCTGACTTGCAGGTCTGATTCTTACCTTTCTGAAGTAAGAAATACAGTGAAATGTGCCTCTCTTCTTTAAAGTCACTCTATAATTTTTGCAAAGAAATATATACAGGAAAGGGTAATTTTGTCACTCTCACATTCTTTCACAGACTTGTAGCCTCAAGATAGACCTGCTATGAAAAAATGGCCAGCTGTCTCTCCCAGTGCTTGGCTAGCTAATGCTTCACTGTATTTTCTAGTCTCTGCTTTGACCCAGGAGTGAGCATTTGAGGGTGAAGGATGTCACTGGAGCAATGGGAGCAAGGATACCTCAGCATGCAGCTTGCTGAAGGAGAGGATACTGGCGTACAAAAGGGCAGAGAGAGAGGGTAGGAGACCTAGAAAAGTTCCTGTGGTATGGAAAGATGACATGATCTGCAAAACAAGATGGGAAGGTGCGACAGAAGGAGGTCACCACAAAAGGGACAGGAGAAGACCAGGACATTCATTTTTTGGAGGCATGAAGCAAAAGAACAAATGGATGGAAAAGAGAGAATGATGTTATCTGCTTACACTGTAAGAGAGCATCCAGGAGCTGAAGGAGCAAAGATGACTATGAATGAGTTTGTTATTGTTTCTTGCTGTTAAAACATCTCTGCCTTGGCAAGAATAGATGAAGTCAGCTTTGAGCTCCCCATACATTGAAGAAGCATTGGGTTCTTCCTGACCAAAGTGTCAGAACACAAGTATTGTGGAATACATCTGAATGAAAAGCAGAGCTGGAGAGCACAGCAGCAATTTATAGTTTCCCATTTCAAGTACTGACACTGTGTGGTCATCTCAAACTCAATGGCTTCTTTCAAAATATGTATGTGTGCAAACATGCATATGTATGTCCGCCACAGGGAAAAGTATCTGCTAGAGGCCAACAATTGCAGTCCTAAAAACAAAGTGTCTCCAGGGAGACTGACAGTCTATGGTATATTGCTATTTTGCTAACTTTCAAACTACTTCTCAGGTGGATAAAATTTTATTCCTTTTCTCACATCTAAGTAGAACATTTATAGCCCTCTATGTATATTTATGTTCACCCTCCTTTCCCTTGAATCATTCTTTATCAACTTACTGGATGGAGTTCTCGATGCGCGTGATGGTGAGGAAAGCTGCTAGGTTGGCCGTGTAGGAGGAGATGACAATCAAAGCAAAAAGCCACCAAGCTCCCATCATCAGTCGTGTTGCCAGGGTGGTGTATGGAACCTCTCCTCCTGTGGGGAAGAAGGAAAAGCAAGAGTTTTCATTTGGCAGAGGAATGCTCATGCATTGCTCAGGATAACCAGACCCTAAGGTTAACAGCGTAAAGCAGTTGATTAAAACCTTGTACTTTAGTAAACTGAGCAGGATTTGGAGCTACACTAACAAAAAGCACTGAAGAAAGCTCACACTGTCAGTTGTCATTCCTGTGTTTAATCTCTTTTGCTATTGTGCCTTTAATTGCAGTTCATCTGCCACTCCTGTCCAGTAATGGAAATAGACTTGTAGATCTCAGAACAAAAACAACCAGAGTAAATTCTTACAATGTTCTTTCCTTAGAGATCTTATCTACAAACCTTAATTAAGTTTTTCTTTCATCCTGGGGAACATAAAGTTAAAAAATCCCATCAAAACACAATTACTTTTCACAGTTCTGTAGGCAGGCAGATGCTCGTGAGAACCATATGTGTATGTACAACTTTCTGCAAGTGAACTTGGACATGCAGGAAAAAAAAATCACACATATCGAAGAAGAAAGCAAACATTGTTTTGTATTCCCATAGTTGCTTTCCTTTAAAATCCAACTGCCATGTAAACAGAACATGAGCAGCAATTAAGGCTCCCAGGATGAGCTTCACAGTATCGATTGTGTGACCAGAGCCCAGTAATGCAAACCATTAAAAGCAGTAGCTTTTTTTCAAATAGCTGCCCCAAAACACACTAGTTTGGAGTATTTGCAAGAGCTTTTTCTGATAAAAACATACAGATCTCAGATTTTTAGATGAAGGAAAATTATATTTTTTAAAAATCCCCCTTTTGTCTGCAGAATGTTTTGTCACAGCTACACATAACTAGGGGGGATAGGTGAATGCAGCAAACAACCACAGTCAACTGCTCAAGATGTTTATCCACTTCCTCTCACTCTACACTCCGCAATTTAAGAGGCTGACATGGTTTTTGAGGTAGCTTTCTCAGATGTAAAATCTTATGATGGTACAATGCCTGGGATTTGCAAAAGCAATTTGTTACCAATTCAATCATCTGAATGTAGTTTGTTTTTTAATTATGTAAAAACACCTTAATGTTTCCCCAGCAGGTAGGTTTAAAGGGAATAAAAAATACAATTAGTCCCATTCCAAGAGCAAATAATTTTCACTTATGTACAGAAACTGGTTGTTTAATCATGTTGTCTACTAAAGATCCTCTTATTTCATTCAGAATTTTTCTTACCTATACAAAGCACTGTGAACTCTGCATTGCCATACAAATTTGAAACGTTTTTCCTGCATCAGTGATGTGGAATTGTACCATATGTGAAATAATAATTGACTCCATTCATGTATACTTTTGGTATATAAACACTGAAATCCTTTGCCTTTTGAGAATTCCAGAATTGAAAGACAAAATATCTATTAGACCTATGCATTTGGAAATAAGTTCTCTTTTATTTTCATCAGACATGTAATTGTCTGAAATAAGAATCTACTGATCAGATAGGAAGATATTATTTCACTTTAAGGATTGTGGAAGATGAACACTAACTTCAACATCTAAAGATTTGGGTTCTTCTGCTGCATACATTTTAAATTACTTTTAATAGAGTATTTCTATTTTACAACAGTTTTTGCAATGTCTTTGAAACACTTAATTTAAATTTTTTTTTAATAAAATGAAAAGAGCAGGTAATTATATTAATTTATTGGAAAGGGCTGTTTGTCTTTTTAACTTTCAGGTGCCAATCCCTGCAGATAATCTTCATACTTAATTGAAATGGGTAGTGCGGTTGAGAAGAAGCCAATGATCTTTTTGACCTCCTTGCATTTTCATTTTTCAGCTTAATGAGTAAAACTCTTAAATTCTCACATTTTTGAATTGAAATTAAATGTCAGAAAAGAGAGGACCGTTGAAACACACACCTGGCTTCGTGAGGATATTGTGCAACAAAATGAACATGAAAGCCACTATAGATCCCTCAGCCACAGCATTCCCCGCTGTCCATACAGTTTTCCCATACATTGATAAGGTCGCCCCAACTATTCATTATTTTTCCTTTTTCCCCACATATTAAAAATAGACTTTAAACCCCATGAATGCTGGTTAGCCCAAGTGCTTTTTATTTCATCCAGGTGTTTGTGAAGACTTGTTCCTAATTCACAATTGCACCTTGTGTATCAGCAGTCAATAAATGAAGCTTGAGGACAAAGCTTGGATCTAAATGTACATTACATGTACAGTAAATGCATATCAAAATAATTCCTCACTCCCCTAAAAATCCTTGCACTGAGGCTTCTTAAACCATCATTTCTAAAGCAGGGCTGACACCACAGCTGCATAGGGGCATGACTTTTTAGCAGTACAGGCAGGGAACTCCACCTTTCCCCGTGGAAGAAGAAAAGAAACAGAAATCAAAGGAGATCCTTTACTGCCATGGTACCATTTCTTTGACATCTATTAGGAGACTTAATATGATACAGTCTTGTTCCATTGTACTGTTTGCTAAGACACTTCCTGCACCATGACAGTTCACCTTAAGAAACCTCTTCACTCTCCCTGGTTTTGTTTCTGGGGATAAAACCTTCTGAAGCTTTCTTTCAGTCCCGATCCACATTTTATCCATGCAGACAAGTATCAAATCACTCAGGAGATCAGTAATCACTGGTTTTCCATTAACATTATCATGGCAGAGAGCAACAGACCGAAAAGATACTGTTCTCGACTTTAAATTGGTGTGCAGGAGGTATACATGCAAACCTCCCTGCTTTCCAAGATCTAGGATGAGTTTCAGGTGCGTTACCATCTTTATGGATCACACATTCGAGTTGTGTGTTCGAGGACACACAGAGCAAAGGAGGAGGGAGCCACGAGCATGGAACAAATCTTCGCCTGGTATTGTCTTCCTTATCATACCAGCAAAGCTTAGTAACCCCTAAGGGCAAAGGGATCCAATATAAACACATGTTGATAGAGAAAAATCTGTTCTGTCACCTCATTCCTGTAGGAGAATTCCTCAGTGCGGGTCAGCACACTGGTTGTGGTTACAGTACAAACACTACTGTTGGAGCATGACGAGCAGCACTTAGAAGTACTGAGCCCCACTCGTGAAACAAATGGAAATCAAAGAAGACACTCAGCAGTCCTGGAGTTGCTTTGTCACCTTAAGAGACAGATCTCAATATAAATGATATTATCATTTACCTTAGCTTTTCCGATACACTGGCAGCAGGGTAGAATGCAGTACAAAATGCCACTACCTGTATATCACCTATGTTGTGGCTACAGCTCCTAGAATTATTCATCTGATGTGTGCTAAAATCACTTAAAAAAACCCCTAATCTGCCTTTAAAATTTTCAGATTGCATGCGCAGGAAGGGAAAGGTATTTTCCAGAGTAAACTGAACTAGAAAATCAATCTTATTGGGAGTTTTCTGAAAAAGTTGAATTACTGTAGAAGTCACAGTGAAAGAAATTACTTTTAGTCCTCCCACTCTCATCTAATGCAGCTCTCCTTCATCAATCCTAGACCATTTTAATGTTGGCCTACTTCAGATGACAGGCTTAGACTGCAACTTATCTTATAAATTTCTGTTTATTCCCATTTCTTTTCAAGTGCTTCAAGCTAAATAGCAGGCAAGAAAAAAAATGCATTGTCTTGACAATGTAAACAATATAATGCATAATTATTATAGACCTAAATATTGGGGAAAACCCAAATTAGAAGATAAAATGTGAAACTATACAATTACCATACACATTTTTACTATTTAAAAAAATATTTTCCCTCATTAGCTGTCAGTTTAAAGGTTTCTTCAAGTCAAAAATCACAAGAGAGGAGTACAGGCAAGAAGGAGGAATGAAATCAAAGGACAAATGGGCAAAATAGAGAAATTCAGGATCACAGGCTAGTGAGATCTTTATATTTCTGGACTAAATTTGAAGAATTCAAAATGCATAGGCTCTTTACACAAACATCTTGTTCTCAGGGATTTGTCAGTTGTTTGCCTGAAGAAAAACTGCAATGAGATGAATTTCTTACTGAGTGCAAGTAGTTTCCTAGATAATTTAAAGAGCCATGAAAAATATGTTAATTGTGAGTGTTTTGTTGAAGAACTGTAATCTCAACTGTGCTTGGAAAAAGAAGGTGAAGAAATAATAGGCTGGGTTATCTGGGGACAGATTTTGATTCTGCTTTTTCTTACAAAAATTCCGTCCACATTCAGTGAATTATTGGCCTTTGGTAAAAAAGCACAAAGGACTGGGAGCTGGCTGCAATTTAGCCTTCAGCCTGTTAGAACAGTCACATCAATTATGCTGTGTATCCACAATTTCCATAAATAAAGAAGTGTAGATGTCTTTTGCAAACAGTTTAGATCAATATATGTCTTCTGTTTTCTTTGTGAAAGGGGCATTAATAGAGAGTGAGTGTAAGGGAAGTAGTTTGTATCAGCAAAGAGGAAAAGGCATTTTATATTTCCGCTTTTTCTGCCATGAGAAACAAAACCTTAAGTTTGACTGAGCTCTGTGATCTTTGCAAAACTCTGCAAAGCAGAGCTCTTCAAAGGCAGAGTCTTTCAGAGCATTAGCTATTGCTATTGTTCTGTTAAAATCTTTTGATAATATAAAATCTCTCCTGTTTTCAATTGGAAATGTTCAATTCAGTATAGGACAAAAAATATTTTACAGTCAATGAAGCCTATACCTATTTCTACCAGCTGTGAAGTAAATGCAGCTTGGAAGTTGTCAGAAAATCTCTCAGCATGAATTTTTCTTTTCTTTCTTTCTTTTAATTTTCTTTTCATCCATGTTTCTCCATTCTTTCTTGAACTTTGCATGTATTCATTTCCATAACATTTAATTTGGCCATAGCCTGAGTTTGCAATATTAGATTTCGTGCTGAAGTTAACACCCATTGACCACAGCAGGCACAAATCATTCTACAGGAGAATACAACCCCTTGAATAGGTGATGCCTTCATAATAAGCTTGTAAATAAGTGGCTGAATTCCGTATCTGTGCAAATATTGGCAGATTGCAGCAGTTTGAGTGGAGAAGGAACTGATCATGAGGCAGCGCTGGCAGCCAGATATCAAAAGGTATGGAGATGTTCGAGAGCTGGTTATAGTTTTTACTCACCACACCACCTGTTCCTCCTCTAGCATTTGGTTATTATTAAAATGTAGTGATTAAAAAATATAAATACATGAAAAGAGAAGTTCAGATTTTTGTTTCACACATAAGACATTTCTTCAGGTCTTTACTTCCTAAGGAGAGAGCACCGCATCTACGTATTATTACTAAACTGTAATAATACCCCAAATATATTAGGAATTGTTTTTTGAGTTCATTGGAAGTAATACGATTGGAAGAAAACCAATTTTTTTTTCTTTGCTGAAGTGATTAAAAAAGTTTCTGTCAAATTCGAAAGACAACCTTTTTTAAAAAATAAAATAGTAAAAGTCATGTGTAGACTTTTTAAATGGCTTTATCTTTTGAAACTGTCAAGTGTCTGTTTATGTTTCTTGAGTCTTTCAACTTGCTACATGCTTATATTAAGAAGGAAGAAAAATTTGAATTGAAGTTTCAGTTTGGTTTACGATACATTTTTTTGTCATCTTTCTAAAACCTGCCCAGTATTCTAAAGACTCAAATCAGCAGACAGAAATCCTGGAAGCTATACAGCAAACTCTCTTAAATGTTTGGGTGAAATTTGTTTGAATTTGCCGAGTTGAAACGGTCTGATGTTAGCAGCTGCCATTTAACATCCACTACAGAGAAGGTATTTAATTTGCTTTTTTCACAAACATGGAAGAGAAATATTTATAGCCCTTTTGGCATGATTTTGAACAGTATCACCTTCACCTAATGCACCAATATCATTAAGGATTTTTTGCCTCCTAATAAAGTTTTCAAAGCCCTCCTTCCTGTTGTTCTCAGCTCTGACTCACCCCTGTGTACACTTTCACCCCATGTCATTTTTTTCCTGAAGTTTGTAGCATTTAACACTTTGGTGCAATGTTCCTTTTCCTTTCAATATGGTCTACGTGTACATTCCAGAAGCACACAGTGCCAGGGGAAAACCAAGATCAATTCTTTCCAAGTTCTCAACCCCTGAAATACCTAATACCATTTTGACGTAGTGACACCTTCTTCCCCTTTTGCCCACCTTGCCCATCTGACTTTCAGTACTTCCCTAGGAGATTCCAGAAATACCATGAAGATCAATTCTATATTTCTGAGTCTAACTGTCCTTGTTTATTATTCAGATTTCTCATGCTGGTCTACAGGCAATTAAAGAATGTATTCACTCTGTCTTTTGGTGCTCTGATTAATTTTTTCACCCCTTAATGTCTTATTTCTGAACTAAACAATCACTTACTCTTGCCATTTGTTGTTGTTAACGTAATGATCCCCTGACTAATCTCATTACATTTTCTCCCTGGAAGATTGTTTTCTTTCAGCTGGGTCGGAAGCACTGCCCTCATTGCACTCCCAGAAGGGAAGCAATGATGCACAAAAGAAAACTCTCCTCATTTATTTCTCCCCTTTATGTGACAGGGAGAAAATCCGAGACTATCATTCCTCTCCTTCCGGCTTATTTCAAATCACTCCAAGTTATCTGAAATCTGTGAAGGAGTTTGAGAAGCTGCATCTTATACATGCTTGAAGATCCTTATCAGCAGCTCTGGGAGCCAGCTAACCTGAGGGTATATGCACAGTCCTGTGCAGGCACATGCAGGCTTCCCCCAGCCTCCTACCAAGGAGGCCAGGCACGAGCCAGCTCCAGTCTGAGAGAGAGATTATTATGCTACCTTGTCACCCTCTGTTACTGCTGGCCAGTAATCACCTCCAAGCCACATTTCATATCTTGAAAACTGCCTCTGAAAATCCTTCATTTGCTGCTGCTGTGTGTCTGTTCGGATGTGCCTCTGGCATTTGACGCACATACTAAGGCTCATTGCTCAGCTCTGTTTTCTCATTAATAGAAAGAGATTACCCACGCTGAGATTTCAAATGCTGGGACTAATCAAGGACCAGTGGCAGTGCCACAAAGCCCTCATCAAGTTACAGCCCAGAGGACCCATCTCATAAATCCCATCAGAGGGCCCTGACATACAACCTGATGGACAAATAGAAATATCCAAAAGATTGACCAAATGCCTGTTCACAAACTATTTTGCATTAAATATTTTGCTTTGTTTTCAGTCATGTTCTTTGAAACTATCCTCTCTGAAGATAGAAAATCCTCTAGCATCAAGGAAAGGTCCAGTGCTAGCCAGTGCAAAGCATTTCAGCCTGCTACAGCACTGCTCACCACTGGGTTAGTAAATGACAGTGCTTGTAAGTTTGAGTCTCTGCTATGTCTATCATCAAATTATTTTTCTATCAGTCTTCAAATACCCAGCTTGCCTAACTTGCTGTGTCTACTGGAACAATTTCTAGTGACAGAGGGCTAATCATTTGGCCACCAGGCTCCCTTGGAAAACTCTGCCAAGATACAGCAGGAACTGTCAGACATCCCTGAGTACAATTTTGTTTGAAAATTAATCTATTTGCAGCAGTCTGTCAGAAGCACCACTTCACTACATGCTTCCCTTTTCTCCCCGGGTATAATTTATATACAACAGTAGTTAGAGGCACTACAAAGATGAAAAATAATTTGTGACAATAGCACTCCTAAGGGCAATCCAAGGAGGGCAGCCAGATACAGCATACCTTTAGGTAAATGGGAGTTGTAACTATAAAGGTCAGCTTTAACTCTGTCTTAACCCACTCTTTCTAAAGTTCTGAGCACACTCGCTAGAATGTTCACTATTTCCACTGAGCTGTGACTATACAGTGCACGAGTCAGCCTCAGAATAATCTAGATAGAACCGTGCTCTGTCTGCTGCTACTTTAAAAAGATGCTGTGTTTTTATAGTTGTAAAACTTTTCCATAAACCAAACCCTATTCCTCCTAAACAAAATCATCAGGTTTGCAGGGAAGAAAGCAGAGAATGAAATCAGAGAAAATTTGTTTTATGAGAGAAGCAATAGCAAGTTAAAACCAAAATCTAATGGACTTTCTTTAAGGCTATTTTAAGCAGAAATTCAAGCCTCTATGAAAAAAGAGACCAGTACAATGACAAAAATTTTAACTTACTTTTTCTATTCAGAAACTTATATAAAACCCAAAGATTTAAATATATACTGTATAAAAAAGGGTCTAAGAACTACATTCCAGTAGAATGGGATCTAATGTGATAATAAAAAGTCTAAACTCTTTTCAGCTGAGCTGAGATTCCAATTTTCTGCATCACTAGCAATGATAATGTTACACAAACAGTGTTCAATCATTAAATTAATTCCCATTAAATCAATGTCCTTAAAGGCCAAACAGTCCTTTAATAATTACCTGATTAAAGTGATGTTAGCATAACATATTAGTTATAGTATATTTATAATTCCCTTTGCAACAATAAATAGTTTCTTTCCACCCATCTTGCTGAAATGGTGGCAATAATGCAAGAGTTGGGAAGAGAAACATGTCCTAACACCATTTAGCAAATGGCTGTGGTCTAGCTTCTCCTGGCATTTGTGATGCTTCACTAGTATATATTAATCAGCTTTCCATTTCTATTATGTAGTATTTACAGGATGAATCTTCAAGACCTATAGGAATTATTTCCTGGCTTTTAGGCCTAGACCCACATGCTTAATGATTTATTTCAGATATTAACAATTTTGCAGTGGTCAGATTCTTTCTGTGGAATTAGCAAAATATATTTTCATTTGAAAATGAAAGTTCACAAGAGATAAAAGGAAATGCTACAAATATTAATGTGCATTAATATAATGCCAATACCCTATAATGACTTGTGCAACATAATCAGAGAGAGCAGGGATGGGTCGCCTTTACAGTGCTTTTAAAGATCTGGAAAAGGTATCACAAAATACATTTTGTTTTTCTCTTCTGCTGCCATTACAAAAGAGGAGCAATAACTGCAGCTAAAATGAAAACAGAGGCATCCACCTGTACTTGCTGAAGTTAGTGGGAGCCCTTAGATGAATAATTACTAGTCTTATACTACAAGTCTTGATATTTGAAAGTGCATCTTTTGATATCTGTAACTATATCCATATTGGAACTGTGAGGCTTGCTGTCCCCCCCTCATGAACCCATTGGCCAAAATATACTGTATTAATGCTGCTGAAATGCCTTGGTTTATTAGAAGACTTAGCAGGGTTTCAAATTTATTTTTGGGGTTACGAAATACAGTACCATTCAATTACATAATAATAAATAATTGTGCAATAAGCCTAGCAATTTTACCAATAGCTCTTTCCAAAAAGAAAAAAAACCCACCAAAAAACAAAACCCAAACAAAATCAAACTAACCAAACAAAACCAACAAAAAAACCTCAACCAAACAAAACAAAACCAAACACAAAACCACAGCAAAAAAAGACCACTCCCCCCAAAAAAAACCCTCTGATCAGATAATCCTTTGTTGCAACCTTTAAAACATAGGACAATAATTTTCAGAATATAATTATTAGTATACACACACGAGAGATTAGAGCTCAATGTGCATTTGCAAGAAACACAGAGAGCTTCTGGGGATCCTCTTCAGCAGCTCTGTGATGTGATGTGTGCTTTTAAGATTGCGCTTGATTGCATGCCCGTGTAAAGGCGCTATTTGCAGCCCCTGGGAATGCATCAAAGTGATATATGCTGGCTATTATTTTAGAGGATATTGGCACTGGATCTTAACAAATAACCTTGCACACTGGCAACATTTAGATTAGATTTCAAGAGATGCTGAGACCCAATCTCTCAATTACTAATGGCTGAATTCAAATGCTGTGAAGCCTCAAACAAACAGCCACAATTATCATCTCTGGTACATATTCATAAGTGGCTAAGAAGATGATGTATGTGTTACTGTCGCATACAGTTTGCTTAGTGTGGACTTTCCATCCACTGCTGACTGTTATACGTAGCATCTTCAGGGACAGAAGAATGAACTGTGCACAATGGACTGAAAACAGACCATCTGTACGTAAAATTAACATTAAGCTAAACAATGCCATTAATGAGGTATTAAAATGTGGCTTTAGCTAAGAGCCTGTCAGAGAGGGCATTATGAATATGAGGGAGAGAGTCCCCTTCGGCTGAAACTGAGCAACTGTGAAACAAGCAGAACGCAAAACAGTGCAGTGAGATCATAAGGACAAACACTTATTCCACTAAAGCCCCCACAGCTTTTGACAAGTTGTTTTCCCCATAATCATTTTACCTCTAAATAATTCTGTGACCTAAGATTTTAGGGGGTGAAGGGAATTTAAAAAAAATATTACATACTAAAAATACATTTTTGCTTGAATTTTACAAGAGTTATTAATGGTTCTTCGAATATTTCCAACCATCCATCCGTACAGAGTGACCCCTGACTACTTCAGAGGCAAGTGAATCACAGGTGTCTCAGATACCTTAGTTCAGTTTTCACGTCACTAATTCTAGTTATCCTTTTATTTTCAGAATGCTTCTCTGCAATGAACTCCTAGCCTTATAGAGATCAATCATCATCAGTGCAGGAGTTCTAAATATGTTCCTAAATAGCACATTTTAAAATTTAGACTAAAATTCCACTTCAGGTATATCCTGTAATGTTGCTATGAAAGGGATCTGTAAAACTCAGATGACCTAATACAGTATTATGACAGTGAACAGAGGACAGAATGAAACCCTCATGCTTTTATGTTTCACAGAGAAAAATGCTATAATGCCATTTACTGATGAAAATCACTAATACAAATGCTTATGTTTGAAAGTTGAATAACCTGGTTTTCGCTGCAAATCATCTATCACTCTGCTTAATACCACAACTCAGGTTTTTTAGAAGTGAAAAGCAACTTCAAAAGTGACTTTACAGGACAGCAAGGATTTTCCTCTTTGGGGAAATAGAAATGAAAGAAGCTATTGTAAGAATGAGGTACATGCTTATAGCTAAAAATGTTCTATTAACAAGTATATCTGGGCATGAACAACGAACATCACACTCAACGGATTTATTATCACTGCTGCTTAACAGCTTGTTTGCAGACCACTTTCTTTCCCCTTCATCATTACCTTTACTCTGTCCTAGTGCAGGGGAAGAAGAGTCTTCAGTCCAAACCACACGTATTCCTTCATCTCACTTTTGCCTGGTTGGTGACGTATCACACATTTTTAACCCAGCCCCATTTCACTAACTTCAAAATTGCTGAAAAGGTGAAGTCCTAGTTTAAGATCTCTCCCTCCACTATTGACACTGGGAGAATAAAAATTAAGCAGCAGGAGATTTGTACACCAGGATGCTGCTATAATGAAGGTAATCCCCTTAATATGCATGCTGGGAAGCTGAAAAAATTTAAAAAAATACAAACAAAACCCCTTCATCTCAACAATCAGAGAAATGAACAAGTTAGTTTAAAAAAATCAACTGGTAGCATTTTTTGTTTTCTTTCTATGCTAATTTTGGTCTACTCCTTTTATAAACACTCTAATATTACAAGAGGTCTGAGGAAAAAACCCTCAGCTGCTGGAGAGACTTTCCTGTCAGCAGCTTGAAAACCTCTTTGCTGCTCCTGTCTTTACAGCTTTCAGGCAATTTCCCTGGCACCTACCCACCAGCTGGGTGTTGTGAAGTGGATCTGCATGGGTGGATACAGCTATGGCACAGCTGTTGCAGAGGAGGGACTCCCAACAGGGCGGAAAAGAAACAGAAAACTACCACGGGTTCCCTTTTAAACCCCATGTTTATCTGGTGCCTTGGACGTCCTCAGCTGAAAAAGGCTGATCAGTTTGTGGATGAAACTGCTGTCATCCCAAGCAGAGGGGGAGTATTTTAATAAAGCTACAACTCATTTCTCACTTCCTCCCTGCCTTAAACTGCTGAAGTTGGCAATTTAAGTGTAAACTCCAGTGCAAGAATATCAAATAGCAGGACAAATAAGACTTGCCTCTTCAGCTTCTAAACACTTTTGAAGATACAAATGGGTGTTAGATAACTCCATGCAAGAAATGCTCCGTTCCTCACTAAATTGTTCTTCAATTGTTCTTTCATTGTTTCCTCAATTAAATATACATTATACACAGGTAAACCCGAAAAAGTAAAAATCGATTACTCAGTCTGAATCTAACTTACCCATTCTTTACCCATATAGTCCTATTAGAAATTATGACAAGTAAAGAAACTGTTCTGAGTGAAATATTCATCTTAGGATGTTTTGAAAGAACACAGAATGATGGACAGATGCCACATCATCCAATTCTACTTTCTTTTTGCCTCATTTGGTCTTGATCAGCATTTGTACTATAGCTAGACAGACATTACCTTCTCATAGTCAATCAGAGCTAATCCTAGGCAATTAAGGTGATTTTTGGGCTTTCACACTGCCATTCATTCTGCATGTCCTCACCACCTCATCAGACACAAAATCTCTAGAAATACTGCCTCATGTACCCAGTGCTATTACTCAAGCAACCACGTCCAGAGAAGATGTAGAAATGCATTATTTAAGATACCTCTGAGAACTGCCTGAATCTTAACTTCAAATTAGGGGAAAATCCAAGCATATCCCCTGGTAGTTTAACCCTAGTGATATCCCATTGCTGCAAACAAATGCCCGTATTACTGAACATTTTACCTGGAGCATGCTTATTTCTTGGAATTACAGTTTCAAAAAGAGACAATCAAATAAACCTCTGAAAGGAAATAAAGATATGTGCAAGGCTTACAAATGTGTACTGTACACATGACAACAACTCTCAGTACATGCTGAGATCATTTGTGGTTTCCAAATGTGTTTGAGACACAGGACACAATTGCCAAAATATACTCATTTTTTGATGCTGTCAAGGGGACTGGCCAAACCATTGAGATGTGCAAAAGCAACTTGGGTACCATGGGCTGCAGTCCCCAATTCAGATTGTGTGAAGGTAAATATTCTTGCTGATACATTAGCATAGATTTAATACAATAACATGAACATTTGGGGGATTCATACTTTAAAGTGGAACTATCATGTCACAGATAAACCTGCTGGGGTCTGTAGTTTGTTTCCTAACATATTTGGTATCTGTCTTTTCATTTTCCCAGCTCAGTGATGTGCATTTTAGGCTCAGCAAGTCTGTTCCCCTTGCCACACGAATATGTCAAGACTGGCATTAGTTTGAAGAGCAATTAAAATTGTTAATTAATGAGACTGGCATTTAAGTTTTGCCTTCTATCAGAAGATATAAAACGTGTTTTTATGAAGGAAGATGGGTAATATCTCAATTTTACAACTAAGAGCTGATATCTAAGATATTGAATAAAGTTTCTGTGGTCAGCCAGCAGATCTGGTGCAGAAGCCAAATTAGGAACCAGGTCCCAGTCCTGAAGCCTTTATATTGGATCATTTTTTGTATTTCTAACCATAAAAAACCCATAAAAATAAATCCGGTTTCCCCTCTAAATATCACATGTGAAGATATCATTAATTTCTAACACAATCTTTCTGGAATGATTTTAGAGTTTTCCTCTGAATATTAAATATTTGATTGTTGCACAGTTAATTAAGAGAAAATGTCACAAAGAAAGTATGTTGCTACAGCATAATGGTTTCCTGCTGATAGAGATATGCCAAGAGTGAGATAAGCAAGATGGAGTAATTTATTGAGCAGCAGCAGACTCCAAGCTGTGCATTTCAGGAGGATTATATCACACCTTGGGTGGTAATACAAGGAAGAAGACAGAGAATTCTGAGCAGCTTTAACCATCTGAGAAGTATCTTAATGACTTTGAAGTGCCAAGGCTTGGAGTCTGTCCTATTGCTCTTATGAAATGTAATTTACACAAGGCAAACAGCAAGATTTGCTCCTTTACCAGGTATTATCAGCATAATTGACCATTGCTGACACCACTGATGACCAATCAAAACCTTCAGTTGTGACCAGCATTTTAAACAAATATAGGGGATAAAAAAATGGTCCACCGGTGATGCTTTAACATCATTGATTTCATAACTTTGCTAGGTTAAGCAAGAGTATTAAGATCTCTGAAGACAATTACATTTTTACAGGTAATACTTCAAGCACTCATTATCCTATGGTCAAATTCTATTTACAAAATTACAACGAATGTTTGTTTTTTTTTCAATCACTAAGAAGTGATTAAATCTTGAATGATTCAGCCATTTAAAAGATATTTTCCATTACAGCTAAAACAAACAAACAAACAAAACAGAGCCTTGCATCTTTACATGCATAATCTAAAATCTTGCCAGCCCAGTTCAGAAACACCTTCTCTTACAGAAAAATTCAAAGCAAAATGAGCAGAGTATGATAAGATATAGACAAAGTCTTTTATGGTGTCTTTCATATCAAATACAAAACATTGTCAGTTTCTCTAACTTCATTAATTTGTCAACATTCAATTGAATTCTATTGTACTAAATAAGCACATCACTGTATTCTGAAGCAAAATTTGAGAGTCTGCCCTCAAAATAAAGTCCCCTAAAACATTCTTCTACAAGTCCTTGGTAACAAGTGATGCAGCATTTCACCTGTCCCAAAAACTGATCTAATATTCAAAAAGGGTTGGGAATAATTCTAGATCTTGAACTTCTGTTTCTTAAATCACTGATTTTCTCCAGTAATGGTGAGAGCAGAGTGCTCCCTAGAGTGTTTCGTAACAAGAGGCCCTAATAGGAAGACAATAGCAAACTTTCACGAGATTAAACTAGGTTCTCGGCAAGTATAAAAGTCATCAGGCTATTGCAGCAACTTGATTCAGTTGATCTCGATGAAGATTCCAGTGAAGTTTCTAGAATCCCCAAATTTCTTGTCTGAGACTTCATATGGTAGGCTCCCAATACTGGCAAGTTCTAACAAGGGCAAAATTTAAGGGAGCAGCAACAATACCACGGCTGAAGAGAAGGAAAGCTGTGGTTGTATAGAGTAGCACAAGGCTGAGCAAGGACTGCATAATATATCATTATTCATAAATCTCTCAGACTCTTTGACATAGAAAGGGACCTTATCAAACACACCCCACCCAAACAGGGCTGCCTAGAGCCACTTTTCTGTCCAACTGACAAAAGGTAATATCCAAAAGAAGCAAAATACAGAGTTTTAGCCACTTAGCTTTCTAGGATGAGCAAAAAGAACAAATTCAAGAGCTGTGACACTAAATTACAACACAACTGCAATCTTCCACAGTCTGAATCTATGAATTTGCTTCATCTTTCTAAGAATAGACAACTCGGAGATAACAGATATTATCTTAACTACTCATGCCTGAATTCTGACTTTAGAGTCAGAAGCATCTGCTTTTAATACAATCCACAGCAGCATGGCCAAGATCACCCAAAAGTCTGTTCCTTCTCAGTGGTCACAGTATATTGCAGATTTAGGGGGTATATTGGGTAGGAAGCCACAGCATTTCAGTTCACTACCTGCCTCTTTTTTTTTTTTTTAAATAATGAAGGGCGTGAGTACAGAATAAAAAACCCATTTTGCAGTTTACACACTTTTATATTGATTGAGCCTCCCCACTTACATTACAGCTTTATCTTCATGTATCTTTCAAATGGAAAAATAATGTATATTTTTTGATTGATCTTTAAAGTGAATGAACATTAAATAAAAAGGGCAACTTAAAATATACCTCTGCATTACCTGTTTCAAAATGGTGCCTAGAGTGGTCACTAAAATATGGAGGAAAGAAATAGATAGCCAAGTTCAAGACCTAAGTTTAAGTGATACAAGTAGCAGTGACATTAAGTTACAGTCTACCTTTAAGGAAGCAAGAAAAAATACTTAAATTTTGTAACTACGACGATAATTACAGATCTGCCTTAAAAACCATTGGATTGACCTGTGTTTACTTTTGTCTACAGACAATGACACAGCATTTGTCTTTGGTGTTTCAAAAATTGCAAAAGGTTAAAACTTGTTAATAGCATTTGAACAAGACATCAGAGTCAAGGCTGAACAAAAAATGAAAAGGGACACAGTGAACTAAAGCTACTTGCTAAAATCTGCCAAGTTTCTACTTCAGAAAAAATGAGCTTTGTTTCAATCACAATAGATCAGGAGTTTCCTTAAAGAATGACTTGTATTTTTGCACCAGAGGGCTCTTTTGTCCTCAGAGCCATGGTGGGTCTGGAGCCAGTCTGCATGCTTGCAAATTTTCCCTCTGTCTAGAGGAAGGAAAGAGAAGATGATGCCACAAATCACTTGCTAGCCCCAGACAAAGAATCCAGAACTACCCAAGCACAAGCAATCCTCGGTTCATACTGCTTTGCTTCTGTCAGCACAGGATATAAAAGCATCTTTGGCTCTATGTTTTGATAACCGAAATGAGTATCTTGTCATGCTTTAAATCACTGCTGAAAGACTTCTTAAGTGAACATGACAGTATTTGAAATGCCCCATGCTGCTGCACTTAAGATTTGCCAATCACTGTTAATAGCAACAGATTTACTATTCCAAAACAAATAAAACCTGCAGTTTTTCTGCTGAATGAAGAGCTGATGAATGAAAACAGAGGCAAAATTACCACAATAGCCAGTTACCCTGTCAATGAAAATTACTTTCATTTGTCTGTTTTCACAAGGATTAGTAAACAATAATGCTTCAGCTAATACAGTTTTTGTTATATTCAAATTGAATTTGAAATACAGGCTGACATTATAAATGGAACTCTAACTTGTTTGCCCTGAATTTCTGAGTTTTTCCTGAGTCTTTATGTTTATACTGGTCTGTAAACTTGATATATTTTAATGGCAAACCTTTTATGAAAAGTGTTTCATTTTTCTTTCTAGATTATTCAGGAAAGCCCTGCTGGTTGTTTGAAGGAGACATGTATCTACAGCTTTCCCTCACTCATTAGAAGCTAAGTGAATATTTTATATTATTCTAGTGAATTCTACAGAGTTGTATTGAAAATCTATGTGGAAGCATGGCAAGGTGTCTGTAAATAATTACTCCCACCTGCCAAGTTTTGTGAATTTCTTTTTCTGAAGTCACACAACAGTTTTGGTGCTCCCAGATGCTTTGTACCCCCAGCAGGTTTTACTGAGCTGCACACCTCATGTCCCTCTTTCCATGGGGAGTGGGTACAGATCTGCTCAAATAAATTCCTTTTCCTTTTTTTTTTTTTTTCCCCTCTATTGAATTCTGCTGTTTTTGTCACCTGGTCCCACTTCTTTTCAACTTCTTCTTTAACTTCATACTGAATTCAAGGCTTCTCCCTAAGCCCTCCTTGAGCACTGATTTTCATTGACTGGACAAAAAGTCCTTTTCAAGCTAACTGAGCATCTATTGAGGGGCTCCCTTGTGGGCTACTGCTCTGGACCTACGAGTGAGGAAATTTCAGGAAACCAGACAACACAGCCTTCCCTGGATAAACATGAGGCAAACAATTCAGGTAACAATTGTTCAGATTGAGGTGTGTGATTAAACTAGAGGTGTCTCTTTTGAACCTTTGCTGGGCAGTCTCCTAAAAAGCTTTTAGGGACTCACATTGGGAGTACAGCAGGGATGCTAAGGCTAATAAACCTGTGTGGAATGACTCACATTCACGCAGTAAAGAAATTAATTCACAAGTTCTAACCTAACAGGAAGACAGATGTAATGAGTCTCGTCCTGTAACAGACCAACTGCTTTCTCACAGCTGGATTCCCTAAGCAGTTACCCTGGGGATATTTTGGACGGAAAGAAAACTTTGTGAACTCACCCATAAACCTATAGAAAATTTCCATAGCTCTCACCTACTCTGAAGTCTTTGGTTTCATTAAAAGAAAAACAAACAAACAAAAACCCCCCCAAAAAACAGCCCAGAAAAACCCTTAAACAGTATCTTCAGCTCTCCTCAGCTGGCCATCACCGCTCAATGCAAATGATAATTTTAAAAGTAATGTCTCCATGTTTATGTTTACAATCACCCCTCTTGTGGAAAGTCTCAGCTTAAGCTTTTCTTCTTTTTTTGAATAATGACGTTAATTAAGCTTGGTATTTTTTCTTTTCTAGGCGTTTCATACTTGATTTTCATGAATACCTTTAGCTTTTCTGGATGCCATATGATTATTTTGGAAAAAGAATAAATGTAATGCTAAATCACATGCTGCCAGTGTTACATAAATATGACATCTTTACCTACAGCATTCCATCCAAATTAATTTCAAAATACAGAAAACTGTCTGTGAGTTTGGGACTGTAGTGGCCATGGCTCTTTGTAGAGCAGATGCTCTGTGAAATTAAAACAGGTGTACCTGCAGTGCCAGCAGTGACTGAGGAACAATTACATGGATAAGCAAGAAGCATTCTGTTTTGCTGTCGAGTGTTATTATCTAAACCTCCTTTGCTCTTATATTAAGCTGTGTTTTCTTATTCCACTTTGCATTACAACCCCAACTTGTAGACGAGAATTGTAAGTAGTATATAGCCAGCCGAGATCTGCAGTCCCTGATGTCTTTAGGATGCACGGCTAAAACTCTGCCAGAAGAGGTAAATTGTGAAGGACTTGGGAATATAAGCAGAATTGGGGAACAGCCTGGGCTACACCAGATGCTAGATGGGATTGAGAAAGCAATCAGGAAGGCCAGAGAAGCTTGAATCTAAGCATTATATAGGAAAATTGAAATATATTGGGAGAGGGAGGAAAGCACTAGTGACTAGACTAAACTTAGTTCAAAATCCAAACCAGTATTCTCTGTCTGACTGTGGAAGAACATAGCACTTATTAACAATGAATAATTCTCTAGCAGATGATGAGAAATATTTTTTTTTTTTTTCCCCCAGAGAAAATTCCTATTTCTGTAATGGCACAAGAACAAATCACAACAAGCTAGAATGTAGTGCTCCAAACTTCCCACAGTTCCCACACTGGGCAGCCAAATGTGTAGGAAACCTTTTAGCACAAGACTTTCCAGTGCTCCCAGCTCCTTGCGGGAGGGAGGCAGGGAAGAGGGAGGTGTCTATAGCAATGGGGAGGATCTACAGGTTTTCTCTCGAAGGCAGAGTCTGCGTCTCTTACCTTGCTGCACAAAGGATCCATAGACAAACCACATGGAGTTGTAGAGAGTCGTGGACGTCATGGATCCCATCTGAAGGCGCGGGGGGTTGAGCCAGTTCAAGAGGTAGACCAGGAGCCCTACTAAGAGCACCGTGCCAGCAATGCAGGCCCACAGGGAGAGGTCAAACGGTGCCAGGCAGGCAAACATGTCCACTGTCTTCTCGGCCTTGCGGAGCAGCACGCCCACCGAGTAGTCCATGTAACGCGTTGTGAAGTCCACCACGTTCTCCCTGTCGGGGGTGATGGTTAGGGCAGAGATCCCTATGTCAGCTCTCTGAGGGGAGGAAGAGAAAATAACATGCATAAGTAGGAGCTACCAAAAGCATCTTTGTTCCTCTGATTTATTAGCAGCTAAACTCAGGGAGAATCAGATGGCAAGACCAAGGTCTTTAGCATCATATATGTGAGCACAGAAATGTGACTCAGGCTTGAACGGAGTGGATACACCACGTGTCTTAGTTTCTGCAAGCAAACCTTACTTGGTGGGCCCTGGCACATCAGCTCTTCTCGCTATTTTCCAAAAAATCAAAGTATTACAAATACAGATTATATCTGGAGGAAATCTACTTTTGGTCATTTTTGTCACCCTAGCTTACTCAAGCTATCACTGCCATTGTGGCAAAAGGCAGATTTTGTGCATAGCAGATCCAGTCATAGGAAATTGTCTGATAGAGCCAAATTTATCAAATATTTTGATTATTATTTGATGATCATAACAAAGGGCTACTACCCTAGGAGCACCTGAAATTCCATAAAACATCAATTTTATCTGCAGAGTCTAAAGTGCAGAAGAGCAGATACTGCACACAGTTCCTTTACAATTAATTCCTCTGTATCCTCCTGATAAGCAATTCCTCCAGCAATGCCAACCTATCCTGCAGCTAGCCTGGACTTGCTTTGTGCCATTTCTACTTTTTTTTTGTAATTTAAAGAACCCATTTCAGATGAAAAGAGGATGAATAACATTTCTTGATCTAATCATTGTATTTCACAGTATTAGGTTTCCAGGGACACCAGGCACAACTACAGCAGGTGCTACTTTACTTTTCACAGGTACAATTAGAACTTCAGTGAAAGCCAGAAAGGTTATTTAAAGCAGACACATGAATACCATTTTAAAAAGCCCAAATACTGAGCAATAAGACTATGAATTCTAGATGTTTTAATGTGACAAAAGAGTACTTAAAATATTTAAACTTCGGCTACACCTTGATTTAATCCATTTTTGTTCTGTCTAAAGTGGAGTGTGGTCCTTTGGAAAGGGGTGAGGAGAGCACAAAAACTTGAAAGTACTGAGTCAAATTTTATTAACTCTCTTGAATTTCTTTCTTCTTGCCCAAAGAAGGCAGAGGTTCCCAATTCCTTAGAAATGTGATTTGAAATATTGACTGGGAAGGTATGGCAGCTGAAACTAATTAGAAAATTTTGTAAATCAACCGGGCTCTTTTAATGTGATGTGCAAAACACTCTGCGGAGCCCATGGTACAAACATACTCCTGGTCATAGTGCGCTTAAGACTTCAGTTTAAATGATGTTACTTTAACTTTATATTGATTGTTCACTGGCTTGAGAAAGTGGCAGACGATAGCGGGAAGCCTGATGATTTGGACAAAAAGGAGTTTGAAAATATTGATTTTCTTAAGAGCGATGAATTAGAGCTTCAGCTTTAATTTGTGTGTTAAATTCTCCAGTGACGTTGTGCTGATGAGCACAGCTGAAAGCATGGCTTCATGAATTCACTTCAGGTCCCTTCCAAAGAAATTTTTGTGAGTGATGACTCAACTGCCCTTAGCTCATGAGCAGTGGCAAACTCACTCAGTAATTAGAACTGCCCATGGAAACATGCAGGTTGTCTGAGTCTCTCAATTCTCTCATAAAACTTCTGCTCAATGAGTGACTCGAGTGATTCACAATATCTGTTAATAGTCAAATCCCAGCTACAATCAACAATATGCAAACCAGGCAGCATTCGAACTGTTTCCCACAATTGTGGATACAAATATGTTTTTAAGATAACTTACAAATATGAAAGTCCAACAGTTTTCAAACAGGAAATTCTGATTTTATTTAATGAATAGCATAGGCTTGGGGCTTTTTCCCTGAATGCGTATCGAAAGGCAAAATAGAAATTTAGGGGTAAAGGAGGACATAGGGAAACAAAAAGTCCTAGACTCAGCCTCTGCTCATTAAGCTAGCAGGGTTATTAATTATCTGCATATTACTAAAATCTTTCCCTACCATTCTGATCATTGTGAGTTGCTCATTCAAGCTGCACTGTTGTAAGATGCTGAAAGATTCTCCACTGAAAAGCAATATCCACCAGGCAAGATATTTTTACCAAATAATAGTTGACTGTATGACTAATAGAAATTTTTTCTACTTTCCTCCCATTTTTACAGCAAAACTTTTTTTTCCCATTGAATACATTGAAGAGCATTACGTGAAAAAAACCAGACCACATGGTATCTATGGAAATACTACTTCTAATTTGCATCTCTGGGAAGTGGGCTCTCCACATTCCCCAGAATTATGGTTCCACTCCAGTTATCAGCCAACTATGACAGTGGAACAACACTGTGCTAATGGCAATGCTGCATTTCCTTTGTTGTACTGTAGCAACATTGTGATATAATTATGTCTTGCTACTTTAGATGCTACATATATAATGAAGGCTTCGAGGTGACCTAATTGCAGCCTTCCAGTATCTGAAAGGAGCCCACAAGAAAGATGGAGAGAGACATTTTTACAATGGTCTGAAATGTCAGGATGGGGGGAAATGTTTTCAAACTGAAAGAGAGTAGGTTTAGATTAGATATTAGAAAGAAGTTCTTCACTGTGAGGGTGGTGAGACACTGGAACCAGTGGTTCCAGTGAGGTTGTGGATGCCCCATTCCTGGAAGTGTTCAAGGAAGGACTCTGAGCAAGCTGATCTAGTGAAAAATGTCCTGCCTATGGCAGCAGGGTTGGAACTAGATGATCTTTAAGCCATTCTGTGATTCTATATATCTTTATGTCTTGAGAGGTAGTAAAGTAAAAAACAGAAAGGAGAGAGATAAATCCTTCTTAGCGCTCCAGTGCTCAGCTGTTAAAAAAAAAAAAAAAAAAGGTACGCTGAAATATGAAAACTCATGTTCTTAAATTGGATCATAAAGACCAGTTTCCCAGAAAACTACATTAGCACAAAACCAAACTTAAGCTTCACTTGATACTTGATTTACTGATAGTGAGCATTCTTGATTACACATCGATTTTGTCATCTTGTTTCAAAATTGAAAGATGAAAAATATTAAATGCTTGTCATTAACATGTCAGATTGGATCAGAGAAGACATCAGTTTGAAGAAGTAAAGGTTCACTTAGTGCTTTTGAGATAGAAAGGCAAATACATGCAATTATGTCAATATTTAGGTATACAGCCACCAACCTGAATTATGAAAATGCGTAGCTCTCCACTCACTAAGTTTTTGCCATGCTAAAATCAAAAAACCCTGATATGTCTTACATGCTTCTCATGAATGAAACTGTGACTTCTGAAACAGATTGAAAAAAACAGCAGAGGGCATTATTTTGCTCTGTGTGACCTGTTCAGGAATTTATATTTATCTTCTTTAGCAGCAGTTCTCCTGAGGCCATTGTAGAGCAACATTACCAGAATGAGAAAATCCAAAAGAAATGACCAAATGGGTCTGATAGCATTGCTAGTGGTGTCACAGAACCAGCTTATCAGCAAAGCCTAGAAATCCCTGAAATGTCCCTAAGCTACTGCTTTAGCAAGCACATCTCATACACATGGAAAGCAATCTTCTGCTGATTCCTGTGGTTCATGATCAAAACCAGGGAAAATAAATGAAACTATTCTAAACTGGTCCTGTGAGGCCCTTCGTTTTATCCATTTTCAATGTTAAGTTTCAACAAATGCTAGAAGTGATAAAACATAGTCCCACGTTATGTAGTTATTAACATGGACATGCAAAAACCAATCAGAGAGACATTTTTACTCAACACACATACATCCAAATAATTCTCCTTTTACTCAGCTATTTTTTTTTCTTCTCACTTTGTCCTCCCTGCATGGTTTTTCCTTCTCATGCTATCCCCGTTAGGAAGCTACAATAGAAAAAGAGCCTCATAAGAGGCTTTTACATGATTTGCAGTTTCTCTTAGAAATGATTAAGCATGTATTTTTCCTTTTCTGATGGACCTAAGCGGAATCAGGCTGTTTTCCCTACGCTATTTGCTTCCTCATTGGAAAAAAAATCCTTGCAATCAAGGGAGCATGGCGAGACGTGGAAAGCGAAGGTTGATGGAGGTGAATATCACCAGAAAGCCCAGAGCAATGGTGCAAAGCCTACTGTGCTCCCCCAGAAGTGGCATTAGACACTTCTCCTGCTTGTCACACAGGCTTACCCCTCAGGCAATCTGGACAGAGGCCAACTAAAGGAATCACTGTGAGATGACACAGATAATTAACAGTAAGAGAAAGATCGGTGGTAAAGCCTTGGTGAGATGGTTTTAGCCTCATCATGGAGGGCTGCTGCTCTCTGGACTAATCCTGTTTGTGAGTGGAAGCTCTACAAGCTGCAGTGAGAGCCCTGGTCATTCAACAGGAGAGGGACAAGAGCACCACACGCTTCACTCAAAGAGCATTTATTCTCTGAAGACCACCTGGTTCCGGCGTTTAGCAACCAGAAAACTTTGTGTAGCATGGTTACATTCAGGTTATTTTGACATGAAACTTGCATGGACTGTGTACCTAATGTAGGTCTTGACAATCAAAGGAGGGGAAGCTTGAATCAGTTTCCAAGTTCAAATTAAAGACCACTTACTATGTTCTGCACATTCCAACTCCTATTTTAGCAGCCAACAGAAGCCCTGTCTTCAAAGCTGGAACAGAGTGAACTTGGCACAACGTCATGTCTGTGAAGCCAGCTGTGGGCCCAGGGCATGTACTTGGCACAGCTGGGCTCCTGCCCTGCCATCCAAATCCAGCGGGGCTGCTGCGAACAAGATCAGCTTAGGACTGCTCTCCCTGATACCAGGACCTGCTCCAGAGACTGCTGCATGCTGAAGATGGCTAATGCAAGCAATGAATATCGATCGTGAGCACAGAAATCATGTGGTTGCTACAGCAACTGCTATTTCACATGGCACAACTTCTGTAGCGGCCACAAACACCCTTCTCAAGGAGATGCTCTCTACAACTACCTGAAAGGAGCTGGGGCAAGGTGGGGATTGATCTCCCAAGTCACAAGCAATAGGACAAGATGAAATGGACTCAAATTGTGCCAGGAGATGCTAGGAGAATTGCATTCACTGAAAAGGTGGCTAAGTGTTGGAGCAGGCTGCCTGAGAAGTGGTTGAGCCACCCTCGCCGAGGTATTTAAAAGACAAGTAAATGCAGCAGTTTGGGACATGGTTTAGTGACTGACTTGGCAGTGCTGGGTTAGCAGTTGGACTTGATGATCTAAAGGTCTTTTCCAACCTAAATGCTTGTATCATTCCATGCACTCAAAAAGAGAAGGCAGCTATTTTCCATCACCCTTGAGTGAGACTTGTCTTTTGCAAAACTCGTTTCTGGCTGACATACTAACAGGCAAAGAGTACTCCCACTGCTTTTGGAATTCCTCCACTTGCTGGCCAGACTATCATGTAAGACTTGGTTGGGAAAACAAGGAAATGCTGTGTTTCAAACAGGTTAGGCCTCTAATTTAAAACTATTCTCTGCTCCTTTACTTCCCCTTATAAAGTTGCCAAGCGGATGGAAATGTGAGTTCTGGGAGCAGAACTCGGTTCACAGTAAATAAGAAAGCAGCCTTTCAAGAACAGCTTGCACTTGGTAAGGGGTAGATAGACACTGGCTGCTCGCCCAGAGGTTCTTTTGCCTTAAGAGGGACGGAGAATGGGAGAGAAGGACACAGTGAACCTTTACTGTTAATTAATTGTATAAGGTTAAGGAAGATGAAAAATTATACACTGCCATAGTATAGGGAAAACACGGGTTTTGAATTCCAAATGCAGTTCCATTAACTCTTCATGCACTGTAATGGTACAGAAAGATTTCATATTCATGAAGGCTCATTTACAGCAAAATCGTAACAGACTGGTAAATCTGTTGCACTTGAGACATTGATTTACAAATCTGTGTGGTTAAAACTTTAAATGAGCTTTAAATTCATTTGAATCCCTGCCTGCCAAGGGGACAAGAATGCCATACATGTTCTTCCTTTCAGCCATTTCAGTTGTTAGGAGTTCTGCCTTATGAATCATTCACTGAAAATAAATAAAAAACATTCCAGGCCCACTTCCATTTCCAGACCATCTAGGATTAAGACCCCTCCAGTCTGTGTTATGCAGTGGCCTGATGAGAACCATACAGAGCAGGGTGTAGAATAAAATCAGATTTAGAGGCAGAAGGAATGGGTAAAAATAAACCAGTGGGCCATTGTGGTGTTACATCTCAAAATCAAATGAGGGATTTCTAGTTTTTAAGGTTTAGAAGATAAAGGAAAATACACTTGAAAATACACTTTTCTAACTGTCTCCAGTTTACTGTTTATGAATACACAATTCCACCTTCCAGCTTCATAAGGACATATGGAGATGGCAAAGGAAGTTTATTACTACACTGTAGATATATGAAATGTGCCATGGGTACAGAATGAGTGGCTGTTTTCTTCCATTCCAACAGGCTTCCTGTTGCTCAGGAAGGCAGAATAGGTTAAACCTATCAGTAATTTTTAAACCATGGAGGTTAATATTTTCTTTTTTTAAAATTTATTTTTGTTTCCTTTATTGCAAGACTTAGGTCTTTTATCTGACCATGAAGCTTCTCACCATTTTCTGTACTTATGAATTCAATTCCATCTGCAGATTTGGAAAAACACTTCTCTAACCAATGTCTAAGTTATTTACATGAACATCTACTGCAGTTCTTTAAGGAAGCACAACAAATGTAGGTCTCTATAGTTGTAAAAGCTGTAACTCTACATGTTAATTAAGAGCAAAAAAAATACATATATTCATGGTACAAATGAGGCACCAGCAGAAGACAGTCTGCCTAGTCTTTTCTCTCAATGGGAGAAATTGCAAACATAAGATGTGAGGAGTGGGAAAAAAGAAAAAAGGAAAACATTGCATATGCATTTGGTTCAATTTATTTATGATATAACATTGAACAATTAATGTCAAATTAAATAGACTAAATGGTTTATTAATTAAAGAATAGATAATGTTTTACTCTTGATTCATACATCTACATAATGTGTTATTATATATCAATAAAACATTTTCTGTTGATTATATACTTCATGTATTCATCACACCAACATTTTTCTAAGTGTTATACATTATTTATGTAATGTATCACTAATTGCTGCAACACCGATTTTTCCTCTTTTGAACAGCCTCTTCAACTCATTTGTGTCAGGTCTTGCCAAACTAATTAGGACGCTGTGCATCCCATTATTTGACTGCATTTAGATTTTACTTTGGTTGAACAAAAAAGAGATTGCCCTGCTTCTTCAACAGTTACTGTTACAGTGTGATTCCTACTGCCCAATGCACACTGTCAAGTGCTGGCAGCATGCAAGAAACAAAGTCCTGTCAATAACTCATAAAAAAGGTTACTGGCTGATGCAAACATAACATGCCACATATTGCTTAGCCTTATCACATGACCTGACTCAGTAAATTATTAGTGACCTTACCTTAAACACCAGCTCTCCTATCAGGCCGTTCCATGACCCATCATCCTGAGGGCTCCCATACTTGTGATCCGGTGCTACATAAATTTCATATTTAAAGCCGAGGTAAGTGGCCAAGGCTTCCAACACGTCTATTGAGAAGCCCTGATACTTCTTTGGTTTTCCCAGAACATTTTCAGACACCATGACAAAGGGCTCTTCCTAAACAAAAAAAAAGGACGAATCTGTTAGTAAAGCAATTACATGCCATGTTTGGGTGCTGGGTTTGTTTTTTATAAAAAAAAAAATTAAAGGAGGAACTATTCAAATATTATTCATACAAAACTTTCTTAAAATACATTGTTAGCAGTGCCTCTTACACTCTGTGAAATGCTGTTTTGCTTGGGATTTCCTTCAGCAGAGAAATTTTATTCCTTATTACATATTTCAGAAGTAGATCTGCTGTAACATTTCAAATGAAATGCTTTTTAGTAATGCCTGCTGTCCACACTTATGGTCAGCAGAACAGATATACACTCAATTTCTGGCTGTAAGTATGGAGGGTTCTACAGCACTGCCATTTCCCACTAGCTGGGCAAACACTGTATCTAATGCAACCACTAATTCATGTTGTAAGGAATGAAAAACATGGCAAAACTGAAACATGTATTGCTCTTGCCCTTGTCCTGTAACCTGTAGATTTACTGTAACCTGTAAATTTAACTAGGACAGTTAAATTTAAATAGTTCTATCCAAAGAAGTTCCATTTGATTAGTTTAGGGACAATCAACTACAGGACTTAAGGCTGTCTATAAGAATGATTGGTGAATAGTCATCTAAAAGATGACCGTCATAAAGGATACAAATAGACCGATACTGATAGGTCAGATTTCCAAACAACATGCTTTTCTTCTTACTTTCCCAAAGAACTGTAATAGTTTTCTCTATTTTGTTATTAAATTGCTCCTGCTCTGTTATTCTTCCTGTTGTGCAACTAATTTCTAGACATTTTCCTTCACTTGTTAAAAAATGCACACAAAAAGGGATCATATTTCTAAGCACAAAAAATATGTATTTGCTATAGATGGATTTCACTTTTGCTTGTTCTTTATTTTCTCTGAAAACACCTGTCTGATTTAACTACAGTAAAATATTAAATCATCCCAAAAAGCATGAAGGCACTGTAACACTTAGGTAGATTTTTAAATATGCTTAATATGTCATTCTTTTAATTCATTACACAGTGCTGTAACTTCATATGAATTTAACAGAAACATCTATTCTGAGGTGCAAAAAAGTTAGTTCTGACTTGTCATGGCTTGGCCATGCACATGAAACCACTCCCTGACCCCTTTGTTCTGGTCTGCAAAACTGACAAGCAAATAGAAGAAAACAGCATTGATTTTTGAAGTGTTTGTGGCCCAATCTTTAATTGTATCTCCAGTGACATTTTTGTTGGTGTTTAAAATATTTATTATTCTACTACACATATCTGTAAATTACTTTGAAGCCAAAGTATTTTCACCATTTTTTCACTAATCCTATACCTCACTAATATTTTTAGGTTGTTGGAATGTCCTTCTATAGGAGCAAGTGTCACTGAATTGCAGGCAGGGTGTTCTTGAAATAAGAAAGCATAATTTGTAAATGCCTGAGTCAATATTCTCAAGGACAGTCACATGCTGAGGGTGCTACCAGAGAAGAAAGGATGCAACCAGACTGCACTGGCAGGATGCTCTTTTTTGATTCCAGAAAATCCAGAAAAAACCCCAACCCCAAAACAAATAGCAAATTAACCAACTCGCTCCACCCTGACCAAAAAAAAAAGAGTTAAGGTTGGACTGTCTCGAATTACTATTTCTAGTTGTCAGATAGAATTTGTTTCTTCCATATTATCCAAGATCAGTGAAATTGACTGAAAATGGAGGAGAGAAAGTATAATGAATTTTTAAAGTAGTTTTCCCGCACCCAGGTTCCATGAACATTGAAAAAATTGAGACTAAGTTGATGAAAGCCTCTCCTACATGAGAGCACAAAGTGAATTCAGCTTTGTAGACCACCTGAATGAGAGATTCCATAAATACAGACTCAAAATTACTTGAAAGAAATGTTTATGCAAAAAATAAATAGGGTAGTTTATCAATCTAAGCACACTATGCACAAAATTCTAAAGATTTGTGTGTACAAAGGATGTTTTAGAAGTTGACAATTTTTGTATTAGAAAGGATTAATTTTTATCACTTCTAAATTATTTAAAAAATAGTTGCTCATAAACTGATTTTCTATCCAGTTGCTCATTAATACACTGTTTAAAATGCAGTTTGTCACAACTAATATCAGTCCTTTATTGAGCAATGTAATATCATTTGTTGCTGAGAGGTTTACAAAAAACCTCAATGTCCAGTGTTCTATATATATGCAATGAAATAAAAATAGTAAATCAGCTTTATGCAAAGCAACCGATGCTTCCCAATTTTTGTTGAAGTCTGGAGCAGCAAACGATTTAATCATATTCCAAGCAAAACAAAATCAATCTACTGCTATGATTTTTTTGTGTAATTGTTTACATTTCTCAGAATACATTGAACGAGGACAAAAATATTTTTCTTGATTTTTTTCCCCTCATAAATGCTGCAGGATCAAACTATGCCAGATGTCCTTATTTTTTTTTTTTTTTTTCACTGGGAGGGGGCCAGGGGAGCTATGGAAAGATGTACACATCTGTTCAATACCAATGTTAAAATGATTGTCTCCATTCCTGAGAAAGTTGAACTTGCAGAAAGAAAATACACAAACCCAAACAATGAGGACAAACATGAGCTTCTACAAAGTAGGTGTCAAAAACTGATGAGCTAACTGATGAATTTGGAGGCGGAAAAATCCACCCGGATGATGAAGGTTCCATTCAACACCAATACATTCAGGAAAACCCTGATACACTTTCTCTCCAAAGCAAGTGTTAATTCAGACTGTGTAAAAGGTCTCTATCAGACAAGCCATACAATTTCCATCCTTGGAGAAGGTCAAAACTCCCCTGGACACTGTTCCAACAACCTCCTCTAATATTTACCCTGCTCCACACAGCTGCCACCCAAGGGTCCCTTCAAACCTAAACTGTTCCAGAATAGAGTGAAACGATCCAAGCAGGGCTACTGCTCCTGCTTCTCCTTTTCTTCCTTTTGGAGGCACCTCTTTAGGGGACTTAGGAGCCTCTGTGGGGCAAAAGCAGACTTCACAGGCTGTGAAGGCAGGGAAGTCTGGAAAAACAAACAAATCACAACATTTGTGATCGAGGAGCAAAAGAAAGAAAATGAATGGATTGCTCACCCTTAGCTTCTCGTTTTTACAAGGTTGATGATCTGCCTCACTGAACCCCATAGGCATCCAGCATATTTAGAGGATGGTTTTGCATCCAACCTCAATGGAGATCCTTTAAGAGAGGGGCTATTTTCCTTCAACTTTACCTCTAACCTGTGCCCTTGTCAACTCAATGCAGCACTACCAAGCCTGTGATAAGGCCTCATTCTCAAAATAGCTCCACAATTATCACTGCCTGGTTTGTTCTTGGGATCAAAGCTGTGCTGCCCTGACCCAAAGGAGGATGGGTTTAAGACTTGGTGGATTTACACAGCACTGTGGGTTAACCCCAGTGGACAGCTAAGCACCACACAGCCAGCACCACATGAAAGCCAGCAGCAAACAGGTAAAGGTTTTTTGGGTAAAGCTGTGCACATTGCTTTTTATGGCTGTAGGAAGAAAATGTCTGGCTTCAGAGGTGATTAAAGAGAAACTGCAAAATGCTAGACTGGCACATCTTAGGAAGGATAGAGGGAAACACAAGATCAAGGCAACATGGCATAGAAAAAGGAAAGAGTTGGGAAAGATGAAATGATAGTACAAGCACTTTGGGGAAGTAGCTTAAGAAAATGTTTGTCTCCATTCATATCCCTGGTATCACATGATTTAAGGAAGAAGCCACACATTAAGACTGATGTAGGTTAACAACATGCTACATGTTAAGATTGATACAATTCAACTTCACAGCATCCCCAGAAACTGATGCGAGATACTATAGCGAAATCTCTGGGTCCTAGCCATGAGTCCTCCTGGCAACTGCAAAAATTAACCCTGGCCAGAACCAGGACAATTTGCTAAATGCTTCAAGAATCTAAGATTTGAAAGTACAAAATACAGTTCTTATTTACTCTGATGAAATTCTCAGATATAGCAAAAATTGGGATACAATAGCTGGACCGAAGTAATCTTTCTATATCCTTTACTATACCACCTAACAAAGTTAAAAATACAAAAGGAGAGAAAAGCTTTTGGGCACAGAAGACCTTCACACTTGAAAACAGAAGGAGCAACACTAGAGCTAAATAGCCGAAAAGAACAATTAGGCTGAGATTAACTTGGTTGTGTTAATTAATTAGACAGTCAAAGAGAAGCATTTGTTTGTAGCTGTGCTGCAGATGTGGATGATAAAGTCAAGCAATAAATGCTGGCCTCAGAGAATGCAGGGAGGAATAACGATTGCTTTTCAGAAGTTCAGTTCCCTAAACCCAGAGTGCCTATTTGGGATGATTTTTAGCCAGTAGAATAGTGACTTTAAATTCCAAGCTTTGTTAGTAATCTTTTAGTCCCTCAATGAAAACCAGGATTTAAAGGTTCAGTATTTTTGTACAGATCCCCTCTTTTTGAACAAATTACAGAAAACTTTATTGAAAGAACAGAAAAGCTCCATTTAGATCTTAAACACAGCACTCTAATGGGATACATGAGAGGAAGAAAAAAGTTGTGTTCAGTGGGCTGTTTAAAAGGAAGTGGTGGTCTTAATTCAGCTGTTCCTGATTTTACCCATGCCCACCACTTCATTAGGAGATCACTGAATGGCCAATAAGGTAGATTTCCTCTGCAATTACAAGCATGGATTCTGTGGCTTTAAGTTGCAACTTATTTCAGGATAGAAATTATATGGAGCTATGATACACTGGTCTGTTTCACTTATTTATGACGGTACTTGCTCTAAATATAAAAATGCTAAAATTCATTTTTACTTTACAAATTAAATAGCAAAAGCAAACCAGAATGCTTTGGATTATTTTCTTGGTCAGCTGGATCCTTTTTGCCACTTAGCATGGACAGAAAGCCTTCGTAGCCAGGGCACTCTACAGAAAATATTCTGTAAAGAAAATGTTACTAGCTTTTGAGGTTAAAGAAACTAATCACCACTGGGATTTACAGCACAAATTGGAGCCTTATGTGCTTGTACTATGTTTGGAAGAATCCTGTGTTCAGGTTCAAGCCCCTCACTAAAAGAAAGACATTGAGGTGCTGGAGTGAGTCCAGGGAAGGGCAATGGAGCTGGGGAAGGGTCTGGAGCACAGGTCTGATGAGGAGGGGCTGAGGGAGCTGGGGGTGTTCAGCCTGGAGAAAAGGAGGCTCAGGGGGACATTACTGCTCTCTACAAGTAATTAAAGGGAAGTTGTGGCAAGGTGGAGATTGGCCCCTTCTCCCAAGAAACAAACTATAGGAAAAGAGGAAATAGCCTAGAGTTGTGCCGGGGGAGGATCACTTTGGATATTAGGAAAAATTTCTTCACTGAAAGGGTTTTCAAGCTGTGGAACAGGCTGCCCAGGGCAGTGGTGTGGAGTCACCACCCCTGGAGACATTTAAAATACCCGTAGATACAGTGCATTGGGACATGGTTTAGTGGTGGGCTTGGCAGAGCTGGGTTATCAGTTGGACTCTTTGTTCTCAAAGTTTTTTTCCAATCCAAATGATTCTATGAAGAGAGTTTTGAAATCAGGCAATTATATGGATGGTTAGAATTCATAAAGCATATTGAAAATGGCCTCTGTGCCTACTCATCAAAAATTTCTGAACACACTGGAATGTAATACTTTCATAGTGACACTCTGTATTCATTCAGTAGGACTCTGCATTCATTAAATTCTCCCTTTTTCTCTACTGAAAGTAGAGAAGTGAGAGAGCGAGGAAAAAAAGAAAGCAAAGAAAAAAAGAAAGCAAGAAACAAAGCACAGTTGTGGGCATGACTGTCAATCTATGCTTGACACTGACTCTAGAAACAGTGGACAGGCACATTAAATGATTCCTATAGCCCAGGCCGAGCCTTGGCAATCTCATGAAGTAAATATTCACTTTAAAAAGTGCCATTCCCTGCAAATATTAAGAACCTGCTCCCCAAACTGAAATTCACTCTTATTACTAGATTTCTCAAGTTGCTTCCAATGGCTGCTGGATTACCAAGCACAGCCATTATAACCAACAAGAAACACTAAGTCTGAGAAACTATAACCAAATTATTTTAAAGCATAAGATGCTATTGTCTTGTTGCTAGGCAAAATAATTTTTTCCTTGACTCATAGATTAATGCCCCCCTTTTAAATGTTAGTCATTTTGCATTTCCTTCCCCAAAAGATTTTAGTGAAATATGCAGCCCCAAATATTAATTTCCTCAAGTGCTTTATTGACCACTGTTTTGGGGATTTTATTTGGCGAGGAACAGCTCAGCAGCTTGTTATTTTTAATTGAACAACAATGTACCTTAATTCATGTTAGAATCAATGACCAAAATTTAATTGAAATATTTCATTCTTTCATTACAGAAATTCTCCCACTATCAACAGTTATCAAATTGCTGCAAAACTTAACACAGCCCCCACCCTTGATAACACTAAAGCAAACATGAAGACTTCAAATCTACAAGGTCTTGGATAATTAAATGCTATACTCATTCAATATCCTATTTTGTCAATGGCCTGTATAACTGTATTGGCACTAAAAACCACTGTTCTCTGATCTGTGCTTTTCAAACAGATTGATTAGAAAAGTCAGTTGTACTAAGAGAAAAGTCACCTTATCTACTGCAAGAAGATTGTTCACATCCCAGAAAGTGAATACAGTATTAAGGGGATTTTACTTTTGGCCTTTGTCCATCACTATTCTTATGCATGTGCAGAGTCTGTCTCTTTTTTTGATGATATTTTTACATCATCTTCAACAAGACATGAAGTTTGTTCTTTCATTTACAGTACTTTAAACAGTATTTTGTCCTCCTGAGTGAAATGGTAGCTCCTGGATTTATTATGGTCTTTAGTTTAGTGCTATTTGAAAGAAATGGACAAAGAATGTTAGCCCCTCTTCCCAGTTCCTCCCACTTCTCAGCAATGGGACTAAGACTTCTTTCAGAATGATCCACTGCAATGGTCTATTAGAATGCTGCCAAGCTTTGTGTATTGATTTTAATTCACAATAACTTAATGCAGGTAATCGTTCTTTCTGAACCGTATGATAGAATATGGATTGAGATTGGAATTGATTGGAGTGTTTTACAGTATGTCTAAAGAGTACAATGGTGGCTTTAATGGAGGTAGTTCAGATACTCAAATTAGCAAAAGTGTGCTATGGGCACATTAACCTGCTGGGACCTACATTGTACTCCTTACAGCAGCCCTGCAAGGGCTCCTATTCATAAGGAGCTCTGTCAGGCAGTTCATCTCCTTTTCTATCTTGCATAGAGTACAGAAGGATAATTACAGTAAGAACCTCTTTCTGTTTAAAAGTCAAATTTCCTGTGTGCTCTGTGAATGGTGTGAATTGCCCTGGAATGCAAATATGCCCACAGAGCAGATGGGTAAGGGGCAGGAAGAAGATAAGAGCCAAGGAGCCCTGAGAGGTAGCCCTTGACATGGAGATGAGTTTGCTTGGTCCTACCAGGCTTTGCATTGCACCTAGCTTGCCGTCAAGCTGTGGCCCCAGCCAGGTGCCAAAACATTTGAATTGCTTGATATCCACCTTATCTAGTCTACAGTACCTGCTTCTTCCGAAAAAAGGATTGAAAATAATAATAATTTTAAAAAGGGCGCTGGGCTTCCCAGCAGGCTGTGAGATTAAAGCTTGTCAAATGAATTATCACAGTAGGCATGTGCAGTGTGAATAACTGTAAGGTTTATGACCTGTTTTAATACAAGCTAGATAGCTCAATGGGACATAAAACAACTATTAAAAAAGGCCTGTGCCCAGTCAGTAGCAATTTAAACTTGGCCCTTGTACAGGTGCAGTGGTTGGAAGAGGAATAGAAAGACAGGTTCTGCCTCTCTCAAGGAATATTAGCTCCTGCTCTTAATTATTACTATTTTGGGTACTACTGTAGTCCAATATACCAATACAGAGAGCAATATATAATTTAGTATAACGCCTCAATTAAAATTACTTTTCTTAAAAGACTGTAGGCACTAGTGCAGGAAAGTGCTGCTTTATGGAATGAAGAGACTTTACAGAAGTCTACAGCACTCAATAATGAAAATGGGGAATGAGATCAGGACTGCATGAGAAAAGTGATCACCAAAAATATTGCGAGACAGTATAAGAAGCATTATCTATGAGACTATTCCACACTACTATAAAATATTTATTCAATATTTTGTGAGGTATCTTGCACATATTCTTTCCTGAAGTTGGTCTTTATCGTATAATCATTCACTGATGTTTTTGTCCTGACATTTTTAATCCTTTATCACTTCTGTTTGTTCCTCTGCATATGCTTAAACACTGCTTTATTTCATCTTTCTTATGCCTGTCCTTTTCCCAATCACTTTGAAAGTTACTCCAGCTTCTTGGAAAAAACTTTCTTTTTTACTCTCTTTAAGCCAGTGTTGGAAGTCAAACCCCAAAGACAGTTTCAGCTTTTTAAACCAGGCCTTATCTTGGTATTTTACTTTTCATCTTCTCTCTGAGTGGTAAATTCAACAGAAAAAGGGACTGAAGATACAGACCTCCTGTCAGTTCATGTCCCTAAAGACATTGACTACTTTCAAATGTCTTTCTTTTCTAATCTGGGCAACAAATGCTCATGAATTTAATATCAATCACTGAGAATCTGAGAATTAAACTAGTCCACGTATGATAATATTTTCCATGGTGAAAATCATGCTTCTTAATTATTTCTTTTCCTTTGCTTATCTACCCTTTTGCCAGTCCTTTCATTACACCATGTCCCACAGCGCCCACCTGCAGCCACGGGTGACCAACCTGCAGCTCTGTGCAAGTAGCCCAGGCAATAACTCTCAAGATACTGTGTGTAGGGATGCATGGCAAAGCATAATTCAGCATGGCTTGCTCTTATCTTTCTTTCCTTTATCCTGCCTGCCTTCTTAGAACCCTCCAGATATGAAAACACATTCCTGTTTGGGAGCTGTTTTGAATTTTCATGTAGAGTCACAAATATCTTTTGCACTATTAGGGTATTATACCTTATGCACTTTCAGGAAAGGCTCTGCACTTTTCAGTCAAGGTGTTAATGCTTTAAAACAGGGAAATCCAAACTTTTTCCTCTTTTGAACAACAGGGGTTTTTTTAGAAATACAATTTTACAAATAGCTGCTGGCCTATTCATTGTCAAATGGGCCAAATCTCATTCCATTTCCAATGTCTTAATACTCATATGAATTATTCAATAATTTCCATGGATAGTAAAATGGTATTATGAGAGTATCTGTTGAATTTTAGGTATTTTTCAATAAAACCGAGCAAGAGAAAAAGAGCATAAACCGAGACAGCCAAAATGGATATATAGCTAAATTTGTTCTTGGGCAATTGTTCATTCAAGACACTCTGAATTTGTTTGGCACTACTATGCTGACCTTTGATTGCACTGCATTTCAGAAACTCAGAATACATTTCAGAAATACACCAGCAAGTGACTTGAACTTAAGAGCAACTTGTCAAACACAAAGTTCAAACTTCAGCTTCATGTGTGGAAGCAGTCCAAGACAGAGACATCTGATATTTAAGTCAGACAAAATAAACCTTTTCTAGAAGTGTAGAAAAGTATGGTACTAATCCAAGTCAGATTAAAACATTTAATTACTTGAAAACAAACATGACCATAGTTTTACTCAGAATAAACCACAAAGAAATATTTCTTATTGATATTTATGCAAAGGAGAGCATTCACATTTACTATTCACATCCAGAATTCTCTGCCAAGTGAGACCAGATGATTTCCAGTTTGGGGCTGTACTGTACTCTGTCATACTCACAAAGAGATTTTTGGGTCTGCAGATACGTAGCCCATAGTTATTAAATTTTCTTAGGGAAAGGAATTAGGACATGGATGTGGATGATGGGAATTGTTCAGCATTTGCTTATTGAAAGACTGGGGAAATAAGTCACAATCATTTATGATTTTCAGACTCTAGAATGTTTCATTTCATTAGTATAATGCAGTATAAACCCAGGTGTTGCAATTCACTATCCTCTCAAATTCTACTGCAATTTTTAGAACATGTCCTTTTCAACCTGAAGGCATAACAAAATGAAATTGGAGGAGAAGGGTTGCTATCTAGAAAACCATGAGAGATTTGAACTGCTAACAAAACAGATTTACAAATTAAGGCAAACTTTATTAAAAGAAACCTATTGATATTCAAAGGTAGTATTACTTAATTTTAACATGTTTCCCTGGATCAAGATCATACTGTTAGAAACTAACAGAATAAATAACAATAACTAATCATTCACAGTCTGTATAGATTCTTTACTTTTAACAGAAATGTATTGACTTAATTGAAGAACAGGGAGAAAGATGGAAGAAGAAATATAAAAAAGATCATCTCTAAAATAAAGTTAATTGGTGAAATCCCTCCTGCTCTTACATCAAAGGTAAGAATCACACATTTTTATCACACAGGTTAAATATAAATCTCTAGTTTTATCCTATCCAGCCGAGACAAACCTAGTGAGATGTGCTCTGTGTTGAACTTTAAATGTCTGTCTTTGCTATTATCATTAAAATAGAATCCTACCAGCTTAGCTACTTATTTTTTTGCATCTTTGCAAGTTAATAAATATTCATGCTATAATAACGTAAGAGAAGAATGCTCTCTGGCAAGGTAACTAATATAAGTGGGGATAAGCCAGTAACAGTGGGGAGAGAGGAAAGAACAACAACTTTGGTTTTCTGGGCAAAATCCACAGATCATTTTTGTCAACAGATAATTATACTGAAACAATTAATAGGAGTATAAGGCAAAACAAAGACAAGCCACTGATACCACGATGCTATTTTGATGAACATGCAATTAAAGTATGATCTTCCCCTCTCTGTTACTATTTATTTTTCCTGTGCATTCATCCTTCTTATTTGGTTGGCTTTTGCTGTTGTTGTTTGTTTTGGTTTTGGGTTTTTCTTTTAGGCTTGTGGGATTTTTTGGTTGTTGTTTTGGGGTTTTTTGTTTGTTTTGTCGTTGTTTGATTTGTTTTGTCTTGTAGATAGTATCACAGGAAGTTCTCTAGTGTACTAAGAACTGGAACAGAAAAGGGTGTTTAAAAACCCATAAAATAACTGGACTGGTACAAAATTGCTCTGCCCGTGGCACTGAACGGCTCTGGTGATTTCACTTTCCACCCCTGATGGAGTCTCTTCCTTCATTGTGCACTGTGAGCAACGCAAGCTGTGAAAATTCCTCTTGTCTTGCTCCTTATAAACAAGTGTCGAGCCCTCAAACACTGAACTCAAACACAAGTAGATAGCAGCAAGAGGGAAATAGCTCAATATAACCTTTACAGTTCTGCAGCCTTGGATCAACTTTGCATTTGGGCACTGGTCCAAAGAGAGCTATATATCCCTTATCAATTTCTTTTCCTTTATTTCTTTATTTTTTTCCACTCTTAGCAACTTTTCAAGCAGAGTTTATTGCGGGGAATACAATGGCCTCATAACATGAAGTACCTTCCTGGTTCTGGTAGACATTACCTGTTCAGCTTTAAACCAAGAATTTTCCTGCAGCTGCTTAACACAAGATGTCCACAAAGGAGAAGAACCTGGCTGAAGAAAAGCCAGGATGGGACAGTAGATGTTTTACCAAACTAACTTTACTTGCCCTAAGCTGACCTTGAATATTTTCTTAGTGTGACAACTTGTGTCAGACTGCACTCAACTGGCCAAGGTGATTGGAATTGAATCCTTTCGAGCTTCAGCCAGGTAACTTTAGCTAACAGGGCATTTAAAGTTGCCCTTTATCAGCTTCTATGCTTGTGTTACCTAATTTAGAATGTGCCTGTGAAAGAAACAGGTTCTAAGTGTTTGTTTCAGTCTGAAATGTGCTGTACTGACAAATAATTTTATTTTGTGCAAAATTATCCATTTTTCAGGGTTTTTTTTTAAACCAGCGTAAGTCAGACACTCTAATGCCAACTACTTTCTTGGTAAAATGGTGTACTTAACAAAAAGATGAGGCAAGAGGAAGAAAATACATTCCTGCTAATGCAAAAGGATGAGCATCTGCTTACCAGCACAGTCACCACACGCAGAACCACTCCTCGCATGTTGTTCTCCAGCTTTCTGTCTGTTAGTGACCCATTCAGACCAGTGACGGGATTCCAGCAGCCAAGCTAAAAGAGAAAACAGAAATCATTTTCTCATTGCCCATAAAACTTTGCTAGTCATTCCACTTAGGTGGCTTTTAGAAGGAATGTATAAAATAAACAGAATACCTTCTGGAATCAATGGGATGGAAACTCAGGGAAGGGCTTGTGCACAGATTCATCCTTAAATTGAAAATGAAGCAATTAAGGCTACCAGTTTTAGGTTTTAAATATCAGTGTGCAATGGGTGACAGCATTCAGTATTTGGGGTTATATGCATTGCTTTAAAAGAGGTCAGAGAGGACTTCTATATTACTGCAAAACATTTAAAAAGTACTGTAGCTGTGACAATATTTCTACCCTACTTTCAGTAATACACTAATTGGAGAAATAATAGCTACCATTATTTCAGCACGCTGTCTGCTCCAGCCCATCCTTCCTCGTGGAACTCTGACATAAGGAATTACACTAGCTTTAATTAAAGCTTATACTACTAATTGCAAATGAAACAGCAGTGATTTTAAGCCAGGTTAAAAATCACATTTAAAGATGATTGAGGAAAAGACCACTGGATTGGTACATCACAGTATTGAGAGAGTACTGCAATAGATAAGGCAGAAAAAGCAGCTCATCTATGCCATTCTTTGCATTGGTGCTATTGTATTTCTTGAGCTTCTGTGGACGAAGTTTTTGCTCAGGAATCTCTCCAGGATTATTTGCCTTTCAATCTGAGTTTAGCAGATAATGACTTGCAATTTAGCTTCTCCAAAAAGATAACTTACCTGGGTTTTTGTATGACGGTAGATGCTTATTTTGAGTACAAAGAAACTATCAACCACACATCTCTTAGCACCACATACCAGCATAACCAGTTTTGTTCCTGAAATTCATTCCCACACTCAGCTGGCCTGCACAATTGTGCTAAACCACATTGTTACCAGTGTTAAACCCAAAACCCAACAGAAGGACAATGAGTGACTTCAGAGGACTTTGGAGCAGTCTCAATTAAGGCGTATAAACTAATTGCCTATGTAAAGTCATCGCACAGCCAAAGAGACAGGCACCTGCAGCTACCAGTTCTTGCTCTGAATTGCCTTCTCCACGGACTGTGAATGAAATCTTTCTGAGGATGCTCATCTTCTGAGTCCTATTTACAGGAACAAAAGGTCTTGCTCCCTCTGACAAACCAAGATTAACATCAGTAGGTTATTGTTGGGTCCAGTGGCCCTACTAAGATTATTCTCTTGGAGAATTCAACACCATAATCTGAGAGAAACATAAACAGCAAAACATCAAAAATATTACTGTAATTTCACACAGAGTCACATAAATGGCAGGCTGCCTCAAACCATCTGAAAGGGTTTGTAAAGAAGGGGAAAACCTTTGCCAACTGTAATTGAATAGGAATTTACAGAAATAATTATTTTCAGTCCATCATGTAAAAAGGCTTTGTATATGTGTTTCATAAATCTTTCAAAGCAAAACAGAAAACAAAGAACAAATTTAAAGTAAACATATTTAACTATTTCAAAGTGGATAATTTGAAATATAGAAGTTATTCTTTTCTTCATTATACCTATTTTAGAGTAACTTCTATATTTTTAAATTTTGATATATTCATATAAATTCTTTGAAGATGCCTCCTTAAGAGATGAATGTCTCAAAAAGTAGAAAATAAAAACTTTTTGCAAGGATATAGAAGTTAGGTTTGACTCAGCGGTCTCAAAAGTCTTTTCCAATCTAAAAGATTCCATGATTCTCTTTCCCAAAGCAAGATGGCTTTAAAACAATGTAATCACTTCTCTCTTTTCTGAAGTACTCACAGCTAATTCTTGCCCTTCTGAAGTCAAGGTTATACTGCTGTCAGGGAAGGAGTAATGCTGGGCATACTTGTAACCTCAAGTGATGACTGAATCAAGGATCTACTAGATCCAGAACACAAGAGAAATTGAAAGCTGCAACAGGATACAAGGAGAAAAAAAAGTAGGAGGCATCATGTTAATCTCTTACACTTACTCATCTTTCCAATAGTTATTTCTAAATAAAAGCACAAATTATCTCTGCTTGTTTTCCCCACTTTTTGCCCCTATCTGGTCACAAAGACCAACAATAGATCACAGCAGCCATCTCTGCTTCTGTACCTCCACAGCATATCTAGTTGTTCTAATGGTGGATGGATTGCTGACACATTTCAGGTCCTCATCACTCCTCTGGCAGAGCCCTCCGATGCTGTGAGCTAAATAACCTAAATGCTGACGTGTATTACCTATAACAATACAGTGAAATGCAGCAAACCTATTTGCACTGTGTGCATTGTCCAAGATAAACCAGTGCCATCCTATATAGCAAAGGATTTTCACAGCCTACATTTTCTGTACGAAAAATACTGACAACAGTACTAAGTTCAGAATGAAACTGCATTAAATTAATTTGGTGACTATCATTCTTAGTCACACAAAGAAACTAATTAGAACTTAGATCCAATTAGCATATCCAAATGTGTTGGACGTGTAATTACTGCAAAAACTCTGCTGCTTTTACCAGAACTAAAGCCCTAGGAAATTGCTGAAGAGCCTTTTTATCCTTTTGAGGTTAAAGTCTGTTTTTAATTATGTACATTAATGTGTACATATTTATATAACTAAATTTTTAGCCCAACCCTACCTTTTTTAGGGAAGAAAACCCCCACCAACATAACTGATTTCTGGAAATTCAGCATAGCACTAATTTTCCTTTAAGAAGGCACTTTTTATTTTCAATTATTGTTCATTTAATTTTCAATTCAATTGTTCCTTTATGCAGCTCAGTCATGGTGAAGACAAATGTGCAGTGTCTTGCCAACAAAGCTGAAATTGATTTTGAGTGGGAGCTGCTTACTGTTATTAGGAGAAAGCAAATCAACATTTATTGATGACAATTTGAGCTTGTCATTGCAGCAAGGAGCAAATGTAACTACTGCTGCAACATCGGGATGGGGGTGGTATGAAGCTCTCTCTTCAGCTTTGTCTCGTTTAACTGCTTCTGCAAAACATTTGCTGCTTCTGCATTTACTTCTTTTTTCTTTTGTTCTCTCTCTTACGGTTGAAATGAGAGAATAGATCAGACAATAACAGAATCTCACATTAACTCTGGTGGATTTGTGCAGATGGGTGATGGGAACTCTCTTACTGAGAACAGTGCTTGTCATCTTCATACCACATGAAATTTATCATTTATAGTGCTTTGTACTTCTGTTGCAGTTTCTTTTATTTATTCTAATGACAGCTTTCACTCTGCTAGGTTTGATATGATATGGTGAAGATGGAAAAGTTGTCAGTCTTCTACTTCCTTTGATATCCAATTTGCAATCTCTTCCTGTTCATCCCACATCCCAGCTTGTTATCCTCACTATCATCATTGCTGACATGGGCTTTGTTCTCCTGTTTTGCTGGCAAAGCAAAAAATTTACTTTCCTTCTTCATTAGAAATTTTTGACTATATGAACAATGCATTATGGAACGTCTTTAATTCGTATATCAATATTAAAGTATGAAAAATCTATTTCATGTGTACTTGCAATTTCATGATTCATAAAAAACTTGGAACACTAAAATCTGTAACGCCTTTATGGTAGAGCTTACAGCCAGTTTTCCTACCCTACTTCCTATGCAACTAGTGAACTCTGATGAATATCTGAGAACTTTCACTTTTCTTTTTTTCTGGCAGAGTAAAATGCAGATTGTGTTAATTAATCAAGAAGAATACATTGGCCTAGTATGAACACAGTTGAAGACAATAAGAGAAAATGAAAAAACCTAGAATACTGATACAGACGAATTCCTCAAGTGCCTGCCACTACATCAAAGTTTAGAGTGTTCTGTTACTTCAATTTATATAGAAAGTACACAGGAACTAGTTTATCCAGCACTGCAACGCAACCACCTCAAACTCAGACTTCATTACCATAACACTACTGAGAATCAAGAGCAGAAAACACTCTAGAGAAGGAGTAATGGAAATCTGAAAGATAAAACTCCACTACATTTGTAACTGAAATCTATAAGGACATTGGGATCACTGACCCCTCTTTCCTTTATTTCTCTGGCACGTAAAGAAAAAAAAAACCCAACAATATCTTGTTTTTAGTATGCACAGCCTGACAAACCATTTCCAGCGGAAATGCCTACTACAGAGCAGTCCATAGAGAGCTGGCCACCCACAGAAATAGCAGCCTCCTTGCCTGAAGTACCCACAGGCTCTTCAGAAAGTCCCTCCTCAATTTTCACCCAGGTCCAACATGCTTTAGGATCTGAATTCTTACAAGATCCAACTTCAACAGAAAAAATGTGCGTTAATAATCCCCTTTTCCATTCCAAAGTATAATAAATTTACAGAAATGGATAAGGCCCCAGGAAGCTGTCATGAAATGACAGTCAGCTGGAAGATTCAAACTCCCAGGAGTGCTGGGAAGACTCAAAATGGGAAGCACAACAAAAATAATGAAGAAAAAGGTGGAGGTTGTTTTGGTGACATGTGAATTCAGCATGTGCAAAATTTTCTAGGACACCAGTTTAGGCAAAATTCAAGCAGGATGACACAGAAATTGTTTTGCACAGAGTATGCATGATGCCTCTTGTCAGCTGTTGTTTAATACATCCAACAGCAACTGGGAAATCAGAGACTAAATCCTATTGATTAAAAGCTATGTCTCACAGAAGAAACACCATAAAAGATATCTTCTGGTTATCAATCTGATACTGTCAGCTATATAAAATGTGGTCAGATTCTCTGTTACCTGGTTAAAGAGCCCTTTCAGTTCAGCTCTTTAGCCAGCAATCAACTGTTGATCAACCAAATGTGCAAAAAATTGGATGGTCAGGGGTCAGCTGAGGGCTGACCTCAGTTTTACCTCTGGGCATGATTACAGAAGCAAGGATCAGTTTTGTTTTTCACAGCAATTTCCTAATAGGATTGGTTAGCAGGAAAGCTTTCTGTGTTTAACTGCTACCTTCACCGAAGCTTAGGTAATAGTCAGCAAATAGTAAGTTGTTAAAATCGATAGAAAATACTATGCTCAACAATTGGATAATGTATAGCAGCACTTGTTTCTCCTACATTCTGTGTGGTGAAATCTATATAGTTCTGTGCATTCAGTTAATTATTTTGTACAGTGTGTTTTATTGCTTTAATTTGTCTCTGGACTGGAAGGAATGCCCTGCCCCTGGACTCGCTCTGTTATTTTCAAGCTGTTAGGAGGTTGTGAATACCCAAGTTTAGTTTTATATCCGGTGGGGTAAGGATTGTAATTGCAGCAGTCAAAGTGGGCCATTTGTTTTATTAACTGATCATACATACAAGTGCAAGTGACCTAAGTAGGAATTTCTTTCCTCAGAGCCAAAGCACAAGGCAGAATAACACTGAATGGAGTCAAAAAAATATTTTGCTTTGGGGACTACCCAAATTTCCTTTTCTTACTGAACTGAAGAAGATAATGGAAAGTTACCTGCTGGTAACTTGCTGTTCTTTTGCCTACTAACTCCTGTCTCAATGTTTTCTCAAGAACCCAGATCGGTACCAGAAGTTATAATTGGGTGTTTTAGACCACTGGCAAACACTGACTTTATGGGGAAAACAGCACAGATTGCATAGGCATTCTCACACTGCATGCTCTACTCACAAAGCAAATACTTAGTGCTTAGGCCAAGCTTCTAGAGCCTAATGGTATGATTTTTCAAATGTATAGTAAATCACCACATCTCAAAGAAAATGAGTCATCTCTCCAAGCCAGTGGTGTCATTCTAATGATCCCTCACTTCTCCCCCCACACCTCTTTATCTCTGGCTTACTTTCTCTATTGCTGCTTTCCCTTTCGTTTGAAATTTGGTGGTTTAAATCTATCATTTCCCCCTTCTGTCATCTCTTATCTTTGGAAAATACCCTTTTTTTCCTTCTTTTGTCCTTTTTTACTGTGAATTCAATACTCCCAGCAATTCCCTAACCTGTGGTTATCTTCCTCTTTCCTACATTGCAATACTTGTTGCCATCCATTTCTCTGTGTACTTTCAGTGTATTTTCTCTCCTCTTTGCTTTTCTTTCCCTTGATCTTCCCTTCCATTTTCTGTGTCTTTTCTGTATCTTGTTGTTGTGGTTTTTTTTTTTTTTTGGTTTGGGGTTTTTTTTGGTTTTTTTTTGTGTGTGTTGTTTTTTTTTTTTTTTTTTTTTCTTTTTTTTTTTTTTTGTTTGTTTGTTTGGAGTTTGGGTTGGTCAAGGGACCTCACTTTTCATTACGTCCAGCTTTCACTCAATTTTCAAATCACTTTGGGTCTTTCCCCCGATCTCTTTGCCCTTGGATCTCCTTTTCTCTCTGGCAGTCCTCTCAGGAAACTTCCTCCTTTTCCTTTTGTGTTACGAGAGAGATGGTACTTAACAAAATAACTGTATAGTCCTGTTTCCTTTGCTTTCATCTTTCTTGATTTTTTTTTTACTCCCATCCCCTTACACAACTCTGAAGAAAAGGGTGAGACAAGGACAATAATGAATCAGATGTTGATTTCTTTTCCCACTGCCTTTCAGTTAAAGTCAAATATTGAGAAAAGCCTGTTCTTTGACCCAATACCGACATCACCCCTTTGCTAACAAATTTCTTCATACTGCCAGAGTAAAACTCACGAATACTACTTTCATTTTACAGTGGAAGCTTTCTCACTGATGTCTGAATTATTCTTGGAAATTGGTAAGACCAAGTTAGTTCAGGTTTGAGTATGGTTTAAATACAGTCTCTTCGATTGTTAGTTGCAAATGTTTGTCTCCTTTCTCATTAAGCACATTAAGACTTACAAAGGATATCTTTTATCTAAGTCATGTAAGGTCTGGAATAAAACCAAAAGCCTTTAAAATCAGGTTTTATAACTAAACTTGGTCCATTTTGTCCACCACTGCATCTTTATGAAATATTCAAGGTCACTACTTCGGCTTGTATTAGATCACAATATATAAGCTTTTGATACCATCATAAAACCTTTGATCAAACCTTTTTGGTGATAAACAGTTAAAAACACTGATTTCCACTTGGTTGCACGAACCTCCCTCTCTGCTGGTAGCAAGAAAACACACAGAGCACATTTCAGGTTCTCATCGGTTCCCTGGCAGTATTCAAGCATTCTTCAGCGGACTCCCAACTTTCCCCTCAGCTTAGTAAGGTGCTTTTGTGAGATTTGAATTTTCAGAAAGGCTTTTTCAAAGTGGAATGTCAACAAAACCCATTTGCTGTTGCAGGTCGCAGAAATTCTGGGGGCAGCATTCCAGTAAGAAATCCACATAGCAATAGTGCAGAGCAGAACCACCAGTGTTTCATTTGGAGGGAAGGGGGTTTACAGAGCAGCTTTCTGAAAAAAACCAGTGCGGCAAACCACATAAGTGAATCCTTCAGAGCAAAGTGGCCTATGCTGGATGCCCTGCGGCTGCAGCAGAGTGCTGCCAGTGCTCAGCCACTTGGGCACCTCAGCGCTGTATTGCAGTCAGCTCCACAAGCATGTACACTGAGAAGCACCTTGTTGGGTTTTTTTCTGCAATAAAGATCTCCCCTTCAATATAATCACTGAGTTAGTAGACTGGGAGTCAGCTCTGGAAGTAAATCCGCACACAGAATTGTGCATTAGATTCATCGCTTTCCAAGCCAGGAAGAAAAAGGAAGGTTCCTGTATGGTTCCAGCCTAGGAACAGCAGTAGCCAAACAGGTGTACAGACCTGTGCTTGCACTAAAGAAATCTGCTTATTTTAAAGGCAGCTGACAAGGAATGTACGTTGAAGTATGCATGGGACCCAGTGAGGCTACAGAACATCTGGACTAAACCCAGTGGCACCTCTTCAGCCCTATTTTTGAAGTGCAAGCAGAATTATCACACCACTGCTTTCACAGAAATGCATCAAGGAGCCCTACATCTGGTTATCTTGTCACATGAAGTACAATGTTACGAAGTATACTTTTTTCTGGCACAGCATATGGGAATCTCCATTTTTCTTTGGCAGGCTAAAGGACTTTAAATGAAGCAATACTTCAGCACTATTTACTCAAAAGTATATTTATTTAGCTACTGAATGCTCACTGAGCAGTACTGCTGTGGTTGTTTTCCTTATGCATGAAAAGTGAGCTCACTGGACTAAGGTGAAGGCGGGGGATGCTCCTAGGATGCACACACCATGGAAATACATGTCCTGAAAACCTTGGAAAGAGAACAACCTCATTTCATACTATACTTAGCATCTTTGGCATTGCTACACAATTCTCAACTTCACCGTGAAACACCAAATAAGAAAAGGACACAGAAAAACACCTCCTTTCCTTAGTCAAGGCACTGATGTATTGACATGAAAACACTACTTCCAAATACCAGATACAAAGTCAAAGAGAGGAAACTGTGATAAGATACTGTTTTTATCTCAAAGACTGTGGACCCCTGTCTCCTCAGACACATTCAGCCTCTCATCACCAACATGAAAAGCAAAGGAATTAGCATGTAGGTATTGTGAGAACATACACCAGTGTTCAGCACAGACAGTTTATATATCTTTAAGCATATTTGTACCTGTCTAGGAGCTGTTCAAACTTACACAACATCAAAGTAGCTTACACTTTCTGTTGCTCAGCACAGCAGAGTTTGCTAGCTCTTTCTCAAGTGTAGTACAAAGAAAGATCTGACAAGATCATCCCCTATTCATACACGCTAGTGCAACATGCTTCCCAAGCACAGGGGCTAAGAAACAGCTGCTCACAAAGCATCAACACCAAAAAGTAAATATTCACCAAAAAAAAAAAATAAAAAAACCCCCACAAACAAACAAAAAACCAACAACAAAACACAACCAAAACAACAACAAAAAAAAAAACCAAAAGCTGATGGAGCATGAGAAATTAGCATGAAAGGGCATATATAGCTTATTTCCATTTTAAATGTGGGTATAGGAAGGCACTCTGGAGAGCACCTAACAAATGGAGAGCTTAGGTAAAAAGTGACAAACCAGAACAAGCTGTTACTCAAATATTGCCTTCAAGTTTCACACTACAGAGGAGCTAACATGGCAATGCAGCAAGAGTAGCTAGCACCAGGTGACAAACTGCTTTCCATTGTTTCCTCAGATTCCTGGGATGCTTAAATGAGGAACACAGAGATGGAAACAATCTCTTTGCTCACACATAGATCAATACTCTGTTTCTAAAATTCAGGATTTATTCTCAGTGTTGGTAGAAAGAAAGAGGTCTGCTAAGCTGGATATGTCACAACCTTACCAGCTTGATACTGGCTAGTAAATCAGAGCTGCATTTTGCCACTGATATGATAGAAAATATTACGCCAGTCTAACCCATGCTCACTGAGTGCATGTCTACAGAGTCACCAGTTTTTAGTGCATTATGGTCCAGATAATACAAGCGATTTACTGGATCATATATTTTTGAGAGTTTGGTAGTGAAGAAAATAAGATTGTGGGGTGCTTTTTTCCACTCCTTCAGCACAGAACAGCTTTCTTAGGAATCAGAACTAATAGTGAAGAAATCAAAACTCTAGCACAGCAGTAACCAAGCAGAGTATCAGTACCATGCCACAGCTGAGAAGAAACAGCACCTTCTTCTGAAGGCTCTCTTTTGACCCTGACACTTGGGGCAGTGGAGAACAGAAAGGTCAAGAATGAGTTTGAGGAGATGGTTGTGGCTAGAAACTTGGATTACAAGAACTAAGTTCTTCCCACTAAATTCAGCTGCAAGGTGAGCAGGTGTGCTTATCTAGAGTCCTAAAGATCAGCACAGGTACCAGGAGCATTGAGCGCTGGAAAATCTTTGAGTAATGTGGTCTGGTTCATACCTGGGGTACCTCCCCCCATAGGGTACAGATAATGCTTTCTAAAATTTTTGCCTGCAGATGATCTAGCCTCAGTTGCAAAGCACAGGCCTTTTAAACATCAATAGATTGTTAGTGGAATTTTCTTTGGTCTAGAGGCCATGAACTGCTATTCTGATAACCAAATGCTATACTGATAGCAGTTCTCTAACTACCAACACTACAAACCCACCTTCAGCACAGTCAATGCATTCAACTTCATTAGATTCGATACACCAGAGGGTATTTGCTTCATCATTAGGTGGCAGAAAAGCTGTCCCTAAAACAGACCTGTACTCCTCTGGCCTTTTGACCTTAGCAGCAGGAAAAGTACAATTCTGATTGCCCGGTGGCTTTTCCTGGGGGTGATGCTGTAGAGCTACCACAGCTGCACATAGCCTGTTTAAAATATTGTGGCAGTTTTGCCTGGCCCAGTTTTTGCCAGTGAACAGGGTGGGGTACAAAGATGGCTCCTGCATGTCCTGAGTAAAGATTCTGGAAATTTTCCACCATGTCCAGCAGAGCCAGTCTCTGATGGCTGTAAAATGATGGACATGCTGCTGGTAAAACCTGGGCCAATTAGAGATGTTAGTTACGCCTCTGTGAAAACATATTTAAGAAGAAATCAAAACAATGTGAGCATGTACTTCTTTTTAGCCAGGGAAGGAGGAGGAGGAAAAAATATGTGAGGGAGAACAACATGGAGGCACCAAGGTCAGTGGAAAGGCGGGGGAGGAGGTGCTCTAGGCGCCAGAGCTGAAATCCCTCTGCCAGCCGTGGTGAAGACCATGGGGGAAGCAGGTGGTCCCCCTGCAGCCCATGGAGTCCAGGGGATGCAGAGAACCCCCACA
>VZRL01004167.1:1521657-1773301 GCA_013397895.1 Origma solitaria
AGGGCAAATAGAGAAACAGTGTCTGCAGTAGAAGAATTGCGATGGACTGACCTAAGAAAAACCCCACACCCTGCCCCTGCCTGGGAGTTGTTAGTTAGTTAGAAAGGAGGGAGGGGGTGAGCTGAGAAGTGGTGCCTTAAGAGGGAAAAGAGGGGTGAGTGAAGAAATGGTGTCTTAAGAACTTATTTTTATCTCCAATTTATCCTCTGACTCTGTTAGATTAATAAATCACTTTTTTTGCAACTTTAAGTTTCCCGCCTGCTCTTGCCCTGAATCTCGTGCGGCCCTTATCAGTGATCTTATCTCAACTCATAAGTCCAGTGTTTTGTGTTAGTTTTTCCTCTCCTCTGCATAGCTGCAGCAGGAGAGAGCATAGAAAGCAAACGTGGTAGGTGCCTGGCATTTAGCCAGGGTCAAACCCACGACAAATATCTATGTTACACTTGTGCATACTGCACAACACACATGTTTTACAGTAAATTTGGAGTCTGCTATGTTTACTATTAGTCAATGCTCCACTGAAGAATATCTAAATCCTATCAGGATCTGTTAGTAATTAGTTCAGTGGAGCCACAAGCAGGAGTGGGTACTTTTGCATTAAAGAAACAGAGGCATTAGCGTAAATATCACATGCCTTAATAAATGTTCAATGTCAAATGATATGCTGTAGAGTATCTGAAGACTATATAAAAGATCTTCTTGGAAAATAGTAAATCATTAGTTTAAAAGATTAAATGACACATCTAATAAGCCATGTCTAGAATAGCTGAATCATTAAAATAAATTTGTGTTACAAATGAAAATCACTGCTCTAATGACACTGGAATTTGCCACAAAAATAAATTAGAAATATATCCTAGTAATTAAAACTACAGAAACACATAAATCTGTCTTGCAAAAGATGAGAATTATATTTGCTAGAACACTATATTCCTACAATAGATTCAAACACACTGCTGAAATTAGGTAAAGAAACCAAGAACTTTAAACCACTGAGAATTTTCCTTAGTTTGATATTGCAAAGATCCTTCTAAGAACATATTGGCATATATGGCAATGATTATTTAACCAGCTAAGTAGTAATATTGTGCCTCTCACTAGAGTCTTTCTTGGATTTAATTTTAAGGGATGATATCTATTTTAAAATCATCTTTCCATTTGAAAAGATCTATTACTTTTAAGAAGAAAGAAATGTATGTCTTAAGAGTACATTAAGAAATCAGTAGTTAGGCTCAAATTACCTTCCCAGCTCCTTCCCATACGAGAAATTTCTTTCAACTGGGAAGGGTGACTTCAAAATAATATCCTCCCAAATGCTAGACAGAGCCCAAAACCAGAATCCTCAAGTCCTTTTTCTCCACAGCCTGCATGTTCCATTGCATTATCTCCCAATGCACACTCAAAGCTTTTGCCTGGAGACAGTGATCATCTCTCAATGAGCAGGCCCTAAGGTTAACAGCTACTAGAGAAGGTGTGAGTGTCTGCAAGACTAAGAGTGTTTGCTTGAAAGCTGATTCTTAGGTGGACTACTCTTGTCCGAGAGTTCATCTCCATTAGAGTTTTGATGGAGAATTGTACTGGTTTTCATAAACTTAGAAAGAAGGTGTTATTGCTATAGTTTCAGACTTTTACACAAACTCCCTATAATAATTTTTTAACTTATTCTTTTATTTCTAATATCATAGTCTTTTAAATTTCCCTGCAAAACTAATCTCCATTTATGCAATCTCAGGTAACATGTTGTAAGTCTCCTACTTCAGGCTAAGGAGACAAAAAAACCCCAAAAGAGCCTATTACCTGGTGTGGCATCTATCCATTGTCTAAAGCAGAGATGAATGCTATTAGTGTGTTAGCATTTGTTCTGATTTAAAGACTCAGCTCTAGACACTTTCATTAACTGTGTTGGCATAGCTATACATTACTAATTTAACCTGCACTTCATTGCACTCCTAATATGCAATCAGATTTTGCAAACATGAACGTGAATATAAGGCAGTCAAGGCTGGAGTCTGGGTTGGTGTAAGTCAGAGTATTTTGGTGAAAATAAGCCTCACTAGCCTATATGAGATTCTAATCCTATCCCTGCACCTGCAAATGCAACTATATTTCTTCTTAGAATAGATCCTGAATGTGTCTCCATTTTTAGTATAACACCTGGGAGCTATGCTCAGCTCACTTTTCATTGCATTAAAACACTCATTAAAATGAGAATTTGTACTGCTATAGGAAACATAAATTGCCTCTATGTAAGATGCACTAAAACTAAGTGAATAATTCATCTATTTTTCATATACAAATTTATTCATGGAATAATATCGTGTAATAGCTCCTTTATGGAGATTACAGGCAGTTTCTTCAAAGCATTCAATAATCAGAAAGCTATGCTGGTTTGTTTGCCTGGACACATTGTCCTCACAGGACATCTTTTTCTCATGATTGGACTGTCTGGTTTCCGGCATGAACATCTGCATTTATCAGTTCAATCCTCACCAGCTTTACAACCCATGAAAATACAGACCACATGTCTTTATGAGAAAGCACTGACAGTAACTCAGTACAAGCATTACACAGCTCATGGCAGTCCTACTCTCAGTAATCATCATTGTGAAGTTTTAGCAAAGTGAAATTCCTTGAACAAGCAGAACTAAGTCCTTACACAAACACACTGTTCAAAGTCCAAGTTCCTGACACCTAATCCTGTCTGTCTTGTGTTTTTGTGATTTCAAAATAGATTTTAAAACTCAGAATACTCTTAACAATGTATTAAACTAGAAAATATTCATTAATGTCCTTTTCCCTCAGCTGATGGGATCCATAATTATCTTATTTCGCTACCTAAGAGAATTTCCTCCACATTTCATTCTGTTACTTCTTATGTGCTATTTCCCTGATGAAAATCAAGTATAAGTCACTCCAACAGGTCTATTTCTACCTTTACTACACTGGCATTTTCGATTTCCATCTCCAGAAACCTATATTAGGCTCATATCTCTTTTGAAAAACATTCTCTAATCAGCTCAGTCTATTTCTGTGCTAATTACCACTATGCTCAGGATGACTACATTGAATAGATAACCTTAGCATATATAACATGCATTATTTTGAATTGTATAGGCTTCTGTCTCCCTGCTCATACAGAAGTGTCATTGTAGCCCTGCTGGTGTAATTCTATGAACCTGCTAGGCTTGTAAAGAGAAGTAATATCTTTTATTAGACAGAGAAATATAGTCAGGGGAGAGAGCAAGCTTTGAGCTCAGAAATCTAATGAAAGCCCTCTGAGACAAAAATCTTTCTTGTTTTTCTTCCAGCTGTATTATTTGGTCTTATAAAAGATATAGCCCTTTCCCTGTAGGCCTGACTGTCCTTGGTTACAATAGATTATTAAGGATGGAGACAGGTCAAAAAGGAGTTGTAGGACAACAGACCAAAAAGACAAAAACACAGGGAAGGCAAAACCACGGCACAGAAAAATAGCAACCCTTTACATAAAACAGTCTGCCTGACAGTGCCAAGGATGGTCTCCATCGTCAACACCATGACCGGATTTCTCTCCAAGACTACTGACCTCTAGACCAAAACACAGGGATCCACTGTTTGGAGAGGGTTCACTGGTGAGTTGCACCTGTGCTAATGGGCACACTGTCAGCTGTCTGCAGGAAGCAGGCAGGGACCTGGATATAGCAAAAGTGATGTTCTGTGCATCTAGGAGGAGCAAGGATATGAAGACATGGGAAGAAGGGCTCCCCGTGCATATCTGTAGCATAAGGAAGGTTATGGAAAGTGCAGGCTTGCTGCTCAGTGGGCACAGGATCCAGAAGCAACAAGTACAGAAACAGATGAAGAATATGCTTTCTTTGAAAATACCAGAAAATATATTTTCTGATCATTATTATCAAGGTCTGCTTTCAGGCTTTCCAGCTCCTGCACCTTGTGTCAGAGTCTGGGGGAATGAAGTATTCCCCATGACATGGGGAAATCAATGAGGATGTGCTTAAATAAGAAAATGAGTCCATGGAACTGCACAGGATATAGCTAACATGCCTAAGGGAGATACAAATCTCTGATGTTTGAAAAGTCTTGGTGGCTGAAAAAGGGCAAACATCACACCCACCTTCAAAAAGCACAAGGCGATCCAGTGAAGCAAAGACTGGTCAATGCAACCTCAGTTCTTTGAGGGATTATGAAACTCTTTCCATCTGAAAGGGATGTTCTCTGGGGGTCAAGGCAGGGCATCCTGTCCATGTGCTGCCCAAGTAGTTGATGCCTTTGAAATGGGAAAGCAAACTTCCATATATAGAGTGAGGAAAAATGGTGGAAAGTTTAAAGCCTCTCCTTCATCAAAGCAATTTCTGTCTGTATCATCCATCCAAACAATCCTCTTTTCCTATAAGACCCTCATCCTCTAAGTCCAATTTTATCAATTAATCCAGACTGCTTTTTATAGTAAACAACTCCTCCTCCAGTTATCTGCAAGTTTTATCAATGATGGTTGTCTAGTTTCTTGAAGATTTATATAAATACTTAAAAGGAAAACAAGCCAATTTCTTGAATATAAATACACCTAAATACACAGAATTAGCAGCAGCTGTAATTCACAATCATAACATAAATTGATGTATTCCCAGACAGACATAATAGATGGAAGCTTAATCAGTAATTATTAAGGTCACCCTATCATTTGTGCTGTGAAGCATCATTTTTTTGTTTGCTAGATTTGGCAATTTGAACTACATAGGCTGAAGTTTTCCATACCAGATGTCAGTTCAGGATAAAATAAACTATCATAAATCATACAAACATATCATTTGAATTACAAAAGATGGTGTGCAAATAAATTGGTAATTGTCTAATTTTGAGTCATGTTCAACGTTGGAAATGTTTTAAAATCCTTTTTACTTTTTAAGTGGTAATCCAGTAGGTAGTTTCTTAGCATAAGTTTGACCAAGTCCCCCTCCCACTATTTTTCGACTTGTTTCACACTTTCTAGCTGGAAATGTTCCAGCTTTTGTCTTTGACTGACATTAAATTTATTTTTTATTTAAACTAGGGCAAATTTTTTCCAACGCTGCAAAATAAAGATTGCAAGAAAAAATCATTCCTAAAATTAAAAAACGATCTAAAGGTGTCATGACCTACTTTTAATGCTGTTTACGACAGGAAGCTAAATTCAGCAGGAAACAAACAATCTGTGAAAGTTTGCATGTGGTAACTTAACCACTTCTGAGATAGGCAAACAGGTCCACTCACCATTTTCACTTTTATATTGTCCTACAACTCAGGTGGAAGATGATCTTGGGTCATATCTTCTTCTGACATTTTAAAAAAATCTTACTAATGCGCCTTTTCTTGACAGAATAGGACAGAAGTCCTAATTCACAACTCAGCATACTAGAAAATTTAGCAGGCTTTTTAGAGATTGTTTTCAATCGTACCACAAAAGGCACTTTTAGGAGAACTAGAACTAGCATAAAAAACCTGAAATTTCCTGTGGACTACATGAAGCTATTCCTGACAGCTCTGATAATGGCTTACTACTAATCAAATAAAAAACCCAACACACAACACTGCTTTATGAGTTTGGTTTCTGCTGTTTTTTCTTTGATGAAACAATTCTTTGAGCTTCAGGAATTCTGTTTGGTCCTTAAAGCAAAGAATTTTTTTTTTCTTTTAATAGAGCACAGGGTTCTCATGAAAAATACCTAAGGAAAAATGTCTCTTTGAATAGGATAAAATTGCTTTTACTAAAGTAGGCTTGGCTCAGTGATGTGTAATTTCTTGAGGCTTCAGGCAGACTATTTTATTCTAACTTAAACTCTTCCTCTTTGAAATCAATCATGAGTACACTACATAATTTGAATTAGTATCTTAAAAAACAACAACAGACTCTTCCTTAAATGTAGAGGAACAAAAGATTTAGCAATTTCTGATTCTGAAGAAATAAGATCTTTTCTATTCTTTAGATAGTACCTAAATTATATTAAAAAGGAATGTTGCAAACAGCTGTCTTGTACTCAGGTCCCAAATCAAAGACAAGGAACCGATGAAAGTCTACTGACTTCAGGCACCTTTGGATCAGAGTTCTCTGGCTTAGATGCTCAGCCCCATTTTTATTTTACTCTTCTCAAATTCTAAAGGAATGTAGCTGAAAAATTCTCTGTAAATGAATTATCTCATGGAATAAGCTGCCCCAGTTCCTTGTGATTTGTTCACAGTTATTAGGTATTGACAGTTTGGTATGGATTTGCTCTTCACTTTCTCTGCAACAGTGAAACAGCACAATGACAACAACACAGAAACACAAACCCTAACAAACCCAGAAAATGACAGAAAAGATACTGTGTGTCATAAAATAATAAAATTCATTGCAGCTGAAGAAAGCAGTATAATCTGAGTTCATCTGCAAGTGTAGGTAATTCACGGAAGAAAAAAAGAAAAAAATCCCCAAACCAACTCTTCTGGCTCAGAGCCAGGATGCACAACATGTAAGTTTGCTAGTTTTCACAGACCTCTTATAAAGCTTACTGCTGCCGTATCAGTCACTTACTTTATATTTATAGATAATGGATGAAGTTAATGCAATTTACAAATTTTTTGTTGCCTCGTTCTGACTACATGAATGCTGTAAAACCCATAAGCACAAGGGAACTGGACTCATAAAGCATAAGTTAGCAATGGAGTTAGGATTTTTCCTATATTGAAGCTACTGTCATCCTTCTCCAAAACACAGATGAACATCAAACCTCTTCTGTAGCACAGAAGATTCTGCACTTGCAATACCTATAGTCCCAAGTGGGGGAAACAGGGTGATGCAGAAATTCCCACTGCCCCATATTCAACATCTTGCCCGAATGAGCAGAATCAGACATATAAAGACATATTCTTGCAGAAATTGAAAACACACAAAAAAACCCCTAAGGGAAAACAATAAAAATAGATGAAGGTCCTGACCAACTAGTTCTGGATCCAATTAACTCTTTGAAAATTCCGTATCTTGACAAAAGTCTTCATTATCTCCTTTGATCACCATCTGCCTTTTTATGACCCATTGTGAACCATAAAGGGCAGGTTACCACCAGCATCACATTAAAGAATCTCTGTTCCCTTTCCACCCGGCACTCCTACTTTTGAAACCCTAGGAATATAACGAGCCCCTTACAATGTATATAGCCAAAGGTAAAATGTTGACAGCTGTGATGAGAAGAATGAATTTCCCTTTATCTCAAAGTTCTGCTTTTCAAGCTATATATATATATACACACTAAGAGGAACATAAATGTTGAATTTCTTCCTTGACGCAGCGTTCACATAGAAACATCAATTCAAATAGACATGGTCAACGCTGGTGAGTACTGCAGTACAATATAGACAAAGTTTCAACCATTCTTCCATAGGGCTTCTTGTCACTCCCAAGTGATCTTCAAACACAATTCGGCAGGAACATACATCAGAAGTGAGAAGGTTCAAAAGAAAAGAAAAATGACAGACAATTTCTTCTTAATTCTTAAATTCTTTTAAAATTCTTAAATGCTGTCCAAGACACAAAGATTTCATTTCCAAAGATGAACTGAGTGATCTCTACTGCATGTCGCCATTGCCTTCTATTGCATCATCTTGGTCTCTTTTGTCAAGGGATTCCACAATTTGAATGAGCACTGAACTTAGAGCCCAAGTTCTCATTCTCTAAATTGGGATACATTAGCCACCTTACCTCATCAGGATGCTAGGAGCATAGTTTCATAAATACCTATTCACCATTTAAGAGAAATAAACTTCTACAAATAGCAAAAAGACACAAGTATATGTCTCAAGTATATTTGAGACATAAGTATAGGTCCAAGTTAAAACTGGAACAGTTCAGAATGACTCTCCAGAGCTCCCCTTTGTACCAAAATTTTCCATCTTTTTAGAAGTTTGTGACAATGTGGAACTCCCTTTGCCATAAAATTTGTCCTGAGATAATTCTTAGGGAGTCTGAGCACCCCTTTTCTTCCCACATAAATTGACAAATGTAATACTGTCCTCACTACCTCCCAGTGCAAACCATCTCCTGTTAACCTGCCTCAAGCAAACATTCACATGAACACTGCTCACATTAACTGTATGCTGTGTTCATTACAACATCAAACAGCCTTTTTTAGGTTATTTTGTTTTCAACCCTGTGGGTCTCAAAATTACATGGTTTATTATGAGAGGCTAAGGGGAGAACTGAGGGGAGTCTGCAGCTTCTTCACGAGGGGAACAGGAGGGGCAGGCACTGATCTCTTCACTCTGGTGCCCAGAGACAGGACAGAGGGAATGGCCTGAAGTTGTGTCAGAATTGGTTTAGATTGGATATCAGGGAAAGGTTCTTCACCCAGAGGGTGGTTGGGCACTGAACAGCTCCCCAGGGAAGTGGGCACAGCACCAAACCTGATAGAGTTCCAAGTGTTTGGACAATGCTCTTGGGCACATGGTGTGACTTTTCGGGTGTCCTGTGCAGGGCCAGGAGTTGGATTTGGTGATCCTTGGGGGTAACCTCCATGTCAGAATATTCTATGATTCTATGATATCTGTAATAAAAGACTAGTCTAAGTGCTATATCAGATAATGTAATAGTATTTTAAAAGAGTAAATCAAAGTTGTGATAGAAATTTCAGTTCAGTGGCTCAAATCAAAATGTGATGTAGATGGGCTTAACTTATAAATTCCTGATCTACACAACATGATCTCTATTACATCTGTACTTCAAAATAGATGTCATAAATTACTGTGGAGGCCATGAACATTTCTGAAAGTTTCCAGGGACAGTGGTAATTTTGGCAAGAAGTCAGATACCTTTGCAGAATCATGATCCATCATCATACATGAAATCCCAAATAATATGCACTCTCAGAAATAATGATCCAATATGAAATATGTCATTACATACTGAATTACCTGGGGGAATTCTATGTAATTATCAAAGATTATTAATCATATCAAGTTGATTAATTTGAATGTAAAACCGATAAATCTGAAGAATTTCGGACAGCGCTTCTATTTTAACAGAGTGATATTGACTAAACTCTGTCCTCCACACCCTAAAAATAATTATATTGATGGAGAAAAAAATCAGGGATCAATATGCATAAAACTGAAGAAAATAATGACTCAGCATCAAATGAATAGTTGTGCAAGAATGTTGAAACCACATATCAAGGAAATGTAGAATCATAGGAAAAAAGCACAAGTAAAAAAACAGATGATTTATTTGTTTTCTTGTTTGCTTTGTTTTTTTAATCTGGACACACTAAGTCATTCAAACAAGACCTCAAATGATTTCTTGACAGCATTTCTGACACATAACTGCTTTGTATGCTTAGAGTTGATAGTCCTACTTCAAAGCTTGATGCAAAAGCAACTAAGATATACTGGGTTTATTTCTCTTTGGAGCTTCTAAAAGGGGTGGAGAAGAGTGTTATTGGCATGTTTATTGAGACACTCTCACTATTAGAGGCAATTGATAATAGTACTTTTTATGTAAATTACTACCTCTGCTATTTGTTATGTGGTAGCATTATTATGATTATCGCTGTTGTGTTTAGATACCTAATGAGTGCTAATATTATCATCATAATGGTGACTGGGAGAAGAACTAAGGCTTTAATCTGATGAATTAAAATACAAGAAGGAGAAATGCCTGTTCCTCAATCATTTAGAGATGTCACTGTCAATCAAGTGCTGCCTTACAGTTCATCTGCTGGAATATTTTCCTTTCCACTCAAGCTCAGCTGCAGCTCAACTACGCTACATTAAACTATGTGAATTTTTAGATTTTCCTCATTCACATTCAGGAAATATGTCATTTATAAAATTAAAATGATTAAGACTCTCTCCAGTTTCATAAGGGTTATTTAAGGATGACAGTCAGTCACTAGTGGCTTGGACTGGATTCAAGTCAGTGACGTAAACATGGGACATTCTGTAATCTGTTAGCATTTCCTGAGCAAAGCACAATTATGTTTTACATGTTCACATCAAGGAAAAGCATGTAATTTGATCAAGCTGCAAGTGCAAACTTCTTGGCAGAGCCTGAGGGAAAGCAATGACAATAATAAAATGAATAGGCAGGTTGTCAAGAGAAGTGAAAGTGTTTTCCACTGTAAAATTTTAAAGAAAATCTTGCAGTGGAGAGGCTGAAAATATTGTCTGCAATGGTGCCCATGGCTATCCTGGAGGTGAAGGATTAGTTTCCGAAATGCAGACATGCTATTATTAAATGAACTCAGATAAGAGTTAAATTCATTCATTTACTTAACTCTATTGTTGGCAGGGGAGCAAGTCCTCAGTGATGAAAATGGAATTGGAGCCATGACAATTTCTAGCATGAGTGTCTGACCCTAGAAGTATTTATTTTGTTTGAAAAAGTAAAGACAGTTTATATGTAAATGAGATGCAGCTTGCCAGTTCTGTATAATTTGTCAATATGGATGCTAATTTCACAAAGACTGAGCAATCTCTATTCTAGAATAATAATAGGACTTCATCCCACCAATTCTTACTTGTAGCAGTAATCTCATTATGCTGGTGTGACTAGAGGAACAGCTGGACACGTATCATACTTTTCTTCATATAATTTCTTTGATATACTTCCTGGTCCCTTTCAGCATAATGAGTGATGCTAAGGCCTAAATGAAATGCTAGGACATCTATTAAAAGTCAGCTTTTCCACGGATTTTCAGGAAGCTGTATTTTTTTGCAACTGGATATGGGTGTAGGTTAAAAATATTACTTTATAGCAAAAATCTGATATTAAAACTACAGCTGCCTTTTCTTCTCTTCATTACAAAAGGATTTATGCCAGGATGCAGAAAATATTATGGAGCTTAAACCTGTCACATGAAGAGTTTCTTTGGAGAATTTCCCCTCCTGAGAGTTTGAGATATAAATCCAGATTCTCTGATTTATTCCCGCTCTTGATAGCACTGGCCTCAATCTGGAGACTTGACTTTTAAGGATTTGAAAAGAGGCTTAAAGCATCTTTAAAAGTGAGAGTGCTCAATCCATTTCAAAGTGTCATAAGACCATAATGCAGACTATAGACATATTTTTCAAAAAGGACACATTTAAAGAGTTTTCTCAGATACAACACTGAATTAAATCACTTTGCCTAAGAACTACTAGGAGAAAAAGGTGCAGAAAATGAATAAGAGCATAATTCATTTTCACTCCACCTTCTCTTTGAAACTTTTGGATTTATTTTGTTTTCATTTTCTCTGACCTAATTAAAACTGATTTACAGTTTTTCAGCTAACAAGCAGATCCTGATTGTAACATACATGTTGCAAGACTCTTTTGATAATGTTTTCTAATAATGTTTTTTCAAATAATTTTCTTTGTAACAAAGTCTTTAATAAAAACAATGCATCTTTTGTGTTACATATGGATCCTGTAATATAAGTTCATATTTCCTAGAACTGATGTCAATACAAAGCTTAGAAGCATCTGTTCTAAAAATTATTCTAAACCTCTGCGTTTGAGGCACGATCTTAATCGGCGAATTATTTAACTTACTTCACACAGTCTTGTTTGGCTTACCTTTGTTTTGGTTATCCCAAATTCTCTTCTACCCTGTCAATATTATTTATGTCCTCTTTGGGGATATAATTCTATTAACTTTTTATATCCCTTAGTCTTGCCTGTCTTATTTCCTGCTGTCTGCTAGACATAATCTCTCCACCCCTGCAGAAAGCAAGGGATATTATTCAGGAACATAATAAAAGCACACAGTTGGGCTTGGCTCCTATCTACCAAAATGCCGTGGATGTCACTGGAATTTTAGCCTGTGCTTAAAAATAAGGCAGTGTTAAAAGACTCAAGTGCTTTTCAGACTGGGATAATTAGAAGATGGTAACCTAGGAATCACAGCAGTAACAGCATTTATCTGAACTCAAAAGTCAATTGCCATAATTAAAAACAAAAAGGTTGGCTTTGGGTGGAGAAGGGTGAGCTTGCACCACACCAACAATATTAAAAAATGGACAACCAGTGCCTTCAGAAAAATTTCTTTTTCATATTCTTAATGTCACTTTAGTATCTGCAAGGTCATTTGCCAATATTAAGACAGGTAGAGTAAATAAGCATATGCCAGCCCCATACAGTTGCTTGAAATATCTACAGAGCACAAAGCTGGAGTGCAGGCAGACATATCAACTTTTTCCTAATACTTCTTCCTTGCCACCAACTACTGCCACGGTCAGTAACCACATGGTCAGAAACAGGCTACAGAGCTGGGTTGATTTTTAGTCTGTCTTAATACTGCAGCTCTTATCCTACAAAACCAAAAGACCCACATGCCGCATCACAGTGCACTGCCAGAACTTCACTGATGTCCAAGTCTCATTCACCAATCTTACTTAAAAAGCTATGCAGGATAGCAGATACCACACAAGCCTGATTAATCTATTTAAATTCCAACACATTTTAAACAACTAAACACATTTAATTTTTCTACTATTATTTTCAGTAAGGATGAATTTAATACTGGCCTTAACTGTTTGTTTGAATCAGGTCCTGTGTGTAATTACTTCCAACAACCATACTTGAAACTTAAATCCCAATAAACAGCCCTGTGTCTTCAGAAACTATAAAACATGAAATACATACTCCAACATTAGTTGTCTACCTTACTGACTGTTAGAGCTCAGAAGCCCAAAGAGAGTTTTAAATAAATTTTAAAACCCCAAACTGTTATTTCTGTTCACTGATAAAGGTGAGTTGCCTCACCTTCCTTTCGCTGAAAAAGTTGAGGGGAAAAGCTTCCCTTTCCAGCCCCCTCTCCCATTGCCTTCCTTTTACTCCAGAAATGAAGAAGTAGCACTTATTTCTTCCCATTTGCTGCACACCTCTCCAGTAGACTTCTTTTACATATGCAGTCAGGGGATTGAAGAACTTGGAACAGGGATTTATGAGTAACATTCTATTTGACAGGAAAATAATTAATAGCTTTGTGAAAAGTAAGGGAACATGGATAGCTTATGAAGGAGGATGTAGCTAGAACTTCCACAAGTCACGCTTATGCAAAAACATAAGGACGTAAAACCTGAAATCTGTAGATATTTAACTAAAGCTATATTTTTTCTTCTGAATTTATTGTTCATCAAGTGAATTTTTATTTCTTAAAGCCCTTACTATAATGCTGTCTTAGCAAGCAGCACATATGAAATTTGTGGTCTTCTCCTGTGTAAATGTAGGCTGTGGACACACACAACATATATTTTATAGTTGTAATTTGCAAGCTTTCAGACCTCTGTACCATTTATTATTCCTGTTATCGTCTCAGAATATTTTTATGAGCCAAGACACCTTTTTTTTCTTTTTTTTAATCACAAGGAATAGAGCCAGAAAATATACCAAAAGCAACATTCACATTTTCCGTGACAAAAGTTTCACAGAGCACAGATAAAGGTGCACTAGATGTTTCCAAAATGAATGTTCCCTTGACACTAATGTTTCAGCATCAACTAACTAGGAAATAAAAATGAAAAACCCAATGCTTCTAAAAAGACTTAAAAAAAAAAAATTGTTGGTCAAAGATACTCTTTAGAAAAACTCTTATCTTACTAAATTTTCCAGTGAATGAAAAAAAATTATATACCTTGCCTCCTCTGCCAGCTTATCAGGCAATTCAGTTATTGCATTCTCTGATAAGTATAACTCAGAAGGAAGAAAAATAATGAAGGAATAAAATTCCTTAGTTTATATCATACATTTCACCAACATTGATCATCATGTAAGGAAGTGGAGCACAAAATTGTGACACAAAAATAAAGAAAAGAAATACAGATACATTTTAATTGACTGTGCTGAGATTTATACTTCTGTAACTTTTACAAGGAAGTGACTGATATCTGTGTTTGTAGAGAGGTATGGAAGTGGCTAATAGAGAGTCTAGGTATTATTATGTTTATATAGGTGTCTTTTCCTTATCTAAAAAGATAGCATAAAGTCAAATATTACCCCATTTGATTGCAGATTAAATATGTAAAAAACTACATTTCACTATTTGATTTCTGAGAAGAGACATCCTATAGCAGATAGTAGATATCCTATACCATAAATATATATACATATATGAATACATATGCATGAAAGACTTGATGTCAGCACTGCAATTTCCCTTCCTCTCTCCTCTCAAACTTCTCAAAGTCTCCTCTCAAATTTCTTTAGGTGCAATATTTTTCAATTACCCCATTGATTTATCTTTTTTCTTAAGCAAACACTGACCTTTCCTTCTACTCCCAACCTTTCTGTCGAGGTGACGCAGCCCTGTCTTTGCGAAAGCAGACCTGTTAATTTTAGCCAGAAGCAGACTACCTGGCATTTCCCAATAAATGATCTAATCAAACAGGCTTGTAATGCTAAAACTGTGATGACAGGTAACCCGGCCATTAGGTTAGCTGTTTGGTTGTGTTTCTTCTGGCAAGCATTTCAGATCAAGTTAAGAGGCCAGCAGCTCTCCCGATCTGAATAATTCCAGTCAGTTCCAAGCTCATGTGGGGGATACACAAACAAGCCACAAACTGCAGCAGAAGATGAGAGGTCAGCCTTCGAATGCTATTGTCTGGAGAGAGTTAAATGTATAACTCCCAATGCTACATTTGTGTTAGCATATTTTAAACAGCACTGTCCACTAAATCTGCACTTACACTGGCTCTTACAGCATTGATCTACTGTTTATTTGATTTTTCCATTTTACTTTTGAACACAGATTGCTACAGCATATCAGCAAGATTTCTTTTTTCTTTTTTTGCAAGTAGGAGTAGACAATTTCTCAAACAATATGTAGAATAATGACCTAAACACAGCAAGGGGTTACAGGTAGGAGTGAAAAATCTCATCTCCAGATCTTTGATAGAGTGGGTACAAGCTCGTCTCACAGTACATCTGTGCATTAGGCTCACTCAAATGAGGAGACAGCTTCTGTGTCTAACACCCTTCCTGAAATCAGTAGTCCACAAAAAGATAAGGCAGCAATATTTGAAGAAAAAAGACTTATTTTTCCTGTTTTAGGTGGGTGGAGAGTATCAGACTCTTTCGCACAAGCTCCTAGAAACCCATTAAATGGTTGTAGTTTCTGCAGTAGGGCCTGAGCCAGGATTTAGACGTAGGCTGAAAGAAAAACTCATTGCTAATATTCCGTCTCTAATATAAAATCCCATGCACAAGGAAAATGTTCAAGTGTATTTCTTGGACTCAGGCTGCCTCCTATTTCGTCATTGTAAAAATTCGTTAAATCTCTGGCAGAAAATACTCTAAGCACTGTGAAAGGACAGATTTCAAATTTATAGTACCAATAAAACTAAGACAAGTTTACACAATTGCAGCTCTGTCTCACCGTGAAGCATTTTCATCCAAAACTATTTAAGGAAAATATATACAATTCTTCATCTACAGTCAGACAAATAAAAGTGCATTTACACTAAACAGGCAACATAAGATATTTAACAACAATCCAAAAAGAGGCTGTAAACCCAACACTTTCAACTTTAATGGAGACAGAAACACTGCAATTTCATGATTTGCTACAAATGCCATGCAGCATGGAGAGTTTCCTTTAAAAAAAAAAAAGTCAAAATGAAACACAAAATAATTCAGACCACGGTGAAGACAGGAAAAGATACTGTGAAAATAAAGAATCAGATATGCAGTTAAAAGGAAAAAAGACATCTAGAAAAGGAAATGTAGATAGCAGTTTGATCTCAAGACAAAACAATGAATTAGCCTGCACAACACCAGGATGCCTTAAGACAAGGAAGAAATCACAGCAAGAGCTTTTGGAAGCAAGGAAGGCTGCTCCACTTCACTGCACCAGAAACTGATGGGATCCATCAAAAACACTACAGAAAAATGGGACCACCCCACTGCTTTTCACACCCAATAACCCGAATAGCCAGCAGGCAGCCTCGGCTGCAGCTTTATAAAGCTCAGATTGCCACATTTCTCCAGTGCTGAGGTGTAGCATCCCTCTCTCACCAAGGAGGATCTCGCCTAACCCTATCCTAGCACAGCTGCCAGGCGCCTGAGTTTTTTCAGTTTATATTACCTGGGTTTAGATATCAGATATATTTAGATATATAGCAGATACATTAGATATATTTAGACATATTTATGAACGGAGCACCTACCGCATTCCTCAGGCGCTTAACTAGTCACTGCTACGCTGCCACCAGCAATCCTTTTCTGGGGGTGGCAGCAGTGAAGTATGCATATGGTACAGCTTAAGAGTATTTACCATCTAGCTGGTGCTCTCTTTCACCTGCCTTTACTACAGCTTTGCTGTTTACAAACTGGAGAGAGAAATCAACAAAGTACATAGATTATCTTCTGAGTATCTTATCAGTAGAAAAAATGTTGCACAGTAATTGGTCTTTTCACATTTCACTAGTGATTGTCAGTGCTCAGAATTAAATTCTGTTACTATTGCTGACCACAAATGTGCGTGCAGCAATGAAGGAAAGCACGTGAAGATAAAACCACACAGTAAGAAATTAGGCTTGTGGAACATCAGATTTTGCAGCCTATCAGATATAATTACACAGGCATGAAGCTCTTTAAGAAAGAAAAGTGATACAGTTGAGAACTATATTCCATCCTGCAGCAATGTCAGTTTTTGAAGGTTGTGGTTTAAAGCATTTGGCCTTAGTCATTCATAAATATACTGCTAAATCCTGCAGCTAAATATTACACTTATATATGCGAGTAGTTTTACTGATTTCAGCCACTGGAATAAATGAAGATAAACGAATGAATGAAGATACGTAAAAGGAATTACACTTATACACCTACTCCTCATCATACTTGAGCACTTCTGATGTGCTACATTACAAATGAGTATTCAAATTAAGAATTAATGATAAATCCCCCCACCCTCCCCCAAATCTCAAAAAAATTTTAATGGAATCTTACATGAATGCACATGTCCATACACATATATGGATAGATATATTAATACACATTTGATGAACATGAGAAGTCAAAGACCTGTGCTTACAAACAAGGTCACAGATTTCAAATATGTATATTTCCAGTTACTCAAATTCCCACAATCAAGGTCTGATTTTTATAAAAGTTCCATGAAAAGACAATATCAACTGAACACTACACCTCATTAGATCAATTCTTACTGGGTAAAACAATTCAATCACTTTACATCCAGAGGACAAAACATAGAGCTTTTGACCTTCAAAAAAACCCCTGAAAAATTCTGTGTCCACGTATTTGTAGTTCTAATTTTATCTAGAATAAGCACGGAACAAGCAAGACACAGTGCAGAGGTCAAGTGAACTTGGGACTATGGTATCCACAGAGACAAATTTCTCCTACCTTTCTTCTACCCATGTCAATTAGGCGGAACTCACATCCAGGAATTAGGGAAAAGGAAGAGGCCAAGTTGTCAGTAACCAAGAGAAAAAGAAAGAGATAGAAAGATTATTCCCTGCCTAAGTATTGAGGGAGGTAAAGAAGAAATAACTGAAGAAGAAACTGGAAGGACACCTAAGTTCACCCACTTTAAAAGGAAAGGGTAATTGTAGCTATTTAAACTTTAAAGACAGACTTTTGGCTCATATGAAAGTATCAAATCGTCATATTCCCATGTGAAGCAAACTACAATTCACCACCAGATTACAACACGATGCATTTTACTTTAAAGCTCTCTGTGACCTTGCTCAATGAAGGGTTTGGCCTCTGGCTATTAAAAGTAGACACATCTAGTTTAAGTACAAGTCAAGGGAGTCTAGAGCATTCTGTGCCTGGATGCACTAAGCAGTAAGAAAATTATTCTTTGGGGGTTTTTCTACCTGGCAGTTTGTTTCTAGGGACTTTTCTCACTAAGTGTCAAATCTGTAATGACCATGTGCTTTTCCTCCTATGATTTAATCCATAAGAAAATTCATGATCAAAAACAAATTGGGCACAGTTCCACAATACTCAAATCACGTGAATGGAAACATCAACGTGAATCAGGCTTCCACCTTAAAACACTTCATTCACTTAACAGAAACACATTATGTGATTTATTATAGTCCCACAGCCCATCGGTAGCCCACAAATGTCATGTTACAATATTTAACAAAAGATATACTATTAAATAGAGTATTTGTGAATAAATCAGCAGTGATTTTTCTGCAATGCCCAAGTATGAGAACAGAATTTGGCTGCTGACTTTGTTCCTTTTGATAAAGGATACAATTGCAAAATACATTTTAAAATCTTCAATTATGTTGCAAGTTGCAGAGTTGGTCATTGGCATTATTAAACTGACATTTATCCTTTTTTTCAAATAGCTCTACCTAATAAAATTCCCTGTCTTTTTTAAACTACATAACTTTCCTATACGCTTGAGGCTTTAAATGTATTTAAAATATTAAAAAAGTTTTCATTAAAATGCAGAAACAGGGGAGGGGGAGCTACTAAAAAAGGCTTTACACTGTCTGCTTTAGTTTTATGTGGAAGTATTAATCAAAACCATCATTAATATTTTATGAATTCACAGTCTTCACACAATTGGAATGCACATTACTTCTTATTTACAATATTTTTATTATAAGGTACTCCATTTAACAAAAAAAAATTAGGAACCTGAAGATATTCATGCACACAGAAAGAAAGTGCTACATTGAAGAACTCACGTTCCAGGCAAACTTCTGGATTTACAAAATGGAAAATTGGAATTCTGTAGGAATCTCAAGCAGCATTTCCAAAATCTGCATTTGATAGAACAACTCCAGCTCTGCGAGTGACTGATTATTGAGTGCTCAAGATTTATAGTTAAGGTTTCCTTTTTTCCTTCCAAGAGTTGGGGTGAAAAAACATTCACTGTTCACAGACAGAAATTCCACAGCCTCCAGGAAACCGGGTGAGGTTAAACACAATTGTCAACTGTGCTGCTAAATACATAATTACTGGGGGAAACAACATGTCTCTTTTAGATTAAAGTCACAAATAACAGAAGCTGTCATGGCATGTAAGGGAAAATTCTTTTCTAGATAACCAGTGTTAAAGGACAAAAATGATAAGGAGAAAACCAGTTTTGTATTAGCAGGATATTAATAATATCCTGGTATCTGCACTAACCTCCTGGGCTCTGTGCTGTTTGACATATTCATACAGTGTCAAGGAAAGTTGATGAAGAGCAGGGTAGCAAAGTTTGCTAAATAATTCAACTGAGTAAACATGAAAGTGGACAACAAAGAATCCAGATAGATCTCATAGTACTGAGCAACTGTGGTACAATAACAGAGGATGTTCAATGTTGATAAAAGTGAAGTAATGTACATTGGAAAAAAACTACTGTAACAGGCCAAAAAAAGGAGGGCAGGGTGCTGTCCTAGAGCTGCATTAAAGTAAAAAATCTTGAAAGCTTTCAAAAAGCTTAAAGGAAAATCCATTAATCCAAGTTTGTTAAACACAAAGGTGCTATCTCAGTCTAAGCAGCCTTTAAAATCTGCACTGCTGGAAGGCGTGATGGTTTATGGAGGAACTAAAATGCTTTTCTCTTCTTACTTTGGCATTCCCTATCAGTCTTCAATACAATGTACTGGACTAGAGGACCCTCTCATCCCCTTACATTATCTGAAATAGATTGGTTGCTGTCAAAGTCAGACTTCCCTCATTCATTATTAAACACTGATGTTACCTTTTTGTGATAATAATATTACACTGCAAAATACTAAAACAGTATGTGCAAGTACTCATGCTTTCCCCTCCTTCCATTAATACAACTCCATTTATTTCTCCTAAATACTGCCTTCCCTCCCATGCCTACAACTCTTGCAAAACCAGACAGAAGCTTTACAAATTGAAGAGGTTTCTTTTCTTTGGACAAAATTGGTTCTACTAGATTAGTCCAGCTCTACATGTAAAGAAAAAGTCAAAAAGTCAGAAATTACTTTTGGAAAAATACTACCTGGAAAAATGGCATCCTGTGAGAATAACTTCATAGAGATAAAAAATTCACTTGTGGATTCAAACAGGTAGTTAGAATTTCAGTAAAAGGCTTTTCAGAATCAAAGAAAGCAGAGGACTTGAGATCAGGCTTTTAACTGGAGAAAAAAGATTGCACAGCAGACAATTTCTACAAGATAAGTAGAATGCAGAAAAACTTTCATGAAGTTGCATATTTTTTTTCTCTCAACAGGACTTACTAATATTTTCTGGTTATGACATTTTGAATTGCAAGCGGCAACATAAAAATGAACAGATAGATATGAAATCCAGACCTAATCCATGAACTCCAGTCACTAGTGTGGTGGTAGTGAATGACCCAAATTATGCAAGTAAGCATATTAAATTTATATTCCTAGTTCACTTGTATGGTGTAAGCTTACCATTTATAATTTTGTGAATTTTATGAACAGCATGTTCAGTTATTTGCCTCTGCTAGAAACCCACTTGAGTATTTTCATTATATGTATTACTCTCAACGAAATTAAAGGATTTTCTAACATTTAAGTGTCATCCTATGGTGACACAGAACATTTAATTTGCAGTATTTTTATTTGGTTTTGTCAATTCTCTCTATATATAAAGTACAAAGCTGATCTATATTTGTATTGAATAATGGAAAGCAGCTCCTTAGCTCATGCCTTCTCCAGGGCTTTCACTAAGAATGGAGTTTAGGTAGTCTGGGTTTCACTGCACTTGGATATTTTTCAGTTCAGAATGAGTTTATATTTGTCTACAAGACTACACTGTAAATATGATGATAACATCTCTGTTCCAGAAAGCAAAAAAGAAACTAACTTAATAGTGGTTCCTGTTGAAAGAAATGAGCTATTATGTTAGTGTGAATAAGACTAATAGAAAATTTAGAACCTAATGTTTTAGATTTATGTAATTTGTCTTATTTTACAAAATATAAATGAAACTTTCCTACCCAAAAGCAGCACCACACTCTATAATACTTGAAATACATTAAATCCACTTTGTAATTTCTAGATTATAGCTCTCTGTCTTCTAATGCAGATGTCCAAGGTGGTAAATTTGCAGGCAGCAACCTTAAATTTTAGTGTAGGAATATATCTAAGCACCATGTGTGTTGAAAATTAAACTGAAAATGTCTTATAAAGCATCTTTGACTGTATAAAATTTGCAGATTTTTTCATTTGAGATTGTTTGGGAAACCTTCAAACCAGAGGTTCCTCTAATCCAAGGTATACCAAATTGCTGATGTTGGGGGTGGAGGGGCTGTATTTCAAGAAGGGACAAGACAGCAAAGCACCTTAAACTCATTCTAATAAAACTACTCACACTCTGGAGATATGAAATCAAAAGGAGCTTGTGGAGTCCACTTGTCTGAGGAAGCTACAACCCCCATGGGGAACAATTAGTGTCATGCCCCAGGTCAAGCTCCTCCCTTAACCTCATTGTGACCACCTGTTCAGAGTTAACTATTTGGGAGCCCATTTCTGCTGTCTTTGTAATTGTACAGCAGAGCTCCAGTGGTAATGACATACCAATTATGCATTTAAAAGCACGTCTGTGTTTAGTGACAGTCTAGCAGGCTGAGAAATAAAGTTAGAATAAGGAGTGTTAAAAAGAGAGGTGCAATGTTATGATTTAGGAAAGATGGATTACGCTAAAATAGAAGCAATTTATTTCTCCATTCAGAATAAAAATATATAAAAGTATATTCTTACGGTAAAAAAGACCAAGAGCTATAAACACTAAGGCTAAGAAATATGAAGAGATAATCCTATCTATTTGTGTGTGTATACATATAAAACTGGTTGCAGGTATCAATGAAGACCATTCGTGCATGGATCTGGTGCACAAAAGTTCATATTATGAATTAAAGGAAGGATGGAATCCACACAACCTACGGAACTTCCTATGGTTTTTTGAACCAAAGTATAGAAAGGAAATGTCTCCATTCCAGGCTGCTGTTACCTGAACGCTATGCTGAGGGTGTTCTTACACCGTTTGATGTCTCCTCACTTCTGACACTGCTGTGCAGATACCGACACTGTTACTACTGTAGAACTTACAATTTTTCCAGTATTCTGTCTATGTACTGCAGTTGTCTTGGCCTGTCTTTACAACCCACAAATGCCTTAGCTGTATAAATGGCCTGTGCCAGTTATCCAAGGTTTTACTGTATGTACAACAGACTTAATAGGTAACAGCTAATTATCAGGCAAGACAAATTCAGGCAATCAGCTCAGTTCCTTAAAGAGAATAATAAGAAAAAAGACAATTTATATTGAGGTGTTAAGCTGCATAGAAATTGAAGCACAGTAGAAGGACAAGAATAGGATTGATTAGAAGCTATGATATGTTCACGGATCATGCTGGGAATCTCTGGTAAGCACAATGCATCTTTAATGCAAATCAGTATAGACAGTCTGACGATAGCCCTTGAGAAAGGAACTACAATCAAGCCCCGGCTCCAAAAGACAGAGTCGGTCCAGCAGTGAGCTCATGGGCTCTCTCTTCACAGCGTCTACGTCTACGGGAGCGAAGAATTCATCTGATAATTAGAGCAGTTCAAATGATTTTTGCTGTTAAGTAGGCTGTGAAATTCAGGAAGGTATTCAGGGTTTTGCCTTATAATGGCACAATTACTCATTGACAGAGCACAGTGGCACCATTGTGGTGAGCCGCTAGCAAACACCAGCCTCATGAGCTGCAGATGATGCATAATTTGAACAGAAATTGTAAAGTTTTCCCCAGATTGTCTTGGGAGCTTCAGAAACCCACTTGCAGAGCCATGAAGTTTTGCAGTGGCTTTTTTAGAGAGAGAAGTTACAAAAGGAAGGCACATATTTACCTCCAAGCCCCCAGTCATAGATGCTCATCTGTAATCATGTAGGCCCTGATCACTATGGAACAGTAGGTAGGTAGTAATCTTTACAACATTCACTCATTCATTTCAACACTCTGTCTAGCGTTATCAGAATTGTAATTGAAAGGGAAAAAAGCAGCATACTGCATCCCTAACAACTACATTCCTGTCTGAAAACAATGATTTCTTAAAGCTATTTCACTGAGATTTCAAATGCCACAAACTATATTCTAGGCACACAGTTGGCAGGGAAGCTCTTCTCCCGCAGACCTAGGAGCGCAGGAGGAGGAGACGAGAGGGCTCTTAGCAGCCCTTGTGAGGGACACTCATGGCCATTAACTGACCCTGTCCTTCGGTCCCCTTGCCTGAGGAAGTGTGGGGGGTGACAGGAGTCAGGAGAGGCACCTCTGAGACCACTTCAGACAGTTCCAGCGTGAATGGTTCAAATCAATTCGCTGAGCCCAGGCCCTTATATTGTGAAGAGCTGTGCAAAGAGTGGCACAGTCCCCAAAGCAGCTGGCACGAGCTGAAAGCTTCCTAGGACGGCACCGAGCCTGCTCTCTGCACCCCATGTGTCTTCACGGGAGGAAACACGCATGGAGACAGCAAGCTAATGATTACCCCAAGGACTAAAACTCACTCTGTGTGACCTTTGAGACTAGGGGCTACAGGTTCCCATTGTTTTTTCCAACATATTACATCAGCTTTCACCTGGTGAGGCATCTGAAGATATCAGATGATAGTAAGTTAGACACTCAGTTTCACAGGAAATTGTGTTGCTACCAAAAAGCACATTTCCTTTTAAGCAGGTGCTTTTTATAAAATCCAAACAGAATCAGACAAATAACCAAAAAATCACAAACTAATATACAGTGCTTAAAATTCACATGGATAAATCATCCTTGGAGCTTAATTGAGCATACAGTTCTGAACATTTTGTTAAATGGAATAAATACCTATAAAGTATTAAAAATGGCTTAGATGTTATTACTTCTGCACCTAAATTTAGAAACTTAAATCTTTAATTGGCCATATAAATCCAAACACTTTCATCTTCTGAGATGTTAAAGACTCTTAGCTCCCAACAACTTTATGAATTTAGATATCTAACACCTACTACGTAAAAACAGCTTTCCATGGTTCTAGTGTTTTCATCAAGTATAATTTTAGTTTGGAATGATATTTCCCTCTCTGAGGAACAATTATATAAATAAAATTAACATATGCATATTTATTCACATTACACACCTAAAAATTGTTTTTTTAGTCCACCGCTTCATCTTACAATCTTAAATTTTAATGATTAATTTTTTTTTAAACTAATGATGCGTTAATTAGTTAAATATCCTACTATAGCAAAGAATGGGAACCTTGCCTGTGTGGGCTTTATAATTTAGTGTCAAATCCACAAGAACATTTCTAAAGTATCTTAAAGAGCTACACATGAAAATTCATGCCTAAAAGGAGTATAACATATGTAAGGGCTTCAAGCAGATTTTCTGAATTTTCTGCAGATAATTTAGTCTTGTTGGAATTTAAAAAAATGAAATTAAGCATTTCAGCAAAAAGTATATATATTAAACATATATATATATGTACGTATATATTTGTGTATTGAAGAAAAATTCTTCCTAGCCTATATGAAGATGCAGTTTAGAGAATCTATCACAAAGAATAACTCAAGCCAATAGAAAAATCAATGCAATATGCTACAGATAAAGCTTGCAGTCTAACATATTCACTAGTGCTTAAACTTCAGGAATAATATTTGAAGTGTAAAGATTAAGGACTACTACATGGCAGAAAAAAAAATACAAAGCAAGATAGGAATGAGCACAAAAAGTGATACCCAATCATGACCAGGGACCAGACCATGACTTAAGGGCATAAAATAAAATTGTCTCCTCCTCATAAATCTGTTGTAAGGACTCATGGTATTTCTAATGAACTGCTCCATCAAAGCCTGAAACAAAAAATAAAAGGCAAGTGACCCTCTTCTAATTTCTCATCCAAGTCACTTGGCTCATTACACACTTACATTAGAGTGATAAAAGTGTGGTGAGTGATTCATTCATTTATCAGCTGAAGAAGAAAATACAATTTGATAGCTTCCCTGAGTCTATCTATCATCATATTAGGGAGGGGCAAAAAGAAGAAAAAAACTGATGACAAGAATATTAAGAGTTAAGAATGTAAGGACAAATGTGCTGGAGGTTAAGAAGAAAAGAGTAACCAAGAGGTAAAATGGCTCCCTGTGAAGCCATTAATCTCAGAAGTTAAACCACAGGCAGAATTTCCTGCAACAATGTCAGCATAATGGATTCATTATTGCTATAAATACTGTTGATGGCGATGCTCTGCATTTACCATGGGCACTTGGGAAGAGAGGAGCTGGGGTGACTTTCCATGCAAAGAGGGCTCAATGACAAGGATAGGAATAAAAACAAAGAAAGGCCAATAATATGTGCTAATGGCCACAAGCAACCCATGAGTCTTTTGCAGACTGGAAGCAAGGAACTTAGGCACCCCCTGAAATGAGATTTTAAAAAGATATATGATCTCCAGGTGGGAAGAGCCTCAGGGCTTTAGAACTAGATAGAATGAACTGGAGTCAGAAATCCACCTCACCTTTGGGGCATTCAGGATATCTGAACATCCTGTATTTGAGGCCAGTCAATCTATTTTCCCACAGAGAGCTCTGTGGTCTAGGGCTTTATAGGAAAGCTGTAGGCCAGCAGCTTTTGTGTGCATGCACCTATATGTATCTATGTAAATGCACATACGTATTAATCAGCTTCTCTCTGAACTCAAAATGAAATTGAGCTCAGCCAAAAAGTTTTCTCAGCTACCCTGGGTCTTCCTCGTGCTCTGTGCTTCAAGAGAAGGTGTTTCAAGGATGTAATTTAAAGGTACTATAGCTACTTCTACATAAATAAGATATCCATATAGTTAAGAATTACAACTAGGCACTGCATTGGGAATTATTTTCATTTGTTGAATTACAGGGAGAAATCTGAGGGCAGTAGCAAAACTACAAATAAATTTTTCTTTCCAGTTAGTTTTCCGACCTGTTAGGAAGCCAGTAGGAAAAACTGGACAGTGAGCTTCTAACTGTAGAGAGGAGCAGAGCAGATATCTGTATCCAGCTTTTGGCATTTCACACTGACTGTGTGAACTCGGAACACTTGGACAGCAAAAACAAAGCAGGAGAGACAACACACAAAGCCAGTATAGGAAGCGGCCATATTCATTCCTTGCCCACACTTCTCCCCAAACAACATTTCTTCCTCTAAACTCTTCTGTTTCTACATTGACAAAGACACATGAAAATAAACATCCTTGCTGTTGTGTCAGTCAGTGATATCAGAAACTGAAAATGAAAAGATGTATTGTCATTCCACAGCACTATAGAATGGCTTCTTCCTAGCGCTCACCTCGAGCTCCTGTGTGCCTGCCCCACACTCATGCCTCTAATTTGCACCAGTTGTCAGTCCAAAGCTCACCTCCAAGGGAGGATTGCCCAGACTAGTCAAATCTGAGATACAGAGAAATGGAAACATAGAGAAATGCATCAGCCAGCCAGGTTTGTGCTTTTAAGTTAAAATGCTGGGCTTTCCGCTAACACAGAAATAGTCAGTAGAGAATTCCAGCTACTTGTGAGCCTGTCTCCTTCAAAAATGCAGTAGGGATGGGATGTATCCCACAAGACTGACTTGAAATAAGAGCTACATAGGAAAGAAGGCAGGGAACTGTGTGGCAGCCCTGAAGCACTTCACAACACTGTGTACCAAGATTGCTGCATCAAATACATTGCATTTTTAAAACGTGTCATGATTCCTCTTTTTTGCTGTGTTGAAAGAGATATGATTTTCATCCCTTTTCAGTAAAGATACAGGCAAAAAATTTAATAACTGTCTCAGCCTGGTTTTTGAACTGTTTCTGCTCCTTCTAATTTCCTGCCAAAGTATGTAGTCAGTTTGCAAGGTGACATTTGCAGAAGCTCCTTACAGATTGATTGGCTAAACTGCTGGGAAGCTGAGAGAATTCATATAGAGAACGACCTTTGTTCATTATGAAGTCAGACCTGCTGGTGTTGCTGCATGCCAGAAAAGTCCAACCATTCCCCAAACATTTTTCAGAAAGGGCCACTGATTGATGCAGATCGCAAGCAGGACAGCAACAAGAGGATGGATGATCTGCAGAGTTTCTGACAACATATTAGTGAAAACTCAGGTCATGGTGCTGCCGACTGAGTGCTAGACAGGAAAGGAAAAAAGCAATCTTTCCTTGGAAGACATCCTGCATAGTAACAAAGAGCTACTTGGAGGGTGATAGTGACTTCAGGAAGTAAACATGCAGATCCCTCCCTTTGTGAGCATCACCAGGCTCTCTTTTTCTGTCCATTGCAATTTACCTCCCTTTTAGATTTTTTCTTGAAAGTTGCTGTGCTCTTGGTGTAGCTCAAACGTTTTACCACTGACGCATCTAATCCTCCATCCTTTCAAACCAAGGGCCTTTGCCAAATTTGCATTTGGTACAGAAAAAGTCATCGCATTGTTTAAAAACCTCAGACATGGATTAATAACTGTTACCCCACCAATAACAGTATTTGCGTTTTAAGTATTTCTCAGTACAAAGAATCATCTCTGTGCCTTGAAAACAGAACAGATGCTGAACTGCGTGTGTGGCTCTGGACATGTATGACATTTCTGTTTCCTTTCATGTCTTTGGCTTGAAGAAACAAGTTGTCAAAAGAAAAGACTTATTGGCTTATTTTTTCCCATTCACTCCTTTGTAAATATTGCCATAACATAGACTTCCTGAAATATACGGTGAACCATAACTCATCAAAAAGATCCCTTTGGGAGTTGCAAGTTATACATACAAAATATGTGTCATTTCTAAATTATAGTCCCTCTTGCAGTAAACTCCCAGCCTTCCCGAACCAATAATGCTATCATTGAAGAATTTGTTTGATTACTTTGAAGCAAAATACAGGATTGACTGAAGTTTAACTACACTCCCTGATTTAACTTAATCAGATTTAATCATGGCACGGAAATCAAACCTTATGTTTTTGTGATGTGTTTCACAAAACTGTTCATAATAGCATGTGGTTAGAAAAGCAGTGATGGTTTATGGCTCCACGTATGACTTTTCAGTTCTCCCAAATATCAGGGATCAGCTCAGGGGTAACTCATGGATCTCTCAAATCTAGATCTTCTTTCCACAGAGTTTTGGAGGAGGAGGGTTTATTATAAACTTTGAAAGAAAACAGTTGAAATTAACTAAGAAATATCTCCAGACACCTTCTGTAGTTTTGAATTTTCTTCTATGGCAGTACCTCCTCTCTACATGTGTTAGAGGGAGATTATTAGTTACCACATGCCCTGGAATTAGCTGCCTAAAATTGACAGAATTTAATAAAATAGAGACTAGCTAATTATTCCAGCAAGCAATTAAAATGTCATTAGCTTTTCCACTGCCCACAAGACATACAGATGTGTTTAAATATTTTTAACAAATATTTTTAAGTATTCATATACAATTATGGAAAAGAATACATTGTCATGATGTTTCTATAAGGTTGAATACTTCAATAAATATTCCTGAACACATATGCGCACACATCATAGAACAAACCAGTAAGCTCACTCACAAACAAGCTGAAATAAAGAGTACAACCATCGCAACTTCATGGATAATTATTAATCCACAATATCCAGCTTTCTATAATTTCCTGGCAAAAAAAGGGAAAAATCCTCTTTGCTCTTTAGTTAAGGTTTGTGAAAAAGAGGCCAGTTTTAACTCTCACCGAGAGAGGGCAGTGACATATCTCAAATTATTAGAAGATCCCTTACAAGAGCTATATACCTTTATAGCAAGCATGATAGCAAATAATCTCTGCAGACATTTAATTTTAAATTCTGTGGAGCATTCAGCTGATGCTGTATTATTTTTAATTAACATCCTCCCACCCTTGAGTAAGTGTACTGTTGTGTTTGGAAAAAATAGAAAGAGATTATGGATAAAACTGTGACTCCTTATGAAATAAGACCTTTTTTTCTTTTTCAAACAGGTTTTTCAAAGCAGAATATTAAGAAATACCTGCCTTCTACTATGAGCTGCATTCATAGAAATGTGTAACCTTTATTTTCCATTTTAATTGACTTCTCCAGAATGTGAGGACTTTACCACTTAGCTCTATGCCATACTTTCTACTCTCTCAAATTCCAAAATGGCAAGTTAGAGGGCTGCTTTTGTTCCCAAGTCTTAGAGATCTTGTTATAGGTAAGCAGCTGTATTATGCTGTTCAGGACGTTTGCTTTTTTGTTTTTTTTAAGGGAGTCAGTATATCAATTTTTTTAGCCCAAGGTTATCTCAAGATTCTTGGCTTGCAAAACTTAAATTGTCCTACTCCAATACCTACAATTAAAACATGTCCTCTTATTTTTGGTCTCCAAAGGGCTCCAACACCTTCAAGTTAATGGCCTCTTGCACAGTGACTGCTATCCCCAAAGTTTAAAAAAAACCAAACAAAAAACTAGCTGGAAAAAAGCCAGCACCTTTCTCTTTTTCACAGCCTTTCAATTAATAGATGTAGTCCAGGGGAAAATGTTTTGTCTTCTGCAGAAAGATTTTGGGGTTTATGTTCAACAGGATTCAAGAGAGATAACCCACAGAACCTGTCCAATCTGGCACATGGTTATGTATGATTTTCTTTGCAATTTCCAAGGCATCTATCAAAAGATATGGAGAGAGGAGAGAGGGAAAAAGAGGGAGAGAGAAATACACTTAATTTTATCTGTAGTCTTAGGAAGTCTAGAGCAGTTGGAGCCCCATTTTGAAAATGAATTTAACTAGATCTGTGTTTATATGGGCTTTTTCTCAATTTCTAAGGCAAATGGAATGAATAAGAAGATATGAAATAAAATAATGATGAGGACAAACATTTCTTTAACAAGGTATCATAACATTCTCTTATTGATGCTTTCTTTATTGATGTTTTAATTTCCTCTTGCAGAAATGATTTGTCTCAATATGCTAGAGTGTCACAACAAACTAGAAAGCAGCTTCTGATGACTAATGGAATGACTGACAATTTAGATGTTACAAACCTGCTAGAAAAGAGCATAGAAGGAATATATAACTGGAAAAAAAAACATTTGGAGGAGCTGATCTATAATAAATGTGGAGTATGATGTTACATATCAAACACATTAGAGAAAGGGGGATGAGGGACACTATCAGAAAACGCTCATCAGAATTTCTTATTAACACTTCCTATTATGTCTGTAATGACATCACATACACACACCCACACCCTCACATCCCGCATTGTAAAAGCAATATAAAAATGTCTGCCACAAAATCAGCTGGGTGTTAATTCACTCCCCTTTGGACTGAACAGAAATGCTTCAGTATGTACAGATGCTAAAAGCATTTGTATTCAGTGCACCAGCCCTTGTTTCAGGCAATCTGTTGGTGGCCTACAGCCACAGAGCACATAAAGATTATATTCTCATGTGGGAAGCTATCCATCACTTAGTTGGTCTTGTCATACTTGCTTTCCTGCAGACACAATAAGTAGCAAAGCTAAAAGCAAGCAGAGTGTAAGGTCTTCAGCAGTAAAGTTAGTAGCAAGAGAGGACAATAACTTTCACATACTGTTCTGTGTACAACAAGCCCCAAGGCCAAACAGAGAAATCAATTCAACTATCCAGAATCAACTGCATCAAGAGACTCACTGTGACTTCACTGTAGACCAAACTAGCTGTGAATTATTCCAGTCCTTCAAACATATTTGAAAAGGTAATTTGTGTCCATATAGATACTGTGGAAATACAGTTTACTTTAGTCTATACTGACTGAAAGGATGGACTTCAAAATCTTTCTGCTAACAACCAAATGTTGGCAATCCAACTACTGTAGACTGAGCTTTGGACAAAATATTTCTCTATGTTGTTACCACCCTAGAAAAGAAAGTCCACCTTATCTGTTCCCTGATAAAAGACTGTCACATGGATAACATAAAAATCCATTCACATGGCACTTCGTTTTCTATATCATAGTCTCATTCTGGAATGAACTTTGTGGAATTTTACCCACTGACCCCCAACACTAACTACAATCTATCTGTGAACAGAACTGCTCTGACATTCGACTGGAACCTCTCTCTAATTCAAAGCTTGGACTACCTTCCCTGTAACCTTTTTCTGTGCAGGTTTTCTGGTGTGCAAATGAACTTTGCATGCCTTTTAAGGCATTGCCTACATCCCTGCAGCAAAGCATACAATTCTCAGACCTTATTCTTGGCTAATGAAACATCACTCGTGACGCACTTTGCAAGAAAAGCAGGCTCCAACATCAGAAGCAGAACTTGCAATTTGTGGAAAATAAATGAATGAAGCAGCAAGAAACATACTCACAGAAGCAGGCCTGGATGGCTGGTCCAGGGATTGCAAGGCTAGATAGGAAAACAGTTTATAATATTGTTTAACCACTGCAGCATGAGGGGAACTGATACTCCCTTTAAGTAGTTAATAGATATTTTGAAAAAAATTGCATTAATTGACACTGTTCCAGTGAGTGGTGGGAGCGGTTTAATAGTGGATTTACACTATTTACTAGATCTTAATTAAAATACTTATTTTCTTATTTTGTGACAAATATTTGCCTCAAGTAATATAATACACAGCTTAAAATAAATTGATTAATAAGATCTCAGACCTGCCCATTCAATGGGAAAATCCCATATTTTATCGGTAGTTAAATTTAGAGAGCTAAGAGTACCTGTTTCCATTTCAGAATACTAATGTTTAGAACACTGAAACCTTCTAAAGCCAAGCCACCAGCATTAAGGCTATAAAAAAAAAATCTATTATATTTAAAGGCAATCAAATTATAATGCAAAATCAGTAGAGGTGCAGAGAAACTGTATGTTGCATTAAAATATTCATATAAAACACTTATGGCTCATTATTAAGGCACTCCATTAAAATGTATACTTTAAATTATATTTTTATGAGCTCCAAGTACATTATTTACTATAAAAGTGTGTTTAAAACAAACAAATAAAACCCTAAAATCAAATCCACCATTTCAGACTAAGAACTTTGTGATGAGGTTCAGAAGCAGACTGGTTGAGCACCGATCAGGAAATTATGTTAAAGCTGTTCATTTAAATTAAGTGCTGTCAACTTCCACGTATTTTTTAACTCAAATATAAAAATTTTGATATATTATGTTGTATTTTTCTAACCAATTAAAGCAATGATTTACATATATGACCAAAATTAATTTGAGCTCAAATTTCAACAGAATACCTTCTGCAATTTATCTTATTCTATCATTTTCTGTTTATGCAATTCTCTCCACTGCTACACTCCAGGAAGAAATGTCTGTAATATTTTTCACAGGTTTTGAGAAATGGAGAGAAGTAATGTTGGAATAATGATGAGACTACTTCCTAACTGACATTGGCCACAGGTGCCAGACACACCTTTCTAAATTCCTTAAAACATATTTATCCCCATTTACTTCTAGCCTAAGGAGTTTCAAAGCTTTGTTAGTGCATACAATTTCCTCAAAAGCCTTATTTTTTTAAGAGGCTCTATAAAATAAAATTACTCTTGTTTATCAAAATGAAAATGTAAAGTATTTGAGACCTCATCCATTTCATTTTTTTCTGTTACTCCTGCTGTGCATTTTAAAGCAGGAGTACACTATGACAAGAATATTTATTATGAAATTCTATTGTAACTTACCCTTTGATTAAGGCATTATATCATAACTTTAGAACAGGCAAAAATCTGAGCACTGTAATTTTAAGGCTGAATCATAAAAACCTCCCAACACTATGAAGGAACTATAAATATTATGAAGTCATTGAAAGCTTCACCATCCTCATTTTTATTATTTGCAAAGATCTCAGAAGGTACAAAGAGGTGTCCCTAAACAATTACACAGAGGTAACTTTTTATCTCTGGAAATCACCTTTCAGATTCTTTTAATTGCAGGATACATCTATAACCACCTTAGGGGAAAACATATCTCAGCATTGTCATAAATGCAATATTGAGGCAAAATGACATATCATTTCTACTCCTGAAGTTGTTTTAGCAGATAAGAAGACTCAACTGAAAACTTTTACTTTGCAAATGGATTTATGCATAGTAAACTCTGCCACATTTTGAAATACAGGGGCTGAGTTACGTAGTGGGAAACTAAAGTACATTATAAACATGATACAGCATCCAAACTGAAACCACAGGGATGGTTCTCTTTGTCTTCTCAAACATCACCAATTATTTCTTATCAGCCTTAACACCACAATGAACAAAGATTTACTGTACTTTCCACTGTGTTTTGCTAACAACACTGGAATGCAATTTCCACTGTCTGATGTGTCATTTCTCCTCTGTGTCTTTAGCAACCATTGTATCCACATGCATTTTCTGGTCCAACCCAAAGATGAGACTCCCCGTCGACTCAAGCTGTTCTTCCTGGTGGGCAGCACCTGCTCTCATCAGACGACAGCTGACCCTTGACTCTTTGCTAGCTTCACACTTTCTGACTCTTGTCTAGAGATGTCTACATCCTCCTGATGCATTTTGGTGCCTTTAGCAGCTTCATGGGTGCTTTCACATTTGTGGCCGCTGTAAATCTACTCCCACAGCTCTGAAGGCTGAGGGTGGTAGATATTACACACACATATATATAAGTAGATATATAGAGGGTGTTCTCAGTGGAAATCTACAATCATCATTTCCCAATCAGCTTATGACTTGTCTAGCTCCTCTAGATCTCACAGTCTGCATGGGGGGGACGAAAGGGATTAAATGTCTGTATTTGGATTCTCCCTCCTTCAGCAGAAAATCTCACTGAATATTTTATGGCCGCAGAGGCAAAGGGCATTGGGCTTACCAAGACTGCTTACCCCACTGCAGGAAAATAGTGCCTACTGCTGTAAAATATTATCATTCAGCATCAAACTCAATGAAATACAAGCTTTCCACAAAACAAACAAAAAAAACCACCCCAAAAAATCCCCCAAAACCCAACCACACACACCCCAAGATAACTGCCCCCAAAACCTCCAAAACAAATAAACAAAAAAAGAACCAACTTTTGCCTCTGATTCACATGAATATTCAGTGTTTGAAAAGACACATTTTCATGTTTTCCTGCTAACAGACTAACTTAGAACAAAAAGATCGTACTGCAAAAGAACATAGTTCTGATACTTTAAAAGATGTACTACCAAAGTTTTGATTAATACGAGCATTCCAGGCCTTTTTTGTACAACAGGGGCTCATCCAACTTAGTAGCCTTCAAGAAGTCCTTCACAAAACAGGTAAATTAGAAGCAATTTACTGAAAGGTTGGACCAGATGATCACTGAAGACAAGCCTGGACTGTTGCACAATTCTATGATATATTATTTTGGGATGTGGTTGGCAGAACACAGCATATGACATATATAATTGTGTCACTCTTGGCTTGTAGTTCTTGAAGAAAAAGACAATTTCTCAAATTCAAATCTTGTGAAATGGCCCAGGTGGCCAATATGACCAATGGCATAGGATGGTAAAGCACTGGAACAGGCTGCCCAGGGAAGTGGTGGAGTCCCCATCTCTGGAAGTGGTCAAAAAGCATGCATACGTGCTGCTTAGAGACATGGATTAGTGGTGGGTTTGGCATTGAGCTCAATGATCTCAAAGGTCTTTTCCAACCTCAGCAATTCTAGGATTCTCAATCTGTGTGGATCTACTTTCACATATTGTGGATTAAGATCTACATTATAACCCTTAGATGTGTATGAGCCCTCCCAAGGCTGCGCACTGAGCCCTTGATTCTAAGAACTGAACCCTTCACCATGCTCAAAAGCTAAAACTAAATGACCCATATCATACTACCATCTTTTCATGCCTCCTGTTAAAAGAAGCAGTTCAGTTTTTTACGATTCCTCTCTCCTGTCCACATGGTTTTCCAATTGCCAGGAATTTGTGACTAGGAGATCCAAATTGCATCCAAATTTGGGTGGAAACATTTAACTTACTGGAGATGTAGTTATTTCCCTCTTCACAAGATAAATTAGCTACAACACCCCCATTCTTTTGGATTAATGGAGGGTTAAATACACTTATTACTTCTTCCTGCTCCTGGAAAATATATGTTTGTTCCAGTTAGAAGCATTTGTGAAATGAAGTCATTATCATCAGATGATAGCCTTCATTGAAAACAAAGCAGCTCTAAAAGAGCAAAAGACAAGCATTAAAAACTTTAATTCTGAAAAGAACCTATAATTCACTGAGACTGTCCACCTTAAAACAAGTAATTCCAAGTCAAGCTAAGTGTTTTATCCTATTAATTTCAAGGATGATGAACCACATTCTTGAAGCAGCACCCTCTGAGTACTCTCTTAAAGGTGAAGAGAAGTCCCTAATGGGATTTCCAAAATCACATAGAAGCATTACTGCCTGAGAGGTCAATGAAGCATTAAGTCCATTCTTAAATACACAGTTCCTTCTGACATTATTCAAAATGTCAGTTTTGAGGCACTTCAAAGTTTCCAAGCACTTCAGATCTCTGAAGTGAGTTACAAAGCTAATTTGCTCATCTGAAGCATTTGAGGATAAAAATTCACAACTTGCCAGCCAGTTCTGCAGATCCATGTTCACTGGGAGGCTTTCACAGCTACTCAAGAAGAAGAAAAAGCCATATAACCATAGTAAAGTTATTTAAAAATTGGCCCAACCAATCAAACCCAAAACTTTAAAGGGCTTTGCCAATATCAAGTTTGGAAAACAAAAGTGATCTAATCCCTTGGCCTGGTTGACCTGAGCCAACTACGAGCATAATCAAGAGGAAAAGAGGAACACAAAAATGAAGGAAAAATATTTAATGGACACAAATCAAGTTTTACCTGCTACATAAACCTGACCAACATGCATATCCAAATTGTCTTTTCCAATGTAGATCTTAAAAACCCACCACGCTATTTCTGCTACTCAAAATTTTTCAGGACAAAAAAAAAAAATCTCTACTGCAAAAATGAAGTTCTGCGTCATTCTTTGCTCTCATGCCCATTTTGAAGAACAGAATAATCACACAGGAGCCTCTGGGGCTAGGCACTTGCCTAGAAGCATCAACAGAAAACAGGAGTTGCTGTTTCCAGCTTTTTTAAAAATTATTATTAATTTTTGCCTGATCTTTTGCAAGTTTCCATTGTCATAACAAGATACAAAAGGAAATTAAAAACACAGTTTGCAAGTGGAAAATATTTTTCCTGTTCTTTGCTGTCAAGACAACTATATTTTCTACAGGAGATGGGTAAAATGTAACCTCTTTTCCAGATGAACAAAAATGAATAAAATGCATGAAACGATATAATTTAAAGTGCATAAAAAGGATTTGTCTCTCTCTGATGAAAGCAATCAGTCAAAATAGGCAGTTCCCAAAGCACTGAAAACATTTTTCAGTAAGAACATTCTTATCAGTTTTGACAGGACTGGATATTCTGAGCGAAAGAGAGACGAGCTCATCCCTGCCAAAACTGTGAAGAGAAATACTACAGAGCATCAAGGTCCCAAGGGGAATTCCTGTTTGACATCAATGCTTCTCCCCAGGGTTCCACTGCATTCTCCCCTTCTGCCACCCTGCATTTTCCCTTTCTCCCCACACTGTTCTCAATGCAGGAGCAATCCCCTCTTCACCCCAGAGTGCTGCAGTTACTCAGAGGCTTGAAAGACTTTTTGTTCAAATCCCACTCCTCTAGCCCTGTAAGTCACTCTTAAGAGCCACACAACCCATATGCTGGAAACTGGATAAACCTATATCTTAATTATTTGAGTTGAATTTTCACAAAGCACTTAACCTTATTGTTCTATACTGGGGAATCCAGACACTCACTTGTATTACAGCCTAAAATAATTCCTCTTTTTTACAACACACTAAACACACTGGAGCTTGGCAGATATGGCTAACTGTTCTGCTAAGAAGAAATAGGTGGGATAATACCTCTCTATTGCACTATGCTTGCCTTGGCTTTGTGGGTGTTAGTTTGGAGTTTGACTTCTTGGTCATTTAGCTCATACATCTGATCCTGGCTCTCATGTATTCCTGGTGGATGTTTTGCTCTACAGGTGAATAATTCATATGGAGTGGGTTGAGTAGTAGCAACTCTGCTCTGCATTTATCAGAAGGATGACTTGAACAAAAGTCTTCTGTATTCCTGGGGCAGCATCCACCAAGCCACCAAATCCATCTCTGGCTTCTTTACTTTGCACTTATTACAAGCAATGAAATACTCACTCATCCAGACAAAGTGCCCAGGGTCAGGGCAGGCAGTTGGACAATCCAGTACCAAAAATTAGATTTCACTCCGCCCATCTGAATCAGAGAGTCCAAAAGCTGATAAATTCTCCAAATAGTACACTATTGATTACTTTGAGTCAGTCTGACTCTCTTTCTGCATCCTCACATTTTGAAAGAAAATGCTCCATTCAAAAACAGAGAGGAATTTTTTTCTAAAGACTTTAAAAATTTTTAAAATCGAGGAATGCAATTATGGATGGATACTTCTCTTTCATTTTCTGTTATATTCAAATATTCATTTAGTTTGGCTTTTAAACTAAAGAGAAGTACACTTCCAAGTAAAACACAGCTCTCTATTAATACTCGTTTCATTGTGATAGTGTGCAAATCCCCAACACTTTGCAGCCAAACTAAATATCACTGAGATTTGACAAAAGATTTGCAGAAGCTACCAGACAGTAAAGATTCAGGCAGTGTATCTTAATGTATTTATTGCACAGCACTAGGAAGGAAATGCTCCCCTTCAGCAGGCTTACAGCAAAATTTAAGTACCATGTCGAACTGGAAGAGCAGGTCTCAGTTCACCAAGGTATTTAATTACCTCTTTATCTTTAGTATTAAGTAGTTTGCTTCATTTCTAGCAGGCTGATTAAGTATTTAAAGTTGCTTTAGAAAGAGTATCATGGTAGTACTGTGCCAAGTCCACCTTCTCCATCAACACTAGAGCCAAAGCAGTCAGACACAGCAACATTTATTTCAACTCTCTAGAAAATAAACCATCAATAATGTCTCTCTAAATTGCAAGGGTATCTTTCAGTCACATCATAAATTGCATGTCAACCTTCAGAAACACCTGCACAGGTCATAGCTTGAAGTACCAGGTACTGATACAACATACATTTTTAAAGTCACTTTACACAGCTCTACCTTGATCATGATCACAGAGAGAACAGGTGTACCCATCATTTATGTCAAGTAGCTAACCAAGAAGGAATTACTTCATGTGCTCTTGGTTATTAAATGGGGTTAGTTAATAAGTGTCAGCAGAGCTGTATAACTTCTCTTTTTACCTAATGGAACAAAAGGGAATAAGAGATAATAAAGGATGCAGAAAATAAGTTTTAACTTTATAAGAACAGACAGAAACTTCCTGAAGAGCAAAATATATGCTTGGAACATATATTGCTCTGTGATGCAACTGTAAGAAAGAATACATAGAGTGCATTAGAAAGAAATGCCACTACTGTGATCAAGAAGTGTTTTCAGATGAAGTGGAAGTAGCAATTATTTTCCTAGAATGAAAAAATGCAAACCAGCTTTCCCATTTCTGAACAAATAGCACAACTATGGAGTGTTGCACTTAACCTTAATAGCCTATGAAATAAAAACCTGCATGCATTGACTCCACAGGGAAGGTCCTGCTGCTTGCACTGGCAGAAGTAGAGAGGAGCAATCTATCTGTTAGTTAGGTTTTAATCCCTTTCACATTAAATGCTTGGCACTACAGATCTACCTCCGATTAAAAGTTCCTCCTTAGACAATCAAAATGATTTAGGACTGAACCCTACAATCCTAATGGACAAATGCAGGTGGCTCAAAACATCCTGGGTTACCCTCGTGCCCCACCAAGGCTACTTGTTTTCCTGCATGCTCCCAGCTCTATCCTTCCGCCAAGGCATTTCTAGGTGTCCTGAATGCAAGAAAAACCTTGACATGGACATCTTGGTGCAGAGAGGAATTGAGGCAAGAGCCTGGCATATCATCTTGCTCCCTCATCGGGAGAAATAACCTAAAACATCTTCAGAAGAGAAGAGAAACATACAGGAGGATGGGTGTATGCTAATATGGATATGGAGACAGAGCAAAACACACCACAATCTTCAAATGTCCACATAAGGTAAGAAAACCAGTGTGGGAACAGAAACAAAGTCGACTAAACTTCAAAAGATGTAGAACAGAGCCTCTGAAAATGAGCCCATTCTGAATTACAAGGAGCACTGGAAGAAACATGAAAACCGCTTTATTTCTGCTGTGCGGTTTTCTACACCACTAAGATGTAAGACAGCACTCAGAGCTATCAACTCCCTTTTGTTCGTTTGTTTGTTGGATGGTTATTCACAGGAATGGCAGCTTTTATTTCAGCAGTATAGATAAAAGTATTGCACTGAAATTTAAATGTCAAAGAATACATACTCAAATGTCAAATACCAACAGACAAATGCCAACAGAGAAATGTCAAAAATACACCCATGTCTCCCACTGAATATAACTACATCTGCACAAATGCAAGCCACGGTATGATGTGTAAAAGCAAGTGTTTTCCCTCAGTTCCTTTGGGGTTGTAATGCCACCGGTGTCAATAAAATCAGTATCTGGCAGCAATCTGACTGTATTACTCCAAGTATCCAACTCTGGCGAAAAGTATGGGCTAAGTCATCCGTGGTCTGCAAGGTAATGGATAACATTAACAGTCAAAAGGGTACAAAATGGCAGATTCAGGCAAATCCCTCTGGAATTTGCTAACTCATCACTAGATGACAGAGCCCAACACAATGACCTTTCCCGTGGATTCTCCATTGGCTTTCCAGGTAGGACAGTAGCCCATGAAAGCTGAAGGAGGGGCTGTGAAGACAGCTTCTCCTAGATACATGACTCAATTTGTCCAAATAAAAAAAACATAAACTTGAATTCTTGGTGTATCCTAAACTATTTGCTTTTTGAGTCCTGGGAATAATCACCTATGAATATAAGTGAACTTTGCAGAGGTGGAAATGACTCCAGAACCCAAGCAGAGCTGACTTCAAGCAGAATTTGGACTCTTGAGAAATTTGAGTGTGTGTTAAAATCTTATTTGCTTTATTAAAATCAATTGATTGTTTCTCAGGAAAACAAAATAGCAATTCTTTACACAACTGACTTGATGGGAATCTCTGGTCCCAATGACTTCAATGGGCTTTTTGTAATGATTTTACCTGTCATTATCTCCTATAAAAGTACTTGAAAATATGTTGATTAGGGAAGCTGCATTAGCTTAGAAATTTCAGTCGGTCTGCTAATTGCAGCTGCTTCTACTAGAGTTGAGAAATAAAAATGCTTAGGTATTTCTGCAGTCAGATCATTGAATACATGAAAATCTGAAGTGTACTTTAATTAGTGTAGTTAACAAAAATGTATCTGATGCCTGTAATTATTGTGATTTGCTTCCAACACTAGTAGCTCATACGCTGTAAAATAAAACCTAATCAAAGATAAAAGAGGTGAAATTTTGTCAAATACTAAAACCCCCTAAAATTTTTTTTCTCTGCCTCTGAAATGATTGTTTTAAGAAACCCGCCTTGGTTTTTTTAACTCTGTGACGCTGACTGGAAATACCATAATAATTTTAAATATTCTTATTCAATTTATTGTAAAAATTTGCAATAATTAATTGGAATTACTTTTTTGAAAGACATTTACTGAGAACAATGATCACATTCTCACAATATATACAGAAATTTCTTTCTAAAGAAAATTCCTTTCTCTACACCAGGACTCTTTCTAAGGCTTTCTCTGTATTACTGAATGCTATTTAGAAAAAACAAAACAAAACCAGTTTTAATCCGTTCTGCTCTGGACTTTCTTATTTTTACCCAGCTGGAGTGCATCACAAAACTCTAAGAATAGGCATTTACTGACTATCTTTTTCAACAGGAAAATATTCTTATAATATCTATATTTAATTTTAAATGTTCATCTTGGCAAATGCAAAAAAAACCCAAACCACATACTTTCAGTATCTCAATTTTAAACTTTCCTTTTCTCCTCAACAGGGTTGTATGATGCTGAGTTTCATCATCTAATTATATTCTAAGCAAAGCTCTGTTCTCTTTGACCAATGTCAAATCTATTTCCTTCTAAAGACAGTGAGTGTCACTTTGTTCTTGAACTATCATGAAGAGTAAACAAGGAAGGTTCAAAAAGCCTGTTTGTACTATCCCCCTGTTTTGCACAAGTTAGGTGTGCCCACAGCCATTAATATCTGTTTTAAAATTAAACTCTACAATAGCTTAAATTAGCAGCACAATTCTAAATTACACTATCAAAAGAGTTAGAATAGCTAGGAAGTCTTTTTGTACTCCTATATTTCCAAGACCTTTCTGTGAGTCTCTCTTTTTCTTCTATCTTTTTGGGAATGAAAGAACAAAATTTAGTGCTTCACTCAGGCATTCACCCAGACAGGCCGGAAGTCAAAAAACTCCAAAGTCAAGCAATTAAATTAAACGAGGAGATACAGATTTGTCTTAGGAAGGTAGCTCTAAAGAATTAACAGCTCCTCAGTGCATAGCATGGAAAAGAAGTCAAAATATGTTGAAACAGACAGAATTTAAAGGTAAGGGACTTATCCAACATTCTGGTCTCCCAAAGACTCTGTGAAGTACCTCCAAATATCAAGAAGATTCAGTTCTGACTAGTTTCTGAAGCATCAGTCAGGACCTCTGTTCAACGTGACATAACTATAGGTACGTGTGTATATTAGAGTATTGACAAGAGATGAAACAGCAGGAACAGACTAACAATTCCAATGAATAGTGGGGGAGAAATTTCAGCTTTTCGACTCTTTAAGACTTCTTATTTATCTCTTCTTTCTTTCAGAGTATTTATCTGTTTCTCCAGAAAGTATGCAGACAAATGATGTACTTCATCATCTAGTGACACTTGACACATGGAGCCAGTTTACCTGTATTAAGAAAACTCTATAATTTCCTTTCAGACAATCACTTCATGTTCCTCCTATATAAAACCCAGCATGATGTGATACACTAAATGCAGAGATCCTGGTGCTTTTCAGGAAGTCTGTGTTTGAAGAAGAGTTGTTCCTGGAAAAGCCTTTTAAGTCTTTCACTTACCTGTGAAGTACCATATGATTTTTGTCACACCAGATGAGCAGTTGTTCAAAGTTAAGAACATGCATTGCAAATGGAGACCTGTTTCCACCATTTCTTACATAGGACTTTAAATTTAGTTTTAGACTGGCAAAACTCAAATACCAGGAAAAAGTAATTTTGCTGGAGATATATGCCATTCCCTGTAACAGTCCAAGTCCAAGCATTTGGACTGTGTCTGGCAGCTGAATACACAACCTTAACTCATTCTGTAAAAGTTAACTCGCACTAAAACACCATATATCTATTTCATGAAGAGGCTACAGAAATTCTACCTATACTACAAGAGATTTTCTCTTTCCATAGCAGTGAATTTTAATCATCTAGTAGGTGGAGCTTCCTACTTTGACCAAATATCAGGGACCAATCTGGGTGCTCTAAACATAATTCAATGTAAAATTTGCCATTTTGGACAGGGGTTGCAAGGGTTACAAAACAACAGCTTTCACTGGTCTTTTGGGACAGTCAATCAGCAGCTTAAGATATTCTGTATCACAAATGACACCTTGATCAACACAATCTGCTCCAAGGCCTATTTGAAATTAAAAAAAAATAGACGGCTATCTCAAAGTTCAAGGCTTTTCTCCCATCTCTTACGCCCTTTAACAATACAGAACACCAAGTTATCTGCCATCCAATGCTTTTCTGCTGACATGGAACACAAGAAAGGTTTTGAAAAGATCAGTAAAAGTAGTCCCTTGTTTGAATACATGTAGCCTCACCTTGCGGATGCCTCTGCCAAGATCTTCTCCATAGTTTGTCCCCAAAATTTCAAAGTGCACATTAGGATTCCCCCCATTTTCGGCAAACTCCAGTTCTCCAGTCAAGCCATTCACTCCACCCTATTGAAAAAAAAAAAAGAAAGAAAAAGAACGAAAACTCATAAGTGGGTAACTGTAATAACCTTGTGTTTCTCAAAGTGATTTTTGCACTAACTATGCAGAATACATAGGTAGCTATCAGAACTAGGATAGTTTTCCAAAGACGACATTTCCTTAAGAATTCTGAAGCTTAAATTACTCCTGCATCTTAATTAAGTTCTTCACAGAAGAATTAAACTCAGCAATGTTAAGCAGATGCAATACAAGCAATAATGTTAGTTTCAGCATATTTGCACACCAATTTTTGTTCTTTGACCCATCATCACACATGTATTGACACTCTTATCCCAACAAATTCAAGAAAAGAGAGTTTTGCAACTAATTTTAGTGAAAACAAAGCTAAACACAAATACATGAAAGAAATTGCACAAAAATTAGTTATATTTGTTGATTTTTGCTTTCTCCCCTCAAATGTTTCTCCCCCATGAAAGATTTCCACATAAAGGCAGGTTGAGTTTTACATGAAGTTACATGCTTTTCGAGCTCAACACATGTGATTTGCACTTGTCTAGCTGAATGCAGTGATTTTTCTTTTTCCTCCACAACTGTTCTTTGCTACTAAGAATACATGACATGGGCAAAATGCAGCATATCTTTAAGCTTGCTTTAACTTTTTAACATTTTTGCTGAAAGGGGTTAAAATACTAGAGATGAAACAGTGAATAATCCCTACAAAGAATTAGAGTTGAAAGTGTCATACATGCCAGAGCCATACCCAAAATATATTCCAGAGTTAATTCAACATGACACACATTTCATCTTTGTATAAGAACTGTGATGACCTGAACTACAAAATCAACACAACCATGTGAAATGCCGATAACGAAAACCTTTACCCTTCAAAAATTTCTTCAGTTTACAGATTCAGGGGAAATCGATGTTTAGCCCCCTCCCTCAAAAAAAAAGGTAAAAAATATTTTAAGTATGTACAAAAAACCAAAAAAACCAACTGCCTCTGGTGTTAAACCCAGTGAAATGTATAGTTTTCCCCCAAAACATAAGGCAAGAACTTTGCAGTTATGATTGCTGTTTTATTTAGGAGCTTTTTAAATTGAACTGGAAGAACTTGCAGTATAAACTACCTAGCTAAGCACATGAGCCTTGCTGATTCATGATATTAAAAGCTCTATTTTTACATCTTCATTTTGGAGAAAATCCAGGAAGGAACACAAAATTTGCATCTCCATTGCAGATTGCTGCAAACTAACAAAATGTTCTCCTTCTTTTATAAGACATTGCTATGATTATAACAAAAGTAAGGAAATCGATCATTGAGATAATACCTTTAGAATTTACTAGACTACAAGAAACTAGTATTATCAGGGAATAATACATAAATACTTATATATTAAAATAAAAATACAAATATTTAATGAGTACCATTTACAGTTAAAACCAAGAAAATATTTTTGTATATACATATTTAATGAGTTAATTTTTTTTTTTCTATAATATCTACTTTTTTATTCCATACTAGAACAAAAATAAATTAAAAAAAAAAAGGTAAAAACCCAATATCGTGATTAAGGGTATATCTGACAAGTCTTTTGCAGGAAGTCTCTGTCAATTGCAAAACAGACAATTTTCACATGTGTTGTGGTTAGCAAGACACTCTGATTACTTTTTAACTTGGCTAAAATCCTGCAATAACCACACCTTCATGGCTTTTAGATTGGGGTTAGCAAACCTCTGGCTGGTTCAGAGTAAAGACAGAGTGATCTTGTGTTTACCCACAAAATCATTGGAATGCATCCTTTGGTAAATAACCGAGCTTCACACTATAAACCTTTTCCTCTAACTTAAATTTGACTTCATCATACTCGTGGACCAGAAGCAGAAACCTGCTCCACTCACCTTTTCTCTCATAAGGTCTTATTCGGCTTTTTGATTAACTAAGGCACAATTTCACAGAACATATAATGTAGAGATGCCTTCGAGGTGGCACAGAGCCGCGAGGGTTGGGATGCCCAGCTGATTGCTCAAGGCTTCCGTCTGGCTGACTTGCCCTCCCTGCCTGCACACAGACCCCTGCTCCTAGTCCTGCTCCACTCTGACCCCTTAACAGATGCTGATTTAGTTTTGTCATGCTTAATATTTCCTATATTACTCCCTAAAACTTTTCCCCACGCTGGGTATTAAACCCGTGGGTCTGAGGTAGGTAAAGCATGAAAATTAATTCAACTGTTATAGACCACCTGAGCAGCACCATGGTTTCAAATAAGCCACGGGCAGGACCAGGAAAGAGGAAGTGAAAATTCTGGAACAAAATGGTGAAAGGAAATATTCAACAAAAAAAAATTAAAATCTCTTAACACAGATTTTTTGTACAGCAGAAAACAGAAATAAAGAATGTAGGATTGTCAATCTACAAAATTAAAGTGACTTTATTTTCCAGATTAAGAGTGGTCCCAATACTTTAAGGAACATGAAGATAGAAACATGTCTAAAACATAAATAACTTTCTGAGACTTGAGAAAGCAATTTAAAATTTTAATAGACTTTTAAATTTTGTTTTAAAACCTTTGTCCTTATTTGAGCAAATATGATTAAAAATAATTGAAAGAATCATTTAACCTCAATTACACTTAATCAATCCATTCTTAAGAAAACACAGGATTCTTTGGAAATATATGTCCTCCTACATGTACATGTTACCAGAATTACCTAACATATTTTGGAATTCGATCTCTATCTAGAAACAACATATAAGTTTATTCACCTTGATTTTTAAATGGCTGCAAATGTCAGGGCAAGAAACAAACTGTAAATCTGTAAGCTTCATTTGTCTGGAATCCAATCTTAACCACGACAACACCATTTCTCATTTATCTATTTTGGCATTTCTATCATTATTATTTCTATAAATCTTTGAAAATTTCTCAAGTAGGAGCATCTTAATCAGAGCTTCCTCTCCTAGACCGTGTACATATGACAACAGTGTAATAAGAGCTCAGATTAGATGGGAAGGCTGCTGGCTCGGGAAGGGTGGAGGCAGAAAGACAAAACAGCAAAGAACCGCCCATTTAATACCAACAATACTAAACTTATAGGAAATTTCTTGGAGATCTTGGTTTCCTCTTGCTATCTGGGACTGATCTTGCTGGACCCGCAGGCCATGCAGTTCTGTTATTGTGCTCTACTGCTCCTCATTGTCCCACATTGTCCCTTTTTACAAGGCTCACACAAATCTGGTTTATTGCTTTGGGCTGATAGAGTAGAACTGGGTATCACCTAGGAACATTTTCAGGATGCTGCTCCAATTTTTATGTATAGTCTTTCACAGTGTGGATCTCTCTGGAACAGCTGATTTATGGCATGTGTTTTACCCCTCTGCTAATGCATAGTGGAAGGAGATCACAGAGGAAATGACCATCTGTATTACAGCTACAGATCCAGTAACTTCCTGATGAGATTTTTCCAAGTGATTTTAGTGTTAATCATGATAACGGGCAAGAGTAAAAGAAATTTTTCATTCCATTTAACTTACAGAAACAATGCTATTTGGGGAAAAATGAAGACTCATTTGGTATCTACCTTCTCAAAGTCTTCTAAGGTTCAGCTGCAACCATGCAATTTCCTGGCACATATAAAACTGAAGAGTGAAATGTCAGTTGCTAGGACAAAAATGTTTTACTTATGATTCTGATCACTGCTCTGGGCTTTGCAGAGCTGTTATAAAGCTTGGCAATATAATTAAAGCCTACTTGAGTCCCATCTAGACTGGCAAGATAAACTACAGTTTATATATGCTTAGGCACTACTATACTGTAAGTCCCTGAAGAAAGCACTATTTACCTAGCAGTCAGGACCTCACTTGGGAATGTCAGCTTGCCAATCATCTGCTATAAAATATTGTACTTGCTCTCAGCTCCTGTTCAAACTTCCTCTTCTTTTTTCTTCAAAATATGGTAATTCTGATACTAGCTATTTTGCAATTAAGGATAAAAAATGTGGCCTTATGCAGGAAAAAAATGCAATAAACAGTAAGTACGAGTTTCACATTTTATTTTTGGGAAAAGTCTGATCTTGAGAACATTGTGAAATTTTCAACTAGCACAGGCAGTCCAAACTACTACCTGAAAAACAATTTGGCATCTTTTTTGAAGATCGCCACTGAGTGTCACTGACATTTCTGAGACAATAACTTGTTGACAATTCCATAGGTACAGCTCATTCTCCACAATGGGACAGGCTCTATGTTATTGCTGGCACTAAGAATTTGCTCTTAATGAGCTAAACAAATGTGACTAGGAAGAGACCCGAGACATCTGAGAGAAGGCATATGCAGAAACTTGATGCCATCTTGCTTAGTTGATCTTCCCTATAATCCTACTTACATTTATTCCCAGACTATTCAGGAAGATTAATTTTTCCCAAAGTAGAATTATTTTCTAGTGATACTTATTCCTCCAACTGTGAAATAGCTTTACTGAGAAATAAACAAGTGAGCATGTGTTTAGGGATAGTTCGTATTACAGAAGTGAATTTAAACTAATTGCTAAAGCTGGCCAAATTCATTAGAAGGATTGTATTTCCTGATGAATTTAACTGTTTATTCAGTTCCAGAATGGGTAGAAACAGATATTAGATTTAAATAATTGTGGTGGGCTTAAAATGTTTTCTTTAGGCTTTGTCCAATTAGCTGAATTCACACAGAAAAAAACAGCTTTTGTAGCTGTTTGTAGAAATAGCGATGCATGAGTCAAATGTTCAACAGTGAAAAGTAACAAATGACAATAAGGAATGATTTAGACAGCTTTTTTACCATTTTAAGAAATGTTTCACACTCTAATTTCCTCTCATTCCCTACTCTCCCCGACTGGCTTATTAACTATAAAGAAACTAGTTTATTTACCACAGGAGTTCTGTTTTTAACAACTGCTGCTGCAGGTAGAACATCAGCATCCCTTTCTCTTTCCTTCTTCAGTGAGTAGCTTAATAAAGACTTCCCAACCCTTTTCTTATTTCCCCCTTCAGAAATCAAAGAAAGATTTCCCTCTGCAGCTAAAACACTGCCAGATGTTCCTGTTTCTGGATCTTGAACTCTAAAAGACAGATATTTCTTCTATAAAATCTTCCTCTAGAACTATTTTTTTCTTGATTTTTAAAAAATTTTTATTTTTCTAGTAGCAAAAGCACCATCGTGCTTCTGCTTTGCTGCTACCAGGAGAAAAACTGCTTCAGTTCCTGGTCCTCTCCTGAGGCAGGCAGCCTGTGATCAGACCTCACTTCCTCAAGTTTTTTTCCCTTCAAAACTACATCTTGGAAACAGCAGTGATTTCAAAATGAAAGTGCAGAACTTTTTATTCAGAAACTATTTAAGTACCGTGTGGTAACTTCCTCCTGTTTTCTTTCAAAATGAAGGAAAACTAGTATGTTTTTGAGAAAAAACTTGTGTTTCAGTCAGTTTTAGAGGATTCTCCAGGACAACTGGAGAGAAAAGATGTTTAAAGAATAAGGCAAGATGGGAAAGGGAAGCATTCTCAAGAGAGGTTAAGTATGGACCTTTTTTCCTTCATTACTTTTGGATTTTATTGGTTTTCTGATACCTCAACAGACATTCACCAATGCCAAATTTTCAATTTCAAAAGTACACAGCTGTGATCCCAAAGTTTTTCTACATAAGGGCTTTTGTGAAAGAAAAGGGAAAGTAGGCCACAAAACTAAAGCAGAATTCCTGCTCTTGTGCAATTCCAGCTCTCAGCTTCAATCTTTAGCTTTCCTCTGCCTATGGATTGAAATGCTACTAACATCCACACAGAGTAAAATTTCTGTATTTCATTTGGATTAAATTTTGACTTTCAATTTTAGCACATTACTTCTAGAAATTCATCTGTCAGCACAATGCAGTGCTTATCAAAGTCTTCTAATTGAATTAGTAGAAAAACGCAAAAGTGACAGGATGGAAGTGTGGTTAGCTGCACAGATCAGGAATTCCTTTGGTATTTGATTCATATTTTAGCAAGCTAACAACAGCTCTGGAATTTCCACTTGCTCCTGCCTTCTTGAATGCTTTCATAATTCTCCTGGCCACTTTAATGGAAAAGTGTGCAGTGGTATTTATAAAATCCAAGGTGAGAAGAGAACCAGCCTTCCCTGAAACATAACTCAAAACACATGGGACTGCCAAATGTGAGTTTGAAATTGCTCTGATAGGTAAAGAGCAATACAGTTTGGAGCCCCTTGAAGCCATATCCTGCCCCTGACATAAGAAATGTGTCTTGGATTATTCTTGCAGTTGCATGACTTCAAACTGTTAGAACGGAAAGTGGAAACAGATACCAAAGAAATCCTTGAACTATCATTTTGGAGGTAAAGCAGATTAACCTGGGACTGGGTAAAATATAAGCAGCGCTCAAAGGAGCCTTACATTTCGCCTGCATCATCATAATTTCTGGTATAGCTAAATGCCTACTGGAATGGCAACTTCTGAAGACAACATTACATTTTAAATTATTTTTATGTCCCGTAGTGAGAGCCATAAATAAAGCACCATTTAAAATTTTTTTTTACTGTCAATTTTTTTCTGTGTTTACAATGCCAGCACTTTAACTGTAAGTATACATTACCAGGAAGTGTATGCAGACGAATGAGAAGGCAGTTTTATGAAAGACATCAATAACATAAGGAGAATGAGGTGAATAACTTACAAGGAAGGGCAAACTATGAACCTGTTCATATTGACTAAATATTGACCCAGAAAGCTGCAATATTTGTCTGTACGTATGTGGAGGCTGTAAACATCGTGAAGAAAGGGAATAACTAAGAAGAATTATCTTTAAAGATTGAAAAACAGGAAAAGCATCTTGGGCGTGAGCATGATTAAAGTATGAAATAAAAATCACAGGGAAGCAGCAGTTTTGCAGTGGCAGGATATAGCTTAGATAATTTAGGGGTTTCCTTGCTCCCATTTCTATGATTTGACTTTATCAATGTCAAAAGCAGTGCAATGGTGAGTCCCACAGAACGTTACCCAAGTGTAATTCTGCAACTTTTTCTTCCTTCTTTTACAAACAAACCAGTAAATTCCTAACCTGTGAAACTTTTTCAATGCTGACAGTTGTTCACTTGTGACACTTTTTCTTCCTTGAACATCCAGCTGGTTTGGTAGATTTGGTAAACAAACTTATTGATTTTATTTCGATATGATTATTATGATATGGAAAAAACCCCAAACAACTCAAACCAAATAAAGACTGCTTCCATTCGGGAACAGTGAATATATAAAAAGTATACTGCTGGTACTGATAAGACTAATATGCACCCCAGGAGGAAATACTGCTTAATGCAAGTAGTTTAGAAATCAAAGATGAGGAAATACAGGGAAAAAGTACCTTCTTGATGGTTTCCAGCATTGATCGTCCTCCCTGCCAGGGTTTAGAGTTCTTCCTGATGCAGGTCAGGCTGGCCATGCTGTGCCACTTCCTGTCCTCCAGCTTCTTATGAAAGGCATTTGCCAGCAGGAGGACAGTGTCATATATATAGAGGTTTGAAATCTGTAAAGACATCAAAAGGGAAGCATTAATGTCATTATTTGTGGTCACCTGCCAGCAGCCAGAATTTATCATTTGTTTTGCCTCACCTATAATCCTCTGGTAATTAAATACTTTATTTGGTATTAAGAAGAACCTCTGAGAGGCAAAATGTCACACCTTTGGGCTCTGATAAAATCTGCAACTGGGGGCTGTAATGCTAAAAGTGATTTGCAGCAACAAACTACACACATATGAGAAGTACAGGCAGCCCAATCACTGGCACAGCTCCACTTGCCAGATTTACAGCTCTACTTATGACTGTAAACAGACTTTTATTTTTAACCAGTTGCTTGTGAGACTCAATTTTTCAGTCACCAGATATTTGGACACCATCAAATTATCTTGAAGGCTGTTTTGTTCTTTTGAAAAGCAGAAACTCTGAAAATTTAGAATAGGTCATTTCGTTGTGCTTTTTGCTCCTGATTTGTGCAGTCAGCTCTGATTGACACTTTCTGGCACAAAATACAACTCAATGGAATTTTTGTCAGCGTGCGATTGCATGTTGATTCTGCAGTTTATAGTGTTTGCTGTCAGAGTATTCGACATTGGCTGTTAATTCCTTGCAGGACAAAACCCTTACAGAGTAAATGTGTGTGTGTTTTACTGTGAGCACAGCTGCATACAGTGCAAGGAAGTTCCAGTTTGGGATCAAAGACAGAACAGTGGAACTTAAGAAATCACTTGTGTGCCACTTCCACTTAACCATGTTCTATCTCTAGGTACATGCTTTAAAATGTACATAGTGCAGAGTCAGATGTGAAAGATACAGTTAAATGTAAAAGAAGAGAAGCTCAGAATTCATGAACACTTCTTGAACAAGTAATTTACAATATAGCTTTATATCAGTCTTTTCTGTCCTCAAATGGCAAGAACATTTAAGTTACTGAAAGTATTGCAAAAAGAAACCTCAGCTGTCCTGAACAGAGGTTCTCATGAAGAAAAAACATGATCAGAAATGAAAAGGACTTCTGAGAATATTGTTTTTAGATAACCTATTGGTCATCTGAAGTTATTGAGGGAAACACAGTTTCCTCAGCTGCATGATAAAGGGGTCTGCAGAGGATTCCTAGTGCCTGACAACGAATTAGCCAGTGGTAAATTGAGGCAAAGTTGCTGGGGTTTTTTCTCCGTCAGTCACAGACAAGCCAAAAGACATTTCCTCAGATTTGTGGAATATGTTGGCTGCTCTCTGTTAGGGTTTTTTACACAGATACTGGTGGTGTGCACAAAATCTTCAAAGAAGAAGGAAGCTTACAATAGGAAAGTATGGGAACTTAGTGGCCCTATGTTTTTTAAATATATATAAAGACTAGGAAAGCCTGAGAGCTATTGGGAGGGGTTATATGGCAAGGAAGCACAATAATGCTGAAGATCTGACACATTGACTGGCAAATCCACATATCACCTTAAAAAAGGGGCAAAAAAAAGTTTTCAAAAACCCCACCTCTCTTCCTGCCTAATTACCCCTTTCCATACAACTTATTTTTATGTTTTTATTTCCTTTTGTAAATTCCATCTTTATACTGGTTTTGCTTATGTCATCCACAACTGGCTCTGTACTGATCCCAAGAAGGTTTTGTTTCCTTCCCCATGCAGCATCCAGGAAAGAGGAACTCTTTCTCCTTACCTTGCCAGAATTGCTTAAGGCATTTTGACTTCCCGATTTTATCAAAGGATGTCTAACGATCAGCCGCTTTCCCTTCTGATAAACTTCTGGAATCCCCCATTACCTTTACAACTTTACACTGTTAGTACCACAAATGCACAGAAACTCTGATCCTTATTGTCCTTTTTCTTTAAATCATCCCTCACTCTGTCTTTCTAGAAGGTGCTTCTTTGTTCTTACTTGAGCTCCTCCAGAGACTCCAGTGGCTATGAACATTTCCATTTTGGTATTCACCCAGGAACAAATCTACTTTCTCCAAATGCACAGGCCAGGCATCACTGTGCATGACAGGATTAAAAGCATGGATTGAGGATCTGGGTCCAGTTTAATCAAGCATTTTTAAAACAACTTGGATGATTTGCCTGTGTATTGTAAACCTATGACGGATTCAAAGCATTTCAGCTAAAAGTGTGTTTCCCCAAAGAAGTCAGCACTAGAGGGACATTTGTTGGAGCAGGGAAGAAACGAATTATCACTATGCTGTGAGGCAAGCTTATTTTTTTTTATATAAGCCTTTGCCAAAGGGAAAAAAAAACCCCACACCACCTCTGGAGAGCAGAGGGAATAAGGTCACTAATGAGACTAAATTGGTACATGAAGGGCTGTGGTTGCCAAGTCATCATTTCCCAACAAAATGACATTGCTTTCAAGGTAACTTCTGTAAGCTACTATCATGGGAATAGAAGACAATTGTCACAGTTCATGAGGAAGGATGCACTCACTAATCTAAGAGTAATATAGCTGGGCCTTCATCAAGTGTTAACAGGGCTCAGGAGGACAGAGTTCAGCAATTATTAAGCATTGTTATTCCTTCACTAATAGTTGAGCTTTACATTTACAGCAATCAATCACTGATAATGCAATGATAAAGACACTACAATTAATTCCTGTTTCTCAAAATCACCCTTCCCTGTCACTACCAGGAGTATGCTTCGTTAATAACTGTCCTGATGAACAGAAGGGGGTTGTAATTTAAAGTCACTTTACACCTTTATTAATATCCCACATAAACTTACTAGGGCATTTAATGCATTGCCTGGTGTCCATTACTGATCCTGTATTTATTCCAAGTCAGTTAGACTAATGTCTGGACACTTGCATTACCAGGAAGTATTTATCTACATGACCTTCTGTTGATGCAATTCAAAATTCAGATGCGATTTTTTTTATCCAGCGTGTGGAAAAAAGGTACTTAGCAATCAGATTAAGGATGAATGATTAATCTGGATTATCAGTGTCTATTTTATGTGTACCTATAACACTGCACATAGTTTTTAGACAAAAGGGTTACAGTAATAAATTCTTCTGTGAATCCAGTTTTTTGTATCATCATCTTCAAAATATACAAATTTATAGAAGTGGTTTTAACCAGGTAAGTCTCAAACACACAATGAGACACCTTCACCAGGGTATTTTTCACTGTTTTAATAGAGATGCTGAAAAAAATTAATTATTCACACAGACTTTAGGGGGAGTAATTCAGAAAAAATAAATCAAGAAATTCACTCTCATAATATCCAGAGAATGTTTCTGATTAGTCACACTTCGATGTCATTTAAAAAAATAATAAATTAGTAATTTCAATTTATAAACTGTTCCAACTCCCCACTGGATTAGAAACTAATTTATAATTTTGATGGGTAGAACAAAGAAGTAGCAAACAAACCCCATAACTACTCAAAGGACTGTGTATCATATGAAGACACAGGGGAAATTGTGTCAGAATTTTCCTTCCTTTCAGTTTGTAATGTTGTCTCACTCAGCTAAAATAATGAAGTACAGCCATCCCAGGGAAAGCATGAAGAAAGTGACTGAATTGTACAGAACAATTAAACCAGTCAAGCTTCCATCATTCCTTTGAACCAAAACACTATGAAAGCTTTCAATAGGACTGTTGTAGCTCTCCAAGATATAGGGAGATCATGAAGTACAGCTTAAGGTATAAGATCCAATCTAAGAAATTATATGGAATTTGCCAATTTGTAGAGAATAAACTTCAAATTCTAGAACTTATCTTTCCTAGAGTCAGCCAACTGTTGAAGTAAAAATGAAAGTGAAGAGAAAGACAAATCAAAATGTGAAGCTTCCCATCCATACACGATTCTTGTTTTCTGCCTTACACACCCTCAGCTGGAATGCATTGCCTGTAGAATACCAAAGCTCCCCCTAGGACCATCCTGCCATAACAGAATGGCACAGCCTAAAGGATTTTTGCATTTCCTGTAGTCTGTGGAGATATCCTATGCACCAATGGGTGTCACACAGCCCTGTTTGTTTTGAGAAGTCTAATAGGATCACTGTGCAGTGTGCTACAGCCAGTTCTTCATGTCATCAGTAATTGCTGGCTGGCTGCTTTGTGAACAATTAGTGAGACAAAGGCTCTGACAACTGACCTGAAACAGGGCAAGACTATCCACACTTTCCCCCTTACATATTTTCATTCTAAACAAAGACACTCATCAAAACCTCCCTGTTTTTCTCCCATTGTTTTCTCTCATTCTTTCAGAATCATACGGTGGCTGCTTTTAGCTTCTAGGTCAGATATTCTCCTCCCTCCACTGCGAAAAATAATAATATGCAGTCATCTTTCTACAAATGCACAAACAATCCCCCCAAAAAACCCCAAAGGTAAAATCAACATTTTATGCCAATTTCACACTCCTGATTTGCAATAGCTTTGTCATGATGAAGCCTAAAGAGAGAGACAGAGGACATGTTCTTGGAAAAACTATGTGAACTCAGGAGGACAGGGATCCTCCTGCTGAATTCATATGGTAGGAAGGCTATTATAGTTTAATTGTAATTTGTGATTAACAACCCTGAAAACAAGGCCTCCTTGGAACTTAGACAAAGATTTAGATGTATACACTAAGGCACTTAAGATTATTTCGGTGCTCCTGGGAAGATTTTCTTATTGCCAATACATTTGAGGCTTAGAGAAGCGCAGCAACTCAAGAGACATTGACTATAGGGAGGAAATTCTTCTTGCTGAGATGACAAATTTAAAATTTAGCCGGGCAACAAAATGACTATCCTACTTCCTGGAGATCAGGTGGCTTTTTTTTATCTTTATTGCTATTGCTGTGGAGCAGACAAGTTGTTCTCCATCGGACACATTCACCCCCAGCATACCAAGTATTTCCTTGTCATGCCATAACTATATGTCAGAGAGGACATGGAAAATAACATTAAGTTACACTAAGACCCTTGGGAAAAACTTAAAACTTATCTAGAAAGACAGCTCCCAGGTGGGGACAGACTGGTATATGAACTACCTCCATGCTTTGGGAGAAAGGGTCCTTCGGATCACACAGTGATGAAGATATTCTGTGGTTGCCACGGAGACAGCGTTGACTTATGTTTTGGGGTACTGGAAATGTCTGTCGAATAATTGTTAACCTTCCAATTGACCTTCTCACCAGCTCCTGCACATCCACATCATTTATTTCCTGAAAGATAAGGTAAGCGAGAGAACATGCACGAGAGTTAAAATTCAGAAATGTGACCACCAAATTATGAACAAAAAATAAACTGAGTGGACCAAGAGCCCTGTGATTGACACACAACTGTTTTCAAACTCCACCACAGCCTCAAAACCAGTATGTGCATGCTCATTAAAACAACTGATATACCACCCTTAATTGCAAAAGTTCAAAGTGTGCTGTGCTCAAACCTCACAAATATTTGTAGATGTAACTGGGCCTAGTTGTTCCATTTGGGGTTTTCTCTGCCTCTCTTTTTACCTCTTCTGATCTTTTATTTAAGTGTTTCACAGCATCCTTGACAGATAATGTGTAAATCAGTAGGACGCCGTACCATGATGTATTTCTGAGTGTAGCATTGCTTAGGAGCTGTGAAGGCAGAGACAATTTTTCAGGCCTTAAGTGTTCATTTCCTAGAAACAGAATATCAAGAACCTATAAACAATGTGCAAACATAATTTACCAAAAGGGCAAAGAAAATGCATAAGTGCATTCTAGGTGTGAATGTGCTTGTTTATAGCAAGACCTAATTTAAAACAAAATTTTAATTCCGTAGGGTACCTATTAAGGCTTACAGCTGAATACTCAGCTCTCCAGACAAATACTTTACAGAAAAGAAACCTAAGTAAATACACCAATATTAAGCTTAAAATATTAACTTTAAGATAGGTTAGGGAAATCAGAAAAACAGTTTTTCACATAACATAAATTCCTGCAGTTTGGGAACACGGTGTTTTACAGTGCTGAATGATGAGTCCCTCAGGGAATGTTGAGAAAGAGGAACATGTGATCCCAAGCAACAGCAATGGACTCCAGCCTTCATATAAGAACTTGAACTTTAGTGAAACATGGGTTGGTATTTTTCTGGTGATTCAAATAGGGTCAGCTGGTAGCTTTCAAGTTAATTCTGTGTCTGTATTTTTCTGTAACATAGTGGAAGTAATCTAAAATTTGTACAGTTTTTTACCAGGATCTCTTTTTAATCATACTGAATTGTCTGTCCATGATCTATCTTAATTACAGAGGCTGATACCCCAAACTTTCCAGACATTTAAAATTGTGGATATGCCCCCAGGGAGGGAGGTGATCAAGAAGCTCCTAGTAGCAGCCTGCATTTAATATTCCCCTGCATACAGCCACAGTTTATTAAATATTTTTGATTCTCATTTGTGTATTTATAACTTTGTCATTTTTCAAAGTATATGACACATCTGCATTGAATGTGCACCTGTAACGAAATGCCATCATCTCCTTCTGCTTTTAGCTTCCTGATCTATAACCATATTAAAGAATTTAGGAGACACCAGGAGATAGGCTTGATCTCAAATTATGGAATCTTTCTTGTGGAAAAGAAGCCAAGCTTTTTGAAAAAGCAGCTCTTTAAATGTTAAGACAACCATCCCAGTTCTGTTGGCTTTTTTGCTGTTTTGGTATAATATCCCTTCATTATTTTGAAGGAACTACTGTGGACATACTGGTATTTGTTTATTTCCCTGAAATTTTAGAAGAAAAATATGTGAGATGTAAATTATAACTTCTACTCTCTCGACTACAGTAAAAGTATTTTATTTGCCTTCACAGATTATCATAGTTTCTGAATTCAGCTGTTATTAATGGACTTTATGAAATATAGATTTTTTTCTGTAAAGAGAAATAACACATAGCATTGGCTGTGTTCAGTGTAATATCTTGCATTTCTGGTCGATTAATTCTTAATGTACCACAGATAATGGCTTATCTCAGCTTAAGATGCTGTCTTTTCATTTAGCCTGTATCATTTCACTAGCTGTGAGGTAAAAAACCACCATATAGAATTCTGTTTTAGAGATATATATATATAGATATAGATATAGATATATATAATACTTCCAACATAATCATAAAGGAGAGCTCAAGAACTTCTCATCTTGATTTTAAATGATATACTTTCTCAGAGGATTTTAAAAAGTTTGCATGGTTTCATTATACAGCATGCCTAAACTATAACACCAAGATTATTAGACCCTAATAATGTAAAAGCAGATACCTGCATTGCCACATTATATTGCCAAATACTACTTTAAAAGAGATTTTGACTTTCAAATCCTCAAACATTTATCTTTCCTGCCATAAAAGTGTATTTACGTTTTCTGTATTCAGCACTTTTTGGTGCATTTTAAATAGAATGTTCTCATTCTAACCTCTAGGTTACTGCCTCATGTTTTTATATATCACCTGGGAAATAATAATAGAATTCAAACACCAAAGCCATTTTTGTGTGCTGGCCAAGGAGGTATATACATCTACAGATTAATGACAGATATTATTTTAAATGCTGTGAATTCCACTCTCATAAATCCAGATTTTAGACTGACAACAAAGCGATGCCATGCAAACCCAAATTCAACATTAGTCATTTGCTATGTATTTCTTTGTCATTTTTTAAATACTTGGCATTGACTGAGTGACAAGCCTTTTATATAATGACTCTCCAATATCATCTCTCATTCTTGAATTTTGGATCTGACTTAAGAAAACTATATAAAGCAACTATTGTATGAGAGGAAACAATTTTCATTTGCACTTCAGAGGAGGATACAGTGTAATGATATAAGGGTGGCAGATGATCTGTTATACAAGCCTTGAATGTCAAAAAATTAGAAAGTTGGCCAAGTTGTACTGAGTTGGCACCTGAATAAATTTAGGCTAGGTTATGTGGGGTTGTTTGGTTTTTGTTTGTTTTTTTGGTTTGGTGGTTTGGTTTTTTTTACATCAGTAATTCAGTATATAGTTCCAAGCCTTTCTTTTGCTGGTCTGAACTTGAAATTAAGGAGAGACTGTCCTGTCACAAATGGAACAAAGATAGAATTAGATGTACATATCACCTAAGCAGGCAAATAAATAAGGAAACAAATGCTGTTTTAAATTAATAACTCTTTACAGATGAAGTAGGAAATGCGAACTGAAGAGGATCATCTTGACATATAAGGCAAGACTCCAGTGGGAATTAAGACTATACACTGGACATCCAATATTTGTCTCATTATTTTAAGATAAGCGCCCAGGCAGAGACTTACTATTCACCACAGCGCAATTATAGCAGCAGTGAGAGACATGGAGGGAAAGAATTCATTCACATGCTCCTGTAATAAGCACCAAACAAAGGCAGCAGTACCTTTTCTTATGGAAACATCTTAACTTTGGGCCAAGAAGATAGTTCCAGTATTTATAATATAGTGGACATGCCATATTTTCCAGTGCATACCGGGATTTCATAACAGAAAATCATGACACTCGGAGAGGAGTGTGTTTCTTGCTCCTCCAAAAGTCAGCAGAGGGCAGAAGAAGAAAGGGTGGCTTGAGGCCTCTCGGCTGTCTCTGCCCATGCCAGAGCACATTTGCGCTGCGTCCTTCCTGAATTTCTCACCACTTTCCAAAGAGGAGAATTCGAGGGAATGAAGCTCCAAGACAAGCAAAAGATTTTGAACTGCATCATTGCTTGCTCCATTGTATTTCCCTCAGGTTTCGTAGGCTTTGTAGAGGAGGATGATTAAAACCCGATAGGACAAGGAGAAATAATTTTTTAGCTTTCACAGAGGGAAAAAGTCCAAGATCTTGGAGAAAGCAGGGTTCACTCTATCTGTGCATTAACTCTCACTAATGCCAAGAGCTGGCAACTTGGCTGCCCACCTGTTCCAAAGGGACTCACTTGACACCAGACCCACTAGCCCAGAGGAAAATGTAAGGGTTCAAATGAAGTTCTAAAGCTACTATTAATCATTATCCATATGAAAATATTGAATTATGTGAGCTCCTGGAACTGAGTTGTGATTATAGGACCTGATCTAACTGCTCGAGCTCAAAACACGGTTATGCTCTACACTCTTATTCACAGCGGAGTGGATTGGGCCGAAAGACAATGAAACAAGATAAATACACAGGCCAAGGAGAAGCCCTCTCCTAGAAAAAATGTGTTCAGCAGAAAGTATCCTTTGAATACAACCTTGTAGGTCCCATAGGCCTCTCTTGTGCTATGATGGGCAAACCTGCTGGACCTTTTCCCATAAACTGGTCTTTAATAGAGTTTGGAGGTTTTTTTAATTCTTTCATCAAGAAGGAGTTTTTCCAGACTCAGGTGCCTCTGGTAATTAGAAACCTTTCACCAACTTTCGACCTCAGTTTACTCATCGACAAATTGAACTCATTTGTTCTTGTGTCAGCCTTGTCCTCTAGCTCTTGACAATGATGCATTTATTCACACTCTGTGTGTTTATAAACAGAGAGCACATCCTCTTCCAGTCTTTGCTTTCATAGGCTAATCAAGCCAACCTTTTCAGTCTCTTCTTACACAAATCAGCTTTTCTGTCCACTCATTCCATTGTAATTCTAATAGGCCTGGTCATAATTGTGCACATTATTGCAGATGAAATCTAAACAACCCTTTGTAAGGTAGCATTGATATTTTCACCTCCTGTACTGCAACTATAGGCAGTGGAAAGCGTTTGGGGCTGTCCTTGAGTAAACAATAGCAATAGAGAACTGGTGGCAGCCTTGGGTATAGCAAGATAATAGTAAGATAACACTGAATGTTTCAATAAAGGAAAATTCTTGAGAGAGACATGATTTAAAATGAAAAAATGGAGAGTTCTTTCATTTAAAGAGAGTCAGGGAAAGAGATGAAAATCATACGAACGCCCCTTCTTCACTTCCACTAAATAAAATCTAACATTATCGTACGGTTGTGATTTAAGAGTCATGGAAGAAATATAATTTTCTATCCTGGGACTTTGAAGCTATATTTACTATTGTGCAGAGGAAATGAAGCAGGCAAAGACAGATAGAGGGAGAGAGAGTGTGAGAAATCCATTCTCACATTTTGTTAAGGCATATTTGATCATGACTACATCCAAACCTATGACTCCTGCACATTTTAAATAAAGAATTGTAACATCTGCTTTAAGGCCCTAAAAAATAGGAACATTTATTGGAGAGAGTTTCCTCAGCTGACTACACTGGTAAGAAGAGATTTGCATTATTTGCTACGGTCTGATACGATGCATTATGTTTTAGAAAATTATGAATTCTTTCATTTTATGGGAATAAACCCTCCCACACATATATTCCCATTATGATACACAGTCTTCACGAAAATTTGCTGTATTGCATAAAGTAGCAATTAATGGGACAATAAAAATTAAGGAACTCTTTGCAGGCATTATAGCATTTAGAATGAGCAATTAAAATAGCAGATGTTACAGTTGTACAAAGCCTGAGCAGATTCCTGATCACAAAACCGAAGGTGGTATTTGCTTCTGTATTACTTTAGTCGGTAAGAATGTTGTATTCCCTTGGCATAGTGATGGAAAAGGAGAGAAGACTCCAGCTTATTTTGGTATCCCAAGGCAAGGAATTATTTGAATTATGTGCAGAATTTGCAAAGCAGTGCATTCTCACTGTCATAAACCATCTTAGAATTTCAAATTAGGAGGCCAGAGAAGCAGAGTTACAGTCAACAGTGTCATTTAGCCAATACAGGCATTCAGGCACAGATGTCTAAGTTGTCACAAAAGGTTCATAGAAGCAACAAAATGGCAGAGCTCTGAGATAATTTCACAGACATATGGAAGTACTGCGATCATCAGCAGGTAATAGACAACCACCTCAAATGTACTGGGATATAAAGATAGCTGTTTTATATATCACACAGAAAGGAGCCCACAAATCTCTGAATTTCCAAGTCCTGCACTGCACTCTCATAACTGAATTGGCAAAATGTTGCAATAAGCAATTACCCAACATTAAACATTCAGGAAATATGTAGATTTCCGTTGTAATTTGAACCTAGTGATTAGGAAAAATTGGGCAAAGCAGAACTCTTGCCATATTATTATCTACCAATCTTATATAATGCTAATATAATTTCTGCATCCACATAATACTGAGATTATCTGCATTTTTATACAAACAGGGCTAGAAAGCTACCTAAGTGGGAATATGGATTCAGGTCCAGAAGCAGACTAAGCTGAGATAGCACTAAACATATACACCTTCTCCAAAAGAGAAAAGAGGAATTACTGAAAGAGATGCGAAACTTTAATGACTGTGGTTTAGAGCAGTTTGTTGGAATGAACTTAGTCATGGCTTTACCCATTTTTACATACAAGACTATAAAACTAAGAAGGGACAATGCATTCCTCTGTGCAGATCATGCAGCTTTTCCTGCTGCTGGGACTGCAGCTCAGGGAAAGAGTTTTGGAGTGGAGAAGGCAGCTGAGTGGTAACCACTTTGATTGCTCTGCCATTTCATCTGTTGCCATGTGCAGACAACAATACTTAAAAAGGAGATCTTTTTTTTCCACAGAGACACTAATTTCTGAACAAAAAGCAAAGAGAAAGCATATATGCTAGGAATGGGTCTTCAGTCTTGTTTTGTTTTTTTGAGGGTGAAGGAGCTGAAACAGCTAAAAGCAATCACTGTCCTTAGAACTTTTGGAAAGCAAATAACATTTAAAATGAAAAATCAATGGCAGTTTCTTTTACTTGAACAGCAAGCCAAAATGTGAGCTTTGTCTAAGAAACTGCTATCTGATCTATTGATACAGAGGATGTCTTTTTTTAACACTCTTTTAAAAATACTGAGTGTTAACTCCGAAGTGAATTCTAGTTTACTCTGACATGAAAAAGAACACATGTTTATGTTGTTCACTTGACCACCTGTAGATTAAAACTGGGTTCTCTCCCAGCAAAGCCCCATTTGGTGCTGGAAAATACACACATTTCTTGTCAAGACTAAGGCAGGGTCCAAACTAATAGTTATGCTAGACCTGATTTGTCTTCACAGCGCTTCCTGAGACATATTTTACTCCAGGGAACACTGGCTAAAAATCCACTGGTTTAGCACAGTATGTGAATGAAAATCTAGTAATTAAGCATGAAAACAGAAATGTATAGTAAATCCAGATAGTAAAACATGGAATTTACATGCAATATCTCCAAGCAATCTTTTATCCTGAGTATATACAGAAGTTGCACGATCTTCATGTTAGGAGATAGTCATCTATCTATTCAGGGAATCCAGCTATTCTGTACCTAAATTATTTTTCAAAAAAACAAAAGAAAACTCTGAATGCTCTCAAACCTGAACTGCATTGTTCAATGTTTTGTACACAAAATTACTTCACATGTTGACTTGTCATATTTTAGCTGACAAGCTTTTATGGAAGAACTTATTTCACAGTGTATAAACAAGATCTCAATTTAACTTTCTTTTTCCCCTTTATGAACTAATCATGACCTAATCCAGAAGTTTACCAAAATGCCTCCCACTAATATCAACAGGTTTGGATATCAACCATGATAGAGCATTTGGAGAATTCATAAAGGAAAGGGAAATACGGGATTTTATTATTCTTGTTATTTTGTTTATTAAGAAAAAAATCATTAAAATATAAACAAAATGTGAGATTCCAAGATTACATATTGGAAAAAGGCCGTGAAAAGATCCTGTGAAAAGAGTCAGCTCAATTGTGAAATCTCAAGATACTAAGAAATAAAGGGGTTTTTTTAATTTTATTTTCCATTTATTCATTCAGGGACTTCCATTTAAAACAGGGAAGACAAAAAAGTGAAGTCCAAGAACCTGTCATTCTACTTTTATTAGGCAACATCTACTCCCTCAGTGTGCTTGAACTTTGTCATAGCTACTGCTTCCTATTGGCAAAGTGAGAATCAGCATGAATATTGTCAGTAAGGCTGAAAACAGGATTCATGGTTCACAACAATGTTCACTTGACAGTTACCTCATTTATAATGATCCAGTGACAGTCAAAAGCAACCAAATTAGTCTCCACGACCTGAAATACAGAACAAACCAGCCATCAGTCAGCTTGCTTGTGAAAGCCAGGAAAAAATTAAATAGATGCTCTCTGCAAATGACAAAACTCAAAGCACATGCTCTCTAGGACTTTTGCTATTGAGCTGAGGATAGAGAACCCTTAGTACCATTCTGCAGAAGCATTTATGTTATTATTTGACTTGTCAATTAAACTTGGAAAATACATTTCATTGCTGACATCACAGGAAAGAATATGTTTCAGCTGACTGAAGAGAAAATGAAAACATTTTTGCCTTAGTATTGAGTGTTGAGGGGAAGCAGCAGAGAGGAAGGCAAAAAATGAATACACAGTAACTTTTGTCAGATTTCTGTATTTCCTGCTTCTAGGGCCTTTCCAGTGTATATCTACCCTGAAAGCCTTTGAATTAAAGAAAAGCAAAACAAACCCACACAAAAAACCCCCACACCACAAATGCTGGAGTTTAGAGAAGTGCAAAGAGCAGGAAGGAAAGGGCTCTCCTGAGAAAGAGGGATGTCATGGGGATGATGAATTATAGCCTGTCTCAGGTTCCATGCACAGAAGGCCTCTCATACTCCTCTCATACATCTTCTCCTTTCCTTTGTTAAAAATTATTCCAGGATCTGCCTTCACGCTGGACTGAACATGTGCTTCCTAACTCATCTTTCACTCAGTCCTTTTCCTCCTTGAATCCACTACACTTCTGTGGCAAGTCACATTTGGATCAACTTCACAGTGGAAATGAGCAGGATAAAAATACACTTGTTCTGCTTTCATTAGGTTGGAAAGAAATCATCAACAAAAGGGAGGCCAGAAACAAACTCTGGAAAAGGCTGGATACCTGCAATTTTTTTTTTTTTCTAAATGAAATTGAATTAGGATTAACATGGAAATAGTTTTAAACTTAAATTAATCCTGTTTTATTTGTATAGTTACCATACTCACCTTGATTCACACAAAACTACTGGATACTTTAAACTGTATTGAATACCCCCTTAAAAAACACAAAGGAAAAAACCAAAGAAAAACAGAAACAAGTCTTGGAATGGACAGTGTTTAAATGTTCAATTAGATGGCTGGGCTCTTATTACTTGGACCATTGACTTTTAATGATGACCAACAGAAATAGCACTTGCCAAGGATGGCTTACACTGCGCCATGTTCAAAGGAGAACAATTTACAACTGGCCACAAATCTTAACATCATCAAAAAACTCACACTGATAACCCTCATTATTAATTCAAAGGCTATTAGAATTGGGGCATTATTTCTTTAGCAGAATGATAGGCAAGATTAGAAATTCTGATCTGGAGAGACTTGGATAAGGGGAAAGAAAGAGCAGCAGTGTATGACTGACTTCTTATTAGAAACTCTCACAGCACTGCTAAGAAATGAGGGGGATTGAAAGCCACAGCTGCTAATGTGGTTCTGGAAAATTTCAATATCATTAGCAGTAGGAATCAGGGTCCTTACTTTATGTGCAGTTCAGTGCCTAACAACAACATGATATTTTGTTGTGTTGCTTTGACTTTTGCATTCTCCACTGTAGGTGCTCCCACAGCACATGTAAAAGAACAGAATAAAAACTGAGTAACTGTGATAGGAGGCAGCACAACAGACTGAGCCAGGATTCTTGAACTGAAGCATGGATGTTCTAATCAGATTTTTCATAACAAAGCAGTTGGAATACAAACACACCCAGGAACCAAAAAGGTCATAAGAGGACAGAATGGTAACAAAGTTCTCAATGAAGCATTTACTCCTTATATAAACTTCCAAAGCATAGAAGGTTTATCCCATTTACAGCATAAGCTGTCATTTGGATTTTCCATAAAACAGAACAAATCAAAGCCTCACTAAAGCAGGAACAATTCTGCTAGTCAATCAGCTACAGTTCTGCTGAAAGCAAGCAGAATTAAAAACAAACAAAAGAAAAACAAGGCAGCACAGATGACATATTTTCTGATTTCTTGTCAGGTTCCTAGCAACCTTGTCCTTCCTAACTTTTGGCTTCGGGATGTCCTGCCGGGAACGTCTGCCCTGCTGTAACTGCTCTGCTCAAGATGAGGTCTCATAAGGTTCCTGTGGCTCCAAGGCAATCTGCCAGAGTGACACCCTCGAGTCAAGTCCCCCAGTGGTGGTAGGGAAATTACAATAACTGCATTCTACAAAGGGCTCCTAAGCCTTTCTCTGCTTCCAAATGGCAGTCAACTGAAACTTCAGATTTAAAGAATCCACAAAATGAAAATTTGCATTTTCTGTTCACTTTTTACTAAGACGCTACAAGCGGGCAGGATAACTTTTTTGTGCCTGAAACTTCAGCTGATCAGATTTTATTGCATTGTATCTCCCATTAAAACTTTGGTTTCAGTTCATTTAGTTTCTTAATAAATATTTGGTTTGCAGTACCTACTTTGCCCAGATTCTCAGATTTCAATCAGACAAATCCTTTCCAACTAAATATGGGTCTAAGTGTCATTGGTTTTATTATGCAGAGCTCACAGACCACTTAAGCCAGTCTCTGGAAGAGGCTGACTGGTTTCACAAGTCACTCACATTATTTCAAACAGCTCAGGGTACCTGTGACAGATTTACTCATAATTTGCAAATAACAAGATGAAATGCACCCGTTTTTTAGTTGCAGTTGAAACTCCTCAGCAGAAAGATCATGTTTTATCCATTAAAGTTTATGCATTCATGAATCTACTTAAAATTAGAAACATTTTCAAAAAGCATATGTCAAATTGAGATGAACTTGCGGTGCACTCAGGGACACTCAAACTAACATATTCTAAGTTTAGATGGGCTACAAATATCCCCTGATTTAAAAATTCACTTTACCTTTCAGTCTGCTAGAAACTCCTTTTTGGCATTTTCCTTAGCCCATTTACCCAAAGCTTGTTCTAGCATTGACAGGTGCTTAAAAAGGTGATTGATGTAGAAAATTGCTAGATTTTTTTAAAATTAATTTTAAAAATAATTTTATTTTATTTGATGAAACATAGATTTACATCTGAGCTGGGACTCAGCATTAAGGCCATATTTTCATCCTTCAGTCTTATCTCTCACAAAAGAGCTGTTCATTTCAGCAGCATCAAAATGCTGCATCTTAGTCCCTCCCTTCTTAACATCTCTTCTGCCAGCATGGCCTTTACTGTCCATTGAACTGACTTTAAAGCTGTCAGCGCACATTCTGACCATTTCTGTAAGAATTGCAGGACACTATAATGTTATCATCATCATTAGTAACCTTCCCATATTTTCCAGTTATTGTGCTCCTTTTGTTTTTCAGTGTAGATGAATGCACCAGCATATCCACTGTTTTACAGAAAATAAATACATGCAGTTTTAAGTAAACCTTCAGTTTTGATGCTTGAGGGAAAAAGTTGCTCACTCCTAAAGTTTTCTTGAAATACTAAGAGTAATATGCATAACCTCACAGTCAGAAGATTATCTCCATCAGCAGCTCTCGAGCACTAGTTTACAAGCACAAGACTATAACAAATCAGTTAAAAAAGTCCCAAAACTATCTAAAGTCAGCAGCAACACAACCAAGATCCAATTATTCATCAATACAGCAGTCATTACTCGCACACAGCAGGCCTTTACAGCTATGACACAATGTTCCAGAATGCCCTTGTCTATCTATTGTGTTTGCCATTCTCTTTATTTTAAAAAGCCAGTGCATTTTCACTTAGAGGGGATGATAACAAATAAGATTAAAATGAATAAAAAACAAAAAAGAGTGTGGCTGCCTCTGCTTAAAATTGACCATAACCTAAAAAGCACATATAGCACAGCTTCAGCAGAAGCATTTAATGTAGTTGTGCAGCATTTCTATGCCTAATATGCTCACAATGATGAAACAGGTATTTGTTATCTGAGCGATGATCTTTTTCTCGTTGAAACTCATATCTGTATGCATATCAAGTGAGCTAGCATGAACTTGTGTTCTGTGCCAGGGAAAAATGAATGTAGAGAATAATGCTTGCAAGCGCATAAGGGCAGTGATGAAAAAGAAACCTGAAATCCTGCATTTTAGAAGCAATATAAAAACTTGATTGGGGTGTGGAGTAGGCTGGGGATTCAAAACCTCAAGCATTTGAACACAATACAAGTTTCAGATTCATCCACTGGTTCTGCTGGCTCTGTGACAGGAAGCAGCATTGTTCCCTCCCAAAAGGTAAGGGACAGATTGGAAATTTCCATACAAGACAGAAGGTAAGTGAACCTATTGTTTATGCAGCTCACCTCTTAAGCTAAAACTGAGAAAAACCAGAGTGTGCATTCATAATGAGGGCTGAACGCCAAATTCTACACAGATATTAAATGGAGGAGAGCTGACACTTTCCAAAACAAAGAAAACCATGTACATATTTGACAAATTTTCATTTCACACTTCCTCTAGGGGAAATCATACAAGCTGTGGGTTAGTAAACACACAAAGCCATAGGTTAATGCAAAAAGCTCTCTGAAGCTAAGCAGAGCTGCTATCTGGGAGAGCATTAGGAGATAGTGTCGTATATCCCTATCCTGTTCTCACTGCTCCTTCAGGCATTCAAGACACCTTTGGAGTAAGACACCAAAATAGACTTTGGTCTAACCCAAGACAGCTGCTTTTGTGCTTCTAAATATAAGTTGCTTTCTTAACTGTGATTAATGGGATTATCAGTAGCTAAAGGAAGCAGAATTTATTAATTCTGTAAAGACTGTTGTGCAGCTCAGATTGTATTTACTTACTAAAAGAGGAAATATTTGAAAGAATCTCCCCTAAAAATGTATATTGTGCTTTTGAGGTGCCACTTCTGCTATGCCATTGAATACCTCCACCGTGCAGGAACATTTGTAAGCAGAACTCCAGGGTGAACTGAGGAGCTGTATTTCGGTCTAATGCCTAAAGCCACTAACCTGTTCGTGTCTCAGACAAATAAAGAGGTGTCAGAGAACAAGCAGAGGACAGAGGACTATTAACCAACACCTTCAGAGAACTATCTTCCTGAATTCAGCATTTTTTCATCTACAGACTGTTGGTATTTAATTATTTAGAATGCCGTATCACATAATTCTCCATTATTAAGATCCAAAGCAGCAATTTAGCAGGCCAGTTCTGAAATAGATTTTATGAAATCATGGAAAAACTGGAAAAGAAAATCACAGTCTACTCAGCCTTTTCTCAGACTGAGAGTTCACACTTGAGTATTTGAAAACACTGTCATTAGTTGCACAAATCCTGCAGCAAAGGATACAGCCTGTCAAATCTGCAGTGCCATTCATGCACAGTCTTAGAAATCCACGGCAATAGATACAAAAGATCATTCTTCACATCTTTGTAACTTTAGAAATGCGTTCATGTCAAACTCCAGCAGTTCTCCTAACACCCTATTAAAATAAATCAAACTTATGCTTCATGAGGAAGGTGTTCCACTTAGTGAAACACAGATGCTATTGAACTGATGAGCACGAACATGGATGAAACGGAAACTAATTTTCTTTTTCTATAGAATTCAACTACACACTGAGGGAGATTTAGCAGAGAGCAGAAAAACGCTGCCAAGATGACAAGTGGTGAGCAAGGACAAATCATCTGTCATTGGCAGTAACTCCAGAACTTCTGAATCTGTGGAAGAGCTTGACAATTTATCATAACTATTTCTATTGTGCACAGTCAAACTTTCAAATGGCCTAAATGCAAGACATTCTACAGCAAATAAAGCAGTTGTAGTGCCAGCATGAAAGCTTTACCCATGTGCAGTAGTAAGCAAGAAAGAAAAAAGGATTCTTGACAAAAAAGGACAAGTCATTTAATGGAAAATAACATCAAAAATTATGTACATTGCTTCTTTCATATATATTCTTATAGATATGGGCCCACAAGTGTGGGCAAAAACTGAAAGATACAGCTCAGAACTGTTACAAAGGAAACAGGAAAACCATTCTCTGTTTTCAAAATTCAGCTCCACACATATGCAACTGGTCAGGCAGGCCTTGCGAACACCTAAGTGAGCAGTAATGTTGCATGTAAGAAAAGATCCTTACAGGACGAGGCCATCTCAAGTATCTTCTGTTTGAAACACAGAGGAGAGCTCCCGGGCTCCTGTTTTACATTTGCTACGGTTGGGACTATGCTGTGACAAGGCACCCAAAGGCCAAGACTCCTTTCTCAAAATGCTGAAGGAAAGCGGCTTGAACTAGAGTTTGCCTTCCTGTCAAACGTCTGCTCCACCAGGGGCTGCAGTATTGACTCTCTCTGTGAATCTCTTTCTGCTGGACCACCACACAGCAAACCACATTTTCCATTTGATTTTTTTTCTGCAAAAGCCAAAAGATGGCATTGCATAGTCTGTAGTTCTGGGAACGGTTGATATTGGAATAATTTAGAAAGTGATTCAGAAAATTAGTTTTCCCAAGAGTTGAGCTGGGACACCAACTTCCTGTTAACCTTTCCCAAACATTGTCTGCCTACAATATGTCCAATTTATGTGGTTTTGCAATCTGAACTGCACTCTTCCAGCTGGAGGACACAAAACGCCTTCATCCAATCCCTCTATATTTGCTCTCCGTGTCTTTCCATAGACCAACCTCTTGGAGTCACCACTGCTGTTTCATAGGCGACCATGTCTTAACCTAATTTTCTCTCCTGGGGGCACAGCAATTTGCTGATTACTGAGATACAATAAAAACCAGACCTCCACTACATGCATGTGAGACAGGAAGCCACTCCCATCCAACCCTCCTCCCTCCCCACCTCAAAAGAAAACACAACCCAAGACAAAACCAATGAAACCAAGCAAATGGATGTCAGAGGCCATTTCTGAACATGACCTTTAACTACAGAGATGTGATTTGACTAGTTTGAGCACCTAGAGCAGTCTCCAATAGTACAGATGGCTCCTCAAGGACTCATATGTGAAGAAAAATATGAAAGCTAAAGCCTATTAAATTGCTCATGTACAGGTAGTCCTAAGAGAGGTAAGTGATAAACCGAAGACAACCTTAACTGATCTGAAAGATATAAGCATGGAGTATTTATTATGTATTATTTACTATTCATTATGTAGATGTTAAACACTACAGGACTTGTTTATGGAGGTCCTCAGGTTTGTTTGTTTATACTTTTTTTCCTTCTAGCTCCTAGTTCATTAAATCACTACCATTTTATCAGGCTGTTTACACCATTTCTTCCTGCTGGTGCCAGAGCAAGTTCTTGCTGCATCTCCACTCTCAGCCTTTGAGCTTCTCAGTAGGGAAATCAGTTGTTGATTTATAAAGCTCATCCTTACGCACCAGAAACTAAATCTCATAAAAATCTCTTTTCACCAAAGGCAATATTTTTGCAAAATAATTTTAATCTCTACCCATTTATCCTCTTAAGAGAGAAAAACCCCCAAACTACACATGGGAATACTTATTTTTATTCTTCTGGACAATCACAACTTTCTGGGATTCCTTTCTCTGACATTCCTTCTAAACAAAAACCAAAACCAAAACCAAAACTGAACAAACAAAAAACCAAAACCAAACAAAAATCCAAAACCAAACAAAAAAACCCCAGGAAAACCAAACCCAAAACAACCAAAAAACCACCAAAAAACTGCCAAGAAACCCCCAACAACCAAAAAAACCCCTAAAAAAACCCTAACAAAAACCAAAATACACCCAAAAAAATAAAAAAAACTCCACCCAAACAAAAAAAAAAACATTGGGTGAAACCTGACGGAGACATTTACCAAGGATTAGAAAGCAAACTTCTACAGCACTTTGGGAAGACAGGGAGAAATTTTCTTCTAGTCTCCTTCTAAGGGTGGGTGATACGGCTGGCACGGTTTAATTTTCTTGTTTCATATAGATGCATTTCTTTTAAAAAGAAAGTAGTAGTTGAAGCACTTGATCAGTTTTCCACTTTTTCAGATTTTTTTTCAGAAGATGATACTTTTAAACTCAAAGTATTAGGTTATTTCACTGAATAATTGGTTTTATATTGACTTGGCTTGCCATCATAACTACATCTGAAACAAGTCAAGCTTCAGGGAGGAATTTATAACTTCTGTCCTAAGATTTTAAGAGATGAAGGCTGTTAAAGTACAGGAATCAGCCCCATGCTAAAGAAAAGAAAACAGTTAAATATTCAATAAAAGTAAATAAAGACAGCATTAATACTTCAGTGAGTTTGACCACAGGCTTGTACTGTGAACATAAAATAAAACCACATTCTGTCTGGTAGAAATGGCCATTTTAAATGATTCATTTCCTTAATCATTGAGAAAAGATAATAATGTTTATTTTATAGGTATCTAAACCCATGCATCTTCCTGAGGTCAGCCTTTAGACTGTAGATTTAAATCAAAATAACTATAAGTAATTTATGTATCTTTCCTTTTGAGGATTATTTTATTCAAACAGTTGGTTTTCTTACTTCCAAATATATGCTTTGATTTATATTCGGATTACCCTTGTGAAAAGTGTTTGTAATATCCACTCTGGGAAAAAAAACTCGAAAACCAAAACAAAAAAAACCACCACAGATTTTTTTCACAAGTTATGAAACTACTTGGCTTTATCTCAGACTCATGAGCACATTCTGCTACCTGCCCTGCAAGACAGTTGCAAGAAAGCAGAATAACAGTATTCTTAATGAACAATAATGCACCTTCCACCTAGAAACTATTTATTTCAAAATAAAATGTGACTCAAACCATCATGGAAATGCAAAAATTCAGATTCATTGCTGTTGAATTCCTTTCTTGTTAAGAAAGGCGTTCTGTACCTGCCTTTCTTGCTAAGAACTAGATTTTGTTTACAGTGATAGTACTAAATTGATCCCTGAAGATCTCTTGTTTATCTGTTACTTTCTAAAATTCTTTTTTTTTAAAGCTGAATTCTATTTGGAAATCTAGGCAAAAAACGTGAGTATTTGGGTTGGACGGGGCTTTGAAACAAAGTGGTTGTCATCAACTTTGAAGGTGAACAACCAAACATAAGAAGCCTAAATCTACACTAAAGTATCAAAATTTCCTCATCATTATGGATTAAGGGCTGGAGTCAGAGACTTCTCCCAACTGTGGTGTTTGTTTTAAACCCCTCACCATCTCCTACACACAGACATATTCAGGAACTACCCTTTTAGTGAACTCACTCTAGATTGAAGGCTGTTGACAAGTTTTTCAAAAGTTGGAAAATAATAACCTTGCTGGTTTTGACACCTTTGCAACCGCCTTCACCAAGGCCAGAATCTCTCCACAGCAGTGAAAGTCTGGGATTAATGAAGCTTTGTCATAGATTTACACTTACTCTATCTGCACATGTAAATTATTTTTCTAAGCAGAATAAAAGGTTCAGTTCCTACTTTTAACCTGTTGCAGACTTTATAGGCAACAGCTGATTTATTCCAGTCTTTATTGATAGGAAGCAAGCTTTCAGCCTGCTAATGTGACATGAGAAGTTCAGACAAACAGTCATTAACTTGATGCTTTAACTTGTAGAGAAAAAAGGAATGCCAGTTTGACAATGGATCTTTCTTAATGTCTGCTTTAGGTAATTAGGCTGCTAGCGAAGAGAGCTTTGCAGGCTACAAAAAAATATAGATAATAAAATGGTATCTGTCATAATTTCAATGTATGCTTCTTTGTTAGCTCATATAAAAATATGCAAATTCATATTCATTTCCTCTTTAAACATAAGCATAGTGTTTCCAACTGAGAATTATTATTAACCAAAGTTACCACTTTAGTAAGGCAGTGAGCAGCTAAGACTGAAGAAAAATACACTTGCAAGGCACAAGATTCCTTCCCAGTGTGCATTACTATGGGTTGACTGCACTCAGTGAAAGGAAACCTGATTCACATTAAACTTCTAAAGGAATCATGCAAAGGTTGAATTTTAAATAACCTTTCATTTCTCATCCATACCTGACTTTATACCACAGTACTTCTGTACATTGTAATGCAGTTACTCTTTCCTTACACCAGTTTAAATTAAAAGAATATTTAATTAAGATGGAAATCACTTTCAGAAAGAGGGTGAAAAATATGGGCTTTGAGGAAAAAACTTGAAGTTTTGAAGTGGAGAACAGTAATAGCAGAATAGTGTACCTGATTCAGAAGGCTATTTGGTAGTGTGAACAAATGCTTTTAGACTGCTATTGCTTAAAAGCAAGCAAACAGAAAAACCGAAGACTAAAAACCAGTTTTCATAACAGCAGCCTTTTTCCAAAGAAAAGCTTCCTGTCCAACCCAGGTACCAGCACCCAGATTAATAAAACTAAAAATACAGATTAAATTTAAACTAGTTGGTTTGACCCATTCTTGTTGATTGTTTTTTAATATTAAGTGTGGGTGTTGTTGTTTTTAAAGGTTTGAAAGAATTTAAAAAACTATAAACATGTAGATTGAATTTATATCTTCAAAATGAAAACACAAGACTTAGTTCACCTTTTCCACTTTTTTTCCCAAGAATATCACGTGAACACTTTAGGGCCAGGCTCTCTGAATGGCTCAGCATCCATAAGTTAATCAGATTTTTCTCAACAGCGGCTGCAGGATGCTGAGTGCCTTTGAAAACTTGCCCATTCCATTCAGGTTTTTAAATACAAGTTGAGCGCCTTGAAAATCCAGCCCTGATTATGCTGGCAGCATGTTGTTTATTTTATTAGTGATACGGAAATGTGATTTCAACTCCTTTTGCATCTGTTAGTAAACTCAAGATTTAGTCTGACTGCATATCAGGGAAAATATTAAACTTCATACACTCCAGAATAGAAGAGTGTTGCTCTTTTTTCTTCTTTGCTGTCTGCCTTAAAAGCAATTTTTTCCAAGCATCAGACTGACATTACTGAAATAGAAAGTATTTCATTTTCCTATCACAGGCATTATTAACAAAGGTTACTGTTCAAGTGACAAAATATCACTAAAGCAATCAGCTCTTTTTGCTCTTCAGCTTCATGGTGGTGCCTCCTGTCATTTCACATATCCTTAGAGAACAACAGTGGCAGAGGTTCAAGTGAGACAGCCCCCATTTCTGACTTGCACATAAACTTAGCGTTCAGCTCCCCTCCAAGCATGCAGGCTGAAAGCATTTTTTTTTTGGTAATAGGAGTTCAAGAATCAGGAGCAGTTTAATAGAGTTCTCACTGGCTGCAGGCTTGAAGCTCGCTATGAAAAACATTGTCTCAAAAACACATATGCAAAGACAAAATCTGTTCTAAACATTGAAAACATTCCGATCACCAAACTGCAATATCAAATGCGAAGCCCAGTGGTCATTTTTGCTTCTGTGCTTCACAAGAGATGAACAAAATGGATCACTCTTACTAAAGGTCCAAAGGCATTGCAGGCCCACAAGATCTGCACAAGGACTTGCTGCGTCTTACAAAGGGCATGGATCAAAACAGCAGCCTTTTCTCACAATGGTTCTAAATTTTCCTAATAAAGTACCTTTACATTTTGGGAAATTCTGCTATTACTTCTGAAAGTAGTTCAACCAGTCAACTACATGAAACTAGGCCATAATTTAAAGATTTTTAATATTACCATATAATTTTTTTATAAGCAATGTCTGTCCTAACATCAACCAAGCAACACAGTTCAGATTAATTTTTTAACAAAAACCTCCTGGCCAGATATCTGTTTGCAGACCTTCAATCTGAAATCCTTCCTATGTGTCACTGAAGGTTATTAAAATCTAATGTTCAAAGTGAATGCAAAGTACTCTCTGCACTACCACACTTCTCTAGCTGCTAATGGTTAAGCTAACAGAAATATGACAACTCGGCAGAAACTGATACAGGTTAAATTACATTCCAGCTCTATAAAGAAAGAAAATATATATGTTTTTCATCATTGTTTGATGTTGGTTTAAAAGCTGGTTCCACACAGTAATTGCATCTGGATTGAAAGAGTCCAAACAGCATCTATCCCACAGACACTGGAGATACAAACATCCCAAAATTACAGCTCAAGCACCCCTGAAACACAGCTGCAGCTGGGACATCAGACCAGCTCTAAAATGGGACAGATCCTCACAGATTGAAAAGAATTTTATCACTGAAAGTATAGCACAAGAAGCCAATATGTGTTCAATTACAGAAAAAGATAAAACTTTCTAGCCATCAAGTATGGTTATTCTGAATCACTTCTGGTTTGTTCTCAGAAACAACACAGAGGAATTGCAGGAGAGGCAAATGTTGCAATCATAAAAACACCAGAAAACTAGCAGCATTTAACATGCACAACGTAATTTGAGCCATTCTGTTCAGTCCTTTAATAATTTATAGGGATTAAGTTGCTAGGAATTGTTTCTCAAATTTTCATTGTGGAACAGTTGCCTGTTTCTTTTGGCTTACTGAACAAAGAAGCTTAAATTAGATCCTTGCTATCATCTTTTAGAAATAAATTGGAAAGCTTTGATGGAGAAAAGTGAAAAGAGTGGAAGAACTTTAAGAGGATTTGAGTATTCCAGAAAAGGAAAAATGGAATGTACTTTTTAAAAAATACAATTAGTTCTGCATTTTAAGTTTGTGAAAGCAACTACAGCCTTAGCAAAATGAGCTTTATAGAAAAATGAAGGCCTTTTTAACTTTTGTAAAAATAAGTATTGAAGAACATTCTATCTAAGCCCATTTTACAACTTTATTTTTTAAAATGCAAAATAAGCCAAAACCGTAATTGCAATTGCCTTTTTTTTGTTTTTAATTTAGATAAACATCAGTAACTTGATTCATACTTATGGTAACAGGTCCTCCAAAGGCAGTGTGATTACTTAACTGATGAAATAATTCATGTGAGGAAAATAAGTCATATGTAAGGTACCTCAATGTAAATTATGGAAGACACATTGCAGTGTCATAATTTTTCCAGCAACACATTTCTTTTTCCCACAGGTACTGTCAAACAGCTTTTTACCTTTAAGCACTGCATTTTTGTAACATTCTTTCAATAATTTTTTTGACTAACCTGAACCAGAACAGTGATATATCTCTCCTATTCCAACTATTAATATTATGGGCACGTGGTCTTTGCTTTTCGACGGTGATAGAAGCAAACTGACAGAACCAATATCCAGACAATCCTTGAAGTGATACATGAGCTTTACACAAGAATGATCAACAAGATAGAGCACTATTCTCTCCAAACTGATTGATAGGAAAAACAAGTTGGCTATAAGGCTGTATTTTCAGCTGGAAGCAATACGTCAGAAGGCCTCTGTGGGCCCCCACGTATACAAGGCACAAAGCTTAAACAGACAGAAGAATAAAAATAAATAAAAAGGAAGAAAGACAAAAAGAAAAAGTGTTATATCAATATGGGAAGGTAATTTTTTTCTCTATTATGCAGCAAGTAGGAGAAATACACATCTGTCATGAAGACCTAAGTAAAATTCTGAATGTGCGAACACAATTACAGCCCACCTGAAGTGCAATTAAATCCCAGTTTACCTGGGGCCAAACAGGTAAATTTACAGACAGGCTATAAAATGTCAGGTGACTTCCTGAGCCATTTCCAAAGTTAAGTCGGGGACAGGAAAGGGGGAAAACCCTTCCCATGTAGCTCAGCCAGGAACCTCACACCTGTGCGTGAGAAGGGAATGTGATTGCTGCACGCTGCCATGCAATTAAACACAACTGCCTAGACGCTGCTAAATAGCTGCAGCTGACTGCATTTCTACAGCAGCTTTAGGGGCTCATTGTCCTCCCCCTGTGCTTCAGATGTGGCACTGCCTGCTCTGGGGACGGGCACTGATGTCCTCGTCAGGCCCAGATCTCTGCCTGAAGCCACCATGTTTTCTCATCTGCAAAAGTCTCGTTTGATCTCCATCCCCAAAGCACCACCAGGATGAGAAAAAACCTTTCAGAGGCAGAGCAGAACTGCGCCAGCAGAGCCCTTGCTGGATATTTTACTGCTTTTCCTGAGTATTCCTCTCCCAGGTTTTTCCGCCTTCCCGAGTAGGAGGCTGTCACAGCAAGAGTAGACAGCGATATTGTGATGCATTTGATCCCACGTCTTTCCACTTGGAGAGGCAGTGCCTTTGTATCACATCTTTTTATGGCACTTCTTCTTATGTGCATGCTAAGAATTTTGTCTAGGGGAGTCAAGAGAATTATTTAAAAAATGTAAAAAAGATAAAAAATCTGAAGTAAAATCTCATCTGCAATCACCCAGAAACTCAGAGAAGGGAAAGGGACACTTCTGTAGTTTTGTATTAATGTTCATGAGAGACAGATATGTACTAAAGCTCAGTGTGAGAGACAAGAGCTCTAAGGAATGATGAGAAATTCATGTTCAGATCAGTTTTTGGACTGGCATCCTGCAAATATATTAAAAACCTTAATTACTGCAGTGTCTCATGCTTGCAACCTAGGCTACAGCTGAAAACTAAAAAAATGAGCTTATTCTTGTCCTACAACCCATACTTTGTGTATACATCTATGCATGCACCACAAATTTATTCCTATTTGTTTCATCTACCATGTCTCATCCTATACACTGTCAGCTTTTCCTGAGAGATCAGAGATGTATCTCTGCACATGTGAAAATTTCGTCTATGTGAGTTATACTCCAGCCCTGAAATTTATTTCCCAAACCAGTCATTTCACAGGATCCTGCAAAAGAGAAAATTCTCTTCGTAAACATCACAGAAAATTCGTTCTACTGAAGAAGATTCTTTGATCCATGACCCACTGCACACGATAACATGACTCCAAAATGGAAGAGAGGCCATCAAAATTGCTTAATGTGCATCTATTTCACTCTCCCCTGGGCAAAAGAAGATAAAAGCAGAGCAATACCATGTTTCTGTCAAAATAGGAATCTTCCTGGATGTATGTTACAATAGCTAATAGATGGCTTTTTTTTACATTTATAGCAATAAAAGTCATTTTTATCACTATAGTTCTGCACTTGTATGATGACTAACAATGGCATCTTGGCACGTGACTGAGCAATAACTGAAACACATGGGCTACCTTCTCTAGCAAGAAGTTATCACTGTTTTTATGATTATAATTTAACATTTTAAAGAAATTACGATAATTTTGCCTTTGCTCTGAGAACAAACGCAACAAAAAAACTTGGAATTAAATAGACAGTACTGTATATCCCAACCCCAAAACCAAGTTTGATCTGAGAGTAGCTAGGATTAGAGTTACCATGACAAGAACCACTGCTTTGGTTCAGAGTGAAAAAGGATACATGGAAAACAAAGAACCATCATACTCCTTCACCTAATGAAATTAAAATAAGTGTTGCCATCTTGGAATATTTCATATTCTAAGCACAAAACCTCTTTTCGAAGGAAGCAGGTTTTCATTATGCTCCATTTGTAGTATTCCCTCATACACATACCAAGGCCCCCCACAGCTGTGTTTCACTTGTTCAAAGGGCATTTAAAGTACAAATGCATTTGGCATCACCTAGTCGAAAAGAAAGCCTCCTTTGGAGGTCTCTGAGCTTTGTTCAGCCTGTGGATGTATGCTTCTTGTTTTTTGGCAACAGCATCTGTATTCAGGCAGATGAAGGCACTGAAAAGGCAAATCAGACCTGTGAGCTGAAGTATCTACAAGTAGAAATATCGTGATCACATTTTAAATACTCTTCCCCTGGTCCTAGGGAGAAGTGGAAGACACAGGAAAACACCAACACCATAAATGGGTAAGAGGAAGGAGGCTGTATGGCTCTACCTTCCTTTCCACGAGCAGGTAATATTGAAAGGGACAATTACGAAATGTGCTACAACAGTTACATGGAATATAATGTAACAGGGAATTTTAAAAATAATTTTTAATGCAGTTTCATCCTCAGTGGGTTTCTGGTCCTACATTCTGACCAACACTTCTATAGCTGAGCTGGTGGGTGCATGTGAGCACTAAAACAGCACTCAAACCTTATTAATGCTGACTGAACACTGTCTGGGGCCTGTTTACATCGGAGCAAGTTTTGTTCTTATACTGCGACTACAAAAGCACTAAATCAGATAATAAAGTGACCAATATTGATGCAATTGTAACACATTTTTCTTCACTTTAAGCTGAAAAGATTCCTTTATAAATTCAGGCACCTTAATTAGCTCTAATTTTGCCATCTCTGCTGTATAAGCACACAGGAAACCTGAAGAAAGCCATAAGAAAAAAGGACAAGAAGGAAAATGACCACAGAGTCACCACACTGCCTCTGGATTAAATGGACACACTAACACAAGAGCTGTTCTGTATAAGCACTGTTGAAATACCATTATTCAGTATCTGTAGCAAGTGCCACTAACTACAGATATGAAATAATACATAAAAAGTATATCTGCTTTTAGAAATGTGATCTATAAAATGATGCAAAAGGGACATCCTCCTAAAGGCAAGGAAGTAACAGGAAAATTCTCTGGATATTGAATTGCAGAGCATTGAGACTCAGACAACAAAAACACTCAGAGAGGGAAGAATAATTTGCAGTTTACACCTACTTGGCTTATTTCCCATTGTGTTCCAGTCTCACTAAGGGAACACGAATCTTTTAAAACTGCACCTTCTTTTTCAAACATCTGCTTTCCTCTTTGTTCAAAATGATGATATAAATACAATAAAAAAGGATACACGATCATATTAAATTTGGTCCCAAATTACGTTTCTTATAAAGATGATTTTATGAAGTTTTTATTTATGCTAAAAAAATTTGTTGTTTCCCTGACAGCACAAAAAAAACCTAGTGAAAGGAGTTTATATCATGTTTATGATTTATGACAGTGTCCAGAACTTATAAGTGAAGGATCTATGTTGGCTAGTTAGATCATGAAGCCAATATAAACCGATTTAGCTTTTGTCCTTAAATAACTTGGAAAACTGCTGTGTAATGTTCATTTAATCATTACCATAGTACTATGCTGTAAAAGAGGTCCAATAAACTAATGTTTTCCCATCACAGCTTCTGTTCCCCCAAAAAGATCTAAGTTAGAAGCCCTTTGCCAATTTATACTTATTGGTCTTTGACACCTAGCCCTTTATATGTGTTGTTAAAATGAGTCAAGATTTTGGGGTTTTATTTTTTATTTAAGAATTTCAAAAGTAGATGCAAGAAAATACTTCCCTTAAAGCTCTATTCACTTCCTCAATCCTAAAGGTAGAAACAAATTTTTATCTACAACCTCAGGACCTCTGACCCTGCTTCATGCAGTGGCAGCTGTTTTCAGCCAATTGCTGTTATTTTCCAGAGCTTTCACTTCATTTCCAGAAAAATAGGATGATATTAGGGATTTATTTAAGCACAACTTACTCATGGGAATGAAGCAAGCGTCTCTGAAATAATGATGTAGAGATACTTAAAAAGACTTTTTCAAGTAATCCTATAAAAAATAGTTTCAGTGTGAAGGCCTCTTATCTACCCTTGCTTTGGTGACAGCGATATTTTCCCATTCTGAGAAACTCATCTTCCTTATGTTATTGTGATTTTTCTTCATAGATGAATATCAATGCAAATGACTAAGGACAGAGGGGACTACAATGAATTGATTTCTTAAAGTGTCTCTAGCTCTGTAATTAAGGCAGGTACGGCATGTAACAAATACTGACAAAGAAAAGTGAGACTTTACTGAGCTTATTCTAAATCAATAAATAAAAAACAGTCCCAGTGATACACATCCCCATGTGACCCTCTCTCATTTTATTAGGTTTGTGCTTTTTCAAAGTTCATCCGATTTATGTAGAAGGCACTAAATTCATGTGATCCAATGCACTGAGACAAATGGTGGTACAATGTTACCCTGCCCCACCTTCCCGTAAAAAAAAATGAAAACCATGAAAATTTACTATTGTATTTAAATCAGATCACCTGTAAGTGCTACAGAGAAAAAGGCAGCTTTCTTTCAGTGACTATAATTAGCCAAGGTATATATATAATATAGGGAATATAATATCCCCAGTGAGGCATTTCTTGATAAGGGTTGAAACTGGATGTGAACTTTGAATTCAATAGGCAAACTCTCTGGCTCATGGATTGTGGGAAGCCACACATCAGAGCCCAGAACAGTACCAGTACAGCAGTTCAAATCTTACAAAATGAATGAAGATTACACCTTCTCCTTCTGAGGACGTTAATTACTCATGGAACATGGCCTGGGAGACACAAGAACAGAGGTTTGGGCATGAGATGCTTCAAGACCTGATTCACTTGAAGTTATTCCATCTTTCCTATTCAATCAGTTCCTGTGCTAAACAAAGTCCTTGGGGTGAAGCATTTACAGTTAATTATGGAACTAGTATAATCTGTCTTGCTTTCAAATTAACAATTTATCATAGTGACAAATTAATTTCCCTTTTTTTTTCCCCCAGCATATTAGCACAGCAACCACAGTGGCTAGCTTCATTTCACTCCCATTATTAAGACAGTTTTTCCTTTTAATTTATACAAAGCATGAAATTTTACAGCCAGATCTAAAACTCAGCTATGAATGACTTACTGAGAAAATTTTACACTTCAAACACAAAATGAGCTACAGACATAAATGTAACCAAGACTAAGCCACTGTACATAGTCCTGGTGATGAAACCATTAACTTTTTGGATAACAGAGAGGTTTTTTTATTTACTTCTTTCTCAGTTACTATTTTCATACAACACTAATGATTGCAATAAGCAGACAATCAATAGATCTAAGAAAATGTTTCATTATGATTATTTTCAACAACTCATTCCATTTAAAATCTGAGTGTTCATTATTCATGAAAAAAAATTACAAGAAAAATATCAGAGAAGTATCTAATGTGCAGAGAAGTATCTAAGATAGCCCAAATAAATATTAATGAAAATATTAATAATAATATTTGGTGAGACAAGCATGTGAATATGTTGTCAGAATCTGCTCATAGGCAGTATTTACAATGGGCCTGCAAAACTATTTTTGAAGAAGTGTTCTGTTTTACAAACCAAAGTACTGAGTTTCTAGGTAATATAGAGAAACTGAGCTTTTCCCAAGATAAATCATAACTATTTAATCTTAATTTTATAGCTGTGTGCTTTTGAAGAGAACTCTTCATCTTCAGGGAAAAAAGTAGCTCTGCATATATGTATATACAGATGCATTTTATGCTAATCAGTATATTTTCTGTGCTCTTGCAGCAGAAATAGAAAAAAGTCAGAAGAATAAAACAATAATTGAATTAAGAACTATTTGAATGAAGCATAAAAACAAAAATTTCACATGCATCCATATAGTCTTCTGGGAGTCTGTCTTCTGGGAGTCTTCAGGAGTCTGTCTGGGACCATAAGCCAAAATGAGTTGGACACAGAGTCCTATATTCCATATACCATACTACACCTGCCCTATACTCTATAGTTACACTGAATTCTCATGGCAATTGGTAAATCAGCATATAAGAATATATTATTGGCAGAGTTTACTTTAACCCTTCTGACGTTTTAAATCAAGAAGAGAAGACAGCAAAGACAGACACCTCTCTTGGCCCTAAGCCTGAAACAAAAGTCTATTAATTAGTCTATTAACATTAGACTAATTTAAATTAATAATAGACTAATGAACATTAGTCTAATAATTACATATAATGAGTTTTGCCTTGGCCTACTCCTCCTTTTATAACCATAAGTCCCTCTTGCTTCTAAGTCCCTCTCTTATTTCCTCCAACCAGAATGCTGCATTTTCATGTCAAATTATATATAACCAAAATGAAAGTTCCCTAACACCTTTAACACATGTAAGCTTCCAAAGAACATCTTAAATGAAACTATATTCAAACTGAAAAATAAAATAGTATGATAAAAATAAAATAAAACATACTTAGTTCCTCAACCACAGGCAAGAATATGATGCATTGTGCACATTTACATGCCTGCAAAACATCTAAACTTCCAGTAACAAAGCAATTGGAAAAATTACAGGTATGGTCAGCACACTCTCAAATTACCAAGTCCCTTGCCCCCTCAGCTAGTCTAAACAAAATCAAATATGAAAACAAAGAAAAGAGACAACAAGGCAGCAGCTGATAAGAAAGCGAGGCATGAGACACCTGTGACACTGACCAAATAAAAAGGAGGAGGATCAGCTTCCACTGTCATTATCTACTCACATGCAATTTGGTTAATAAACAGCAATACTGTTAGACAGTCCACAGTGACACCTGTTTTTCAATTTATGGAGATGATTACTATCTGCTAGATGCCTTTAATCACTGCAGCGATGGTCTCCCTCCATGTCAGAGCTGATGTTAGAAACAGGCAAGCAGGGGAAGCTCAACAGAGGAGATGAGCATAATTGTGTGGCACCTCAAAGCTGCCCCTTGTACCTTCCCACCTTTGCTCTTTTCCTTACTATTTTCTATTAGTTTCCCTTGCTGTGCTTCTCCTGAACTCCAGCTCACCATAAAATCTCATTACCAAAATGTCAAGGTAATAACCATATCTTTATCTCTCTTCTCCCACTTTTATCCCCCTTCAAAATATACATACAGAGAAAATGTTATTATGGCTTTATTGTTTTAGGTAATTAATAGCTCCAGTTCAGGGTGGAAATCAATTATGCCCATATTCTGTAGTGCATTCTGGAGAGCTCACAGTTCATATTAACATACAATGTGCATTACCAATTCTATATCAAACATAGTTGGTGTTTAGCAGAGAAACATGGAAAGATTAGAATGACTACTATGAGGTTACTTAAAAATCCTAAACCATATCCAAATAACAGCAGGTACAGTTGCAATGCTTAAATACAAGTTTATTTGCTGGACTAGATGATTATGAAAACTGATTTCTTGTGCTTTGCCTCAGACAACACAACTTGCTAAAAGCCTGTAACAAGTTGTTTTGGTTTTTTTTCAGGAGAAAGGACAGCTCTGGTGGTCAGTGGAAAGTTCTTGATCGTTCCTCACACACACACATACCCTGCTGATTGCAATTCATTACACGTCCTCATATAGTCCCAATCTTTCTGCGGTACTGCTAATTGACAGTTACGAAATGGGGAGGATCCTACCTGGGTGCTGTGTCACAGGAACAACACCTCTCCATGAACCCACCCTGCTCACCTGTGAGGAACACCCTCCTACAGTGCCTCCCCCATCCTACTTTGGCGAACAGGCACAAAAACTGATTCAGGTTTAAAATGATCACAGAACTCCCTGTGTGCAATTTCTAAGCAATCATTCCTTGTTGTTGCAGTGCATTTTTTGCGCCCTTTCCTGCTACAAGAGGTGCTTGCAAACCAGCAGTCAGAGACTGCATCGGTCAAAGGGTAAAAGCCCAGGTCAGTATATATAGATATGTATATGTAGATCCACACCATACACAAAGTCACATCAACTTCTACTGTTCCATGGACACATGGCACTATGAGAAGTTGAGTACATCAAAAGCAGGAACCCAGCAAGAGCTAAGTCTGTCCATCTGGAACAAGTGAGAGTTTCTTCATGTATTTCTCTATACCACAGTTTTTTTGGGCTGAAACAAGAAACAGAATACATCCGATTTTTGTGACCAGTATTCAGCTGTCCAGACATCAGGAATGAAACCTTTACAGATAAAGATTATTTTCTCCCTTTCTTTTATTCAAGTTATGGATACATTCCTAAATTCTCTCCAAAACAGGTTGCCTCACTAAGTACAAGGAACTTGTTTACAATTCTGCTTTGAAATATGCAGACACACCTTTGTTAGTGAAACATCTCTGCTGCCTAGTGAACAAAGACAAAACCCCCACACCAGGGACAAACTGTTAATGAGGAGCAGCAATACTATTTTTCTGGCTTGCTTTACATGTTGTAGACAGAGGGCAAGTCCCTTCACACTTTGAAAATGACAGAGTAAGTGCTACCTTTCAGAGTAAGGCAAAGAGCCAGAGTGCCAAATCTGTCATTCCCTATGAAAAAAACAAATCAACCCAACTAAGTAAATAAATTAGGATTAAGTCTGAAGAATTCAATTTTTTAAATTTTAAGACAGGCTTGCCATGCTGAGATAGAAATACTGTTCTGTGCCAGACTACCTACCTGAAAGTCATTTAAGCAGTCTGAGTGGGCACCACCACCCACAACTCCAAATATCAGTGTAAAAAATGCTGCTCTGGAAGGTCTAGCCAGCAGCACTGTAATGTGGAAAAAGAACAAAATTCCCCAGTGATCCACTTCTACTTTCAACCCCGTGGTTTCTTTTTCTTCACCTACAAAAAATGGACCATTGCTGGTCCTCCAATGCAAAATCCCTGGTGCGTGCGTGGCTCTATCCCTCTGTGGGCTGTGACCCTATTGGAAACGTGGCCTTCCCTTGAGAGGGCAAGGGGGAATGAAGTCATCAAGACCTGCAGACTCGACTGCCTGCTCCTCAGCACTGTTTGTATTTTCCAAGAATCAAATGTTGCATCAAATTTATTACGCAAAAAGACAGCTGAGCAGCTGAGCATCTCCTTTCTCTTCACTGAGTTAATAGCATCAGACGTGAGCCACGGCAGAGCACAGCTTGCTTGGTGACTGATTTCAGTCTCTTGCTTTAGACATTACTTATATTTTTCAGGTTAAAAGGCTGTCACAGTGCAGAGACTATGCCATTCTTTGCAGTTTGAATAGAACCTGAAGTTGGCACTAAATTTATATGAGGACAGGGAGAGAATGTTGAAAACTACATGTTGTCAAAAGCCTCACCATAACAATAACCTTTTCTGTTAAAAAAAACAACACACAAACCAAGAAAAAAACAAAACCCACAGACCTGCACATTTGTTCTAAAACACTTCTTTCCATTTTCTGTTATGATCTTTAGAGATCATACACATCTCGTAGCCTTATGCTCTCAGCTGACACGTTCCTAAATGAGGCCCCTGATACAACCCATATTAAACCTAAATTTTTTAAGACACCAGAAAAACAAACAGAACTGCAACCTGAGGATGAAAATAGGTCACACAACTTCAAGGGACCATAAAAATTTCTACCTTTAATGCATGTTTATGAAAATTCATCTTAATTCCCACTCTCTCCTACCTCTTTTTCAGTACACTGTTTTAATCATAAATGCCAGCAAGAAGCAAAATGACTATTCCAAGAAACATGGAGGAACCCTCTGGACCAACGGTGATTTCTTTGACTTCCCTGACTCACTAATTAATATTTTTTTCTCACTATCCATAGGCTCTGTCCAGAGGAGTGTCTAAGAGGAGAGAGTTTAAAATAAACGATGGCACAGCTGCTGTAACACCAGTTAATGAGGTGCCTTGAAGCTTATGTTAGACCAATTCCCACAGTCTGCTGTTGGAATTTAGAGTGATTTAGGGTGATTTCTAGGACCTTCTATTATTAGAAGCCATAAGCTATTAGAATTTTGTAGAAAATAATAGCAAACAAAAACTTTCAAAGAGTTTATTCTGTTTAATCATGTGATGCTTGTTTAAATTCCCTATTAAAGACAGGGCACCTCAGAAGTTCTGTTTCCTGGCCAATTTAAAGCAGTTATCAAAGTCTGTTTCCATATCCCCATGAACTTCAGTTCACTAAGTCCTAGCTTTTGCAGTGAAAGCAGGCTGGGAAGAACTTTTATAAAACGCTTAGAAAGCTGAGTGGAAAAAACTCCAGGATTTTCAAAAGGAGACCAGTGTCAGAAGGAAAGAAGCAGTTTAGCAGCACAAGTACCAGCCATAAATGATAAGAAGAGGAAGACAGTTCTTTAAAAAGCAGTATTAAGAGAATGTTAGGGAAAGTTTGGAACTGACATTAAACTTTCATATAGGACGGGATAATTTCATGCACACTTATGCTGATAAAGTTGGTTTATGTACAGGCATTAGTTTCTCATATGTTCTAAGACTCAAATTTGTTTCCACAGCTAAAGACCTAAAGTGACCTAAAATTAAAGTTTCTTCCAGTTTAAGATAAGTTGACCCAGTTCAATGTAATGAAATAGCCAACCATGAACAAAAGTGAGTTAGTTCCCTGAAAATAAAAATTTGTGCAATTATATCTCAAGTTCTACTAATAATGGGTTCTATATTTTTATAAAAATCACAACAGAGACTATATCTCTGAACAACTCTAAGAGTTAAGCCCATGATACTTCATCATCTTTGGTTTCATTAGAAACCTTTTCTTTCCAGGAATATTAATTTTTAACAGAATAAAACATTCTGCTCCAAGTGGAAAAGTGGACTGTAGAGCAATCATTCTGGAATAGCTTTTCTGGAACAACAGTATAGATTGAAAAATCATCATTTGGTTTTCATATAAACTACTCCACTACCTTTCTCTCTTACATTTTCACTCTCAACTGAGTAAAAATATGGAATAGGAAAGTAAAACTAAGCAGAGTGGCATGAGACACCAATGACAGGAGGTAAAAAACCAGAATGTGCCTGTCAGAAGTATTTCTCGGCTTTAACTATAGCTATACAAATAGATAAGAAAGATGAGGGAAAAAAAAGAGAAGACAAGAAAGAGTTGTAACTTCTGTAGGGTTTTGACAAATCCCAGAGCATTCCTTTGTCAATCAGACACAAACTCAGAATGGTGAAAAGGGCACTTCAGGTGCTCTTGCATTTATTTTACTGAGCTGATGTCCTGGGAGAGAGAGTGAGCTGTGGGGAGCATGGGGATAGGTGTGCTGAACAAAATATCCCAGGACAGTACCTTAGTTCTGTCAGCCATCATATCATATTAGAGCTTGCAGATGTTTGACTATTTAGATCTGGAATAGACCTCTTGCTTGTGCACTTTTATATTTTTTTCCCCAAAGCTCTATCCTGAATTTTTCCAAGAGAAAAGAAACAAAAAACCCCAAAACCACCAAGCCCCCCTCTGCTCTCCCCACCCTAGCCATAATATAGAATTCACAAAGGGACAGTAACAGATCAACCACATGTAACAAGGATCATAGCCTGAGAATGATGGTAAAATCACAGCGCTCATTTCCTAAATGTAATACACCTTTGCATTGCTATTTAAGAGGGTGGCTACATTTTCTAATTAGGCTCTGAATGTTTTGCACAAGCTGTTTCAAATGGTTTCATGCAAGAATTCATTCTCTAGTCTTGGTACTTTTCATTACTGAATTCCACCGGTCAAGTATTTCGAAGTGATTCAGTTCTACTCTCTCATGAGGTGTTTATTATATAAATTTTAATTTCTGCTGATATTTTCATGTCAAGCATTGCCAATCTCTGGGTAATAATTTTAGCCATTGATTGGCTTGGGTGCCTCAAGTGCAGCCAGGAGATCTCAGAGGAAGCTGCATTAATTTTGACATTTCTCACTCGAGGATCTGACAACCAAATAGTTTGCAAATGATATTCCGAAACGCTTGGTTTACTAGATAGGAAGAGCAATTTTATCTGTTTGGCAGATGCAGAAATCTGTTTGTACCACCTGAATTGCTCCTTTCTGAAATAAGGAAGCCTTGTGAAAACCTGTTAATGAGTTTCTAAGGCCCTTGGATTTATTCTGTAATAGTAATATAATCATTCCCAGCTTACCAGTGGTTAAAAAAGACAATTGTATAAACCTCATGTTCTGATATCAGTAAAAATCCATTATGTCCAAATCTATGCAGAAGATTATTTTCCCCATTAACATGTGGAACAATTCTGCGGATAAATCTTTTCGAAATGTCTAAGGACAGGTTTAATTCAAAGAAAACAGAAATCCCAACTTTTTGAATAGCCATTTGCATATACATTTTTATATTTACTTCTAAGTTCCCAAAATTATTTGAGTGAAATATGAAAAAGTAAGAGGTACTGTCAGTCTCCTCAGGGTGTCTGGTTGCTGGTTCAGTTCTTCCCTCTCTACTGCCCAACTTGCCAATAACTGAGCTTAAATTGTAAATCATAATAACGCCAAGCTGAAAACCTTACCCAGGGGAGAACATCTTGCTTCTGAGTTTTTTGGGGGTTGGTTTTTTTTTTTTTTCCCTTTGGTTTTTTTTCAGGATAAATACATTGTTTTCTCTAACTACAATATATGGTACTCTTCAGAGAGGAAGGCAATTGTATAACTGACCTCTCCTAAATACACCTGCTGCGTTTGTGAGAAAAAATAGCAATATATACATCAATACTCCATGCAAAGCTAGTGCTTTAGCTGGCAGTATATTGACAATTCAATAGTACAGTTTCTATATAGTATAATACCTTTCTTTTGAATACCTATTATAGGATGATTTATGGGGTAAAATATAATGTGTACTATAAGAATATACGAATCTTTTAAAAACTTGTTATTAATAACATCTCAGTAGCTTTCAGCTTACAAACGTTTTCTTGTGCAACTGTTGGCAAGAGAATTTATTTCTTGCTCTGGATTTCTTTTTTTCCAAGGTACCATTAATGAAAACTTCTTTACATAACATTCTCGCCAGTTTACAGGATTTGTTCAGGGTATTTAGTATGCAAATAATATCAATAATAGAAATTTTTATAACATTCAGAAATAAACTGCATGATGACTCAGCTTTTTACTTTTGCTTAACTGCACTTGCTAGAAGCAGCAGAAAAACAATAGTTAATAATATTACCCACCATGACTAGCCAGATTAGACAATCCACTAAAGCAGAGAATGGAAAATGGAGGACATATAGAAGAAAGGAGCATAGGACTCATTCTGAAGGGACTGTTTCAGCTCGGAGACCTTTGTTCCTTGAACACAGCCTAGATAAAAGAAGAAAGAAGTACCTCTGCACTTCTTTCTTTTCTCCCTTTAATGTGCACAGTGCAATAGCATGACCTTTTCTTTGATAGTATAAAAGGAAGGAGGAAATTCTAATAGCTCATCCACAGTACTTAATATCAGTTAGAAACAAGGACTGTTTTAACTTCTAGTCCAACTTATCCCCCTCCCCAAAACAAACAAAAAATAAAACCTTTCAAAAGTGATTATAACTTACTGGAGTGTCTTCACCTATTGTTTAGGCAAAGGCAGCGGGGACTCCTCTACCCATCCCAGGCTCATACTTATGTCTCATCTGCAGTGTCTGAGAGTGTCATGATCATTTCTTGTAGCCAGCTGTGCTCACTACAATCAGATAAAAGAGAGGGGAGACCCAGAAGACCTTCCCCTTCTTGCTTAGCTCTTCGCTAGAAGTAGCCACCTCTCGGATAAAGGCACGGCAGGGTTTTCCTTCACCTGGACCTTCAACACCGCAGAGCAGCATTTTCTTAAGGTGGAAAGAGCATTATATAGAAAAACCGTTACGCTGCTGGCACTGTCACTACCAGGCACTCAGGTTTGAACTCCTGCATTTCCTCTAAAATACTATGTCTCTACCAAAAAGCTCTCAATCTTCTACTTAGTACTGTTTCTGAGAGGACCTTTCAATTGCTTACATGAGCACGAGCCCTGTGTTCTTCCTGTACAAAACCAGAAAAGGAAACACAACAGAAGTGCCAGAACAGAGCTTAAGGACCATTTTCTCCCAATTTTCTACTTGCTCTGTAGCATAGGAGTCATGCTACTCAAATGGAAAGGAAGAGAAAGAATTGCAAGGGACCTTTCCATGGAAGCTCTGGACTTCCATTCCTCACTCTGTAGCCACTTAGAGACCCAGCAAAATACCATCCATTTCTCAGCATTCCAGCCTGAATCACCAAGTAAATATTTCAAATGCTCTTTACACTTTAGAAAATCAATTTCAGACACTAGGCTAATGAGACATTCCTCTGGGAGTTTGTTAAGATGCTAGAAAAGTTCCTAAATTACAGTGTTGACTTAAGCCTGTTAAAGCAGCTATTCAGTAACTCTCAAAACAAAAACTGATTGCGCTGTCTTCTGGCTAGAAGAAACAATTACTGCTGCATTTGGACTACCTACAAAGTTCTGTCTATAGATTTTAAACAGTTTTTTTTCCTGACTGCTCCAAATACTGTTTAGGGATCTGAAGTGATAAAAACTGTATATCAGTAAATTGCCTCATTTGAAGCACAAATCTTCAAACCTGCATGAGAAAAAGATTTCAGATAAGTTATCATGAGACCAATTATATTTCATGTTTTTATTATTCAAACACCTCAAAGTGAAATGTAAGACAAGGACACTTTGCTGGAAATGTGAAACAGTTTTTGCATTAATCTTGGCGTAGTTACTTCTGCATGACAAAAAATGGTGACCGAGATCCATATGTCACCTATGTCAACATAGCTTATTCAGTAGGAGATGCAGCTGAGGATCTTGTCTTTGATGGGTTTGGATACAGTCCAATTTAAAACGACTCAAGTAAATGTCATTTAAGATCAATCTACCTTCCACACCTTCAGTTACCCTTGAAAACAGATGCCTGCTCTTGCATTTCACAACGCTTAACAGCTTTGTTATTAGGTCACTTTACTGGTCAGAACTAAGCTAAGTGGCCAAAATCCATAGCAAAAGGATCCTTTCCCAATATTTGAATTTCAAAGAGATGAAGAAGCTGTGGCAGCCACCAAGGAATGAAGAGACTTGGCCACCTTTAGAGATCAATGAATTAAGAGGCATAACAATTTAGATTACTAACCCCTACAATAAATGCAAAAGGTAATCAAATACCTTCAAGGTTTCTTTTCTCTATATTACCATTAAAACGCCCATGTTTTCCTGATAATAGAAGTTTTCAATTATCCTTGGAAATAAATTTTAACTTCTGGTTTTATGTAAGTCTGAAAGACAGGTCTTGTAAATGGAAACATCAGCAGACCCTGAAACACAGCAAAGTTATAATGTATCTCTAATGACTTCATCTTGGCTAATGCAAGGTATTGCCAGTCAACAGAGGGTAAAATTCCATTCTGCTATTTATGAAATATGATTAAAAAAATTAGTTTTTTGCTCAATAGCATAAATGAAAGTGCTGAATTTTAAAGTCCTCATCTCAAGTGGATTTCACCTCCATTCAGACATTATATTGGTGTTTAGAAATATGAGCCTTTCTGTGAAATTTCCATGAAAATCCAATTTACCTACTTTATAATTTTAAAGGCTTAAACTATAGTGCACGGCTTGTGTTCTGTGTAGCCTTGAAACTGATTTTGTGTTTTCCTAAGCTTTGTTGGATAGTTTGTGACCTTCCTCCTCTCCTCCAAATGTGTGTCTTTAAAACATTAATACTTAGAAGTCAAGAAAAAAAAAGGACAAGCATGTATGTCTAACAAAGAGATGAGAACAGTAGATCATGGTGCTTAAGATAAGAAAAAAATTGTCCTGGGAGCAGCTTTAGAACATATGTTAAAAAAAAAAAAAAAAAAAGGAACCAAATGAGGAAATGTATTTTCTCTTGCAACAAATTACCTCCCAAGACTATAATCTTTTCTGTAAATATAGATGAATATGTATTACAAAAATCAAAACTTATAAAATGTTCTACTCCTGAAAAATGCCACTGAAATTTCCATTATAAATACACTTCTTGTACCCAGAAGAGAGATTTTAAAATCCTAGAGGAATTGTGATCAAATTTTACCTCTCTCAAAAATAACATAACTACTCAACAATCCATTTAATCTGATAATAACACCAGTAACCCAAAGCCATGTACAGTCTAACAGTATTTCCAAATTCTTCTTTCATTAATTTCTGTTTTTTCATCTGCATAATATATTATGAACAAATATGAGCTGGCTCCACCCACGCACGGACTGGAATGAAAGTCGGGAGAAGCACAACTCCATATTAATATAAACCTTCCTGTCAGCAGAGATAATTAAGTGATGTTCAGCATTATAACATCTGATCTTGGCTGGTTTCCTACCCACTCCAACTGTGGACAAAGAAAGCTCATATCTGCCTATAATGTATTCCATAGGCACAACCCATTAGAAATTCATCTGTTACCAACTTCCCACCCTAAATGCAAACCTTTCACCTGCACTGCGAAAATTGGTCTGTGTGTGTGAACGCACAGGTTTATGAGAATGTGCTAGTTTAGTATGTTCTCTCTAGTGAAATACCAGGACAATTTAGTTTTACTTCCTCATTTCAGCCACATCCTAACATCTTGATATTGTTGTTGTTAGAGATTTGTGACTTTATGCCTGCATATTATTGTTATTATTCTCATTATAGTTATTATTGTATTGTATTTATAGTTATTGTTCTATTTTAGCATCATGAGAAGAAAATGCTTCAGAAGCTTCTTTTTTTCTGAAATTTGCGCTCCTTAAGAGACTTTCAAATACTGGCTTTTCATTGCAGCTCATTAAGATTCAGAGGTCTCAAGAATTAACTCTTCTGATCTAATACTTTTACTGCAAAAGTTGAAAATCTCTTCTTTATATCACTTCAACATGAAATGGAACTCTCAGATATTCTGAATGAGTAATTTATAATGCAGATAGCTGAACTTGCCTATTATGATTAGAGGAGCATATTTTGTCTCTTCAATCTCTGCCATCTCCACACAGTGCTGTTGCTTGATCAGGGTGCTGATACGACGGTAGAAGTTTGAACATCTGTCTTTCTGACTTGAGAGTTGTTAACCCTTGGATTTCATACATACATTACATGAATTTTCAATTGTGATTTTGTCATTAATATAATATATGTGTATTATATATTAAAAATAATTAGATTCACCAAATAAACCACACTAGTATATTTGGGGGATATTGACAGCATGTGCGATATTTTGTGGGCATCAGAATATTAAACCATAAAGCCAACACTTTAAAAAGGGGTACACAGCAGTACCTAAGCCCACACTTGAACACTAACCCACCTGCTGCGATTCCAAAGGGTCTACATCATATAAATTTCTCCTGAGGAAAAAATGTGGATTAAAAATCAAGGTGAATTTTATATGTTTAACCTCCCTACATGCCAGTGATAGTTTATCAGTCATCAATATATATTTAATAGCAACACTTTTAATGTTCAATATACTTAAGAATTTTAACTGAATGTTGGCATGCATCTCAAGTCATTTAGCTTTCAGATTCTGAAACTAGCTGATTTAGTCCAACCTGTATGAACAGCTTAATGGAGTCTTCCATATCATAATGTCAGGAACCAACCATGCGTATCTAAATTTAGGTTCAAAGCATAATTCCTTGTCTGCATTGTAGACTAGCAGTTACCTTAAGGAATGATAACACTGATACTGGAAACCCCACTGCTCTCCGAGTCAAATATACACAGGAATATATTTTATCCTTTTTTTGGGTCTGAAGTTAAAAGCATGACCTGTCTTGATTTTCCTATTGCAATGTAAAAGCCGTTGAATTAATTGTGTCTGACATTTTCTAGTGAGTCTTTTCTTACAGCTCTAAACCTTTTCTAAACTAATTACAAATAATTTACATAAAATCATATGAATGAGACATGTGACAGAGGTCTTCATATTTCCAGCTGTGAAGAACAGATTATTCTAAGAACCCCAAGCACTTACTAGTAAACTCCCAGTTTCAGTGGTACTTTGATGCCTCAATCTCATACATTTGTTAACTTAGTCAAATTGCAGTTTGAGTCTCCATATTTTTCCTCTACAACTTGAACCAATCACAATGTTTCTGACTTTCTCCCACATGACACTACTCAAAGCAGTGGACCTGATTTCAGTGACATGCACTTCAGTACTTTAAGTGTCATGTTGGACACTTAGCAAATTGTAATTATGTTGCACTACAGTTCTGTGAAGGGCAAAGTACAATTATTAAAATTCCAATGAACTTAGGTACGAACTAGTACTAATCTATATTACTCAAAACAAACACAGTTTTACATTTGCTTAATATTCAGATTGCGTATGTTTGTACCTGGTATCTAAGCATAAAAAAGAAACAAGAGCTGCAGGAAATTAGTGACAAGCAAAGTGCTTCAGCAAAGAAAACTGCAGGAATGGATATCTGAAATACCACATACAGCCAGAGATCCTACAGAATAACCACCTCCATAAGTATTTCAGACTTATGTACAAATCTCTCTTTGATATTATGCCATACTCATAAAAAAAAATATTGAAAAAATTGAAAAGACATTTTCATTTAACGGTTCCCAAAATCTACTCTGTGGCAGCTAAAAAACAAAATCTGAAAGTCTCAGCTCCAGCCTAGAGATTATGTGTGTCTAATATAAGATAATGGGCACAATTTGCTGCTGTAATCGTGGGGTCCTTTTTACTGCTTCAATTAGCAAGACAAGGTAATTTGATACAATTCTGAGCTAACATATTTGAAACAATGGGAATGTCATGTTTGCTGCTTTTAAAATGAACTTCTCATTTTCTGAGTAACTCTGTCACTTGTTCTTGCTCTCTTTTTACTGTGTTTTCTCCAAAACCTCCAAAATCAGTTTCCATTATACAACAAGAAAGCTACTACAGCAGCAATGCAAAACCCTGGATTTCTTAGTTAAAATACCAATACTTGTGGAATGCTTTGAAAATTTAAAAAGCCATGGATATAGAATGTAATTTTACTAAAAATAATGAAACAGCAAGGAATGTTGCCACTAGATAAAAAAGATATTTTCTTATTGTACAACCAGTTGTTTCAAAAGAGACAGACGTTGTGAAATCACTATATAAAATGAAAACCTTTGTCATGCTTGTGCTTAGACCTGCATAGGTAACAAAAACAGTTCAAGTGTCAGAGGACACAATAACCCAAGCTCTCCCTCTCCAAGAGATGGCCACTATCTGAGTAACATCCTCAGCTTAAGGGCTCCCTGTGTCAGACACTAACTGGCACAAACTAGTGCCATAAATAGCAGTCACCTCTTCAGTGTGAATGGGCATATGTTAACACAGCTTCAGGTTTGCAGCAGCAAAAGAACTGTGTGATCTCTGTCACTGAACAGTGTGGGAGCACCTTTAGCAAAGTCAGTTCACTGCCATGTCCTTGAGAGAAATACTTTTTTGGTAAAGAGCCAGCCTGTTTTGAAGCCACACATGCTACCTGAATGAACTTCACAGGCTTACGTTGTTCTCACTGTTTTTTGCTATGTATGACTTGGCATCACTAATGTTTTTAATTGATATGTTAATTTCACAATGTACTGTCCTACTTAAAAAAAGAAGCTGCTTTAACATTATCAAGACTGATATAACTTGAAAGCACTTCATTGTTACTGAAAACAAAGGTACATTCTTTGAAAATAAATCCATAATTACTGTTAAACTGTTTGGGGATTATGTATTCACAGAAGAAAATAATTTGTTCATGAAAATGAAAAATATTCCACTGCACTTTTGGAAACAGCAGTGTGAGAAAAAATGGTCCCTAGGCATGTCACATAGACTCCAGTGGTCTGTGATACCAACTTCCACCTCTGACTTACCCCAGAGTGACTTTGGTATTTGAGATGGTCAGGCTACTTCAATATTGTTGAAGTTTACAAAGATAAATGCCTGTCACATTTCAAGTGACAGTTAAGGTCCTTTAACACCTTACCACTTCAGAAATTTTTTTCCTACAGTCTTGCTATGGCAGTTCCACCCCGTTCATTAGATGGAAACAGTATAGTGGGTTTAACAAAGATGAAATAAATATATGTCTCAGAAGTGTTTGATTTAAAGACTGTAATTAAATGATGCCCTAGCATTCCACACTACCAGAAACATTTGTTCTTGGTTAACCAAGGGAAAATATTTATCCATCTGTCACGCAAAACAGTGTTGCTGACATTCTGTGAGGAAATAATTGCTATGGATAATTTGATCTTTAAAAATGAAAGATTTGTGGTTCCATCATTACCAAAACTGGAAATGTCAAACATAATTCCTTTGGAATGAAAGAGGAAGGAAACCACAACCTTAGAGCTAGAGACACACTGCTGTTTCTTTAGAGGAATATACAAATATTGAAGAGCACACTCATTTTTGGAGAATGTTAAAAGGGAGAACAAAAGGCTAATTTCTCTTTCCAGAGAATGTATTACACAGAAGGCCAACTGTGGAGGTAATGCAACACTAGATAAATCAAAATGTATGCAACTATCTACAGGAGACTAACAATAGAAAGAAGCCAATGTGCTCAAACTGCAGAAAATGGAATGTTGCTACTTTTACCAATGCCTTAAGAAACTCTCTCTGATAGCTGTGTTTAAGAAGAACACCTAGGATGTAAACTCAACAAGTGTTTATGGATTTTTTTCTTTCATTTCAGTAATCACAAGGTATAGAAAGAAGATCTAGACAATAATTTTTCACCTCAGTGACTAGGGCTGTAAAAAAGCACAAGAAATTAAATTAGGATATGCACACTGAATAACAGTTTAAGTCCATATATGATGTTCTGATCTGTACAGGTAAGGCAAATGCTGATTTAGACTGCATATTGAGCTAAATTTCAGAGCAGAGGTATTTTATCCCTCCTATGCTTTTACAGTATCTGATACAAGTGGGCACTCAGGAGGACTAGTCCACAAACACCATATTTGAAATTCCAGAGAAAACAAAGCTGAAAGAGTATGCTCTTGGAAGACAAGAAGATATGAGCAGGTCAGGTAGCAGTGAAATAAGGATCAATGAAATCAAACCTTAATACATTACAAAGCATGCAAGTCGTGAATGCAGTGAGTACAACTGCACTTACTTATGCATTCAGAGCTACTCAGCTCCTTGAAACCTCGCACTTCATGTTACAATATCTCTGAATGGATTAACTATGGGAACTGAAACCTCATTTTTCCTTCACAATGGTAAAAAAAAATCATCTGCTAGTTTCATTGGAATTCTCTTGCCCTTTCAACTGTAATGGTATTTGCCATATTTTGTGTCACCTGATTTTTTTATTGTCTAATTTATTTCTAAGAGTTTCAGTAATAATTAGGTTTGTGAGTTCTACATCCATTTTAACAATTTGTTATACGGATCCATTAATACTAAAGCTACCTTGAATATTACTTCATGGCTTTATGACTTCAAGAAACATACTTCATATTTCAAGTTTTAATTGGCTATACACATGCAGTAAAAAGCATTTCATTTATTGGAAGACTGTTAATGGAAAGAAACACTACCTTAGATGAAAAAGTGGGGTTATAATCATAGAATCATATCACTAAAGCAAACATTCCACAAATAAGCAAATAGTTCAACAAGTGAAAGTGTTCGCATAAAGATGCTGCAACATGCAAGTAGGAACACAGATGAAGGTGGAAACCACAGCAGGCAGGAAATTATGAGAGTGTGGGACCTCAACACAAATAAATCTTTAATAGCATTGCACATTCCACAAGGAAGGTCAAAATCATAGGTCAAAACCCACTGGGCATATGCATAAAGATAAGAGAGATCCTGCCTTCTGAAAGTTGGTATCTGAAGCGTAAAAACAAGATAGATCAGTTAAGTAGGTAGACAGAGTGATAGGTAGACAAGTGAAAAAGGAACAAAGATGAAAGGGAATATTAGTCACCACAGTAGGCAGGAGGTGCCTGTTATGCCAGCATGACAGCTGCCTGTACATTGTCAAGTTAATCATAGGAGAGGTGACAAAAGAGTTTGGAGGAAAGGTCAGAAGTAGGATAATGAATTGTTTTAGTGTGAATTAGTAATGTGTTCTTTCCACGTGCAAGGGAAAATCATGGAAGACGCAAGATCACTTAGAAGAAAGCAATGAACAATAATAGATGGGCAAAGCAAACAAGAACTGATATAAGAACACCATTTAAAATTCAAAAAAAGCAACATTCAATAATTCAAAGAAGACTCTGGAAAAAAAACCAAAAGCTTTGTGCTCTCCACCACTAAGGCAGACTCAGGAACGGGGAGAGCAACAAGCTAGAAAACAACCTTTCATCAGTATTTTGAATAGCTTCAAGCTGGGTGCGATTGCATTTATCAAGAGCAGAGAGAGATTTTGCAATTGCGACACATTGTAGCTGTGCACCTTTTATTTAGAAAGTCTGCACCTGAAAGTTACTTCCTAAACAGAATCAGCTGTATTGAAACACTGGACAGATGTGAAGATCCTGAGAAAAGGCAAAATTGAGCAATAAGGGATGGATGAGAACATAGGAGTTTGGCCAGAATAATTAAATAAATAAAGGTTAAAACTTGCTTAAGTTTAGGTGATTAGACATCGAACAGATATCTGAAAGACAGGGAGCGTGTCTAAGTTGCACAAAAATCCAGAAAGAACAATCAGCAGTCATTAGTACAGAGCAGATTCTGAATTTATGTTCCCAAACATAATTTTCCAGACATTACAGACTTAGAGAAGACAGCAGGAAATAATTATGCCCAACTGCAAATCACCAGCATCCCTACTGTGAGAGTCATCCATAGGATGAAAGCTTGCCTAAGAACTATTTAATTGATAAACTCACCGTAGCAAGCTCTCAGAGACAAGAATTTACTGATGTTGATAAATTTTGTTGACTGGTAACTATTGCCATCAAAATCTCGATAAGAAAAGAACTTCCTTTTCCATCCTAAATTATTCTGTAATTAAGAGATAACGTGAATATATATTTATACCTTTGCCAGCATTAATAAACAGAGAAATTCAATCCATAGGGAAGTACCAGTATGGAAAAACGTACTACATATCACCAGTGTAGAAAGAATGAAACATCTTTGTGCAGAATGTGCACAAATGTGACAGAAGAATCAAATGCTACACACTGAACAAAAGATATTAACAGCAATGAGTTGTGTCAAACAAATCCACCCTACAGCTATCATGGATAAGAGCTCCTTGAAAAAATAAACACCAATATGAAAAACAGTTAAAAGTAATACAAAAGGAGACAGTGAAGTGTTTTTGTGGAAAAAAAACCCCTCCACTAATTGGGGAAAAGTAGAAAAATGCTGTTGATTTACACAAATATTCTTTGGTGTGAAAAATGCTCTTATGAAAAGCATGTAATGTTCTATCTGTCTTAAATTCATCATGTGTCTTCTGCATCAGAGTAACCTATCACCACTAAGTACTGCATTTTCTGAAAATCTGGGGTTTTTTGTATATCACATAATATTAAATCAAAATTGCAACGCCCATCAGGACAAGTAAGTGAAACCCTTGAGCAAGAAGAGGTGCAGCACTAAGCAAACTGCAGAATGAGCATAAGTCAGCATGGGAAAGGAGAAGAAGACTGCAATGGAAATACAGTTAAGAGCTGTGAGGAGGTTATGGGGTTCTATGCCTTGACTTGGGGAGTACGACAACAAACGCCATATTTAACAGGTGGAATAAACAAAGAAAACCAAAAATCTTCATGCAACCAGAAGCCAAAAGTTCCAGTTTAGTATTACTGAGTGCAGTAGGTGTGACTGCCTCAAGCAAGCAAGAAATATGCATAGAAGGCAAAGAGCTCATCATCTTTAATGATGACTTTGACTTCTGGTCAGACTGACTGAACTGGATACAAAATTAAAAAAAGAAAGATAAACTAACCTAAACCAGGAAGGGCATCTTAAATCATCAAAGCATTACCTCTTGGCAAGGTAAAAAACCTACAAACTACAAATGGAATTTTGTGTGAACACCACAAGATCTTCATATAACTGAGAGTCTGACTCAGCCACCCCATGAAAACCACTATGTCCTCATGGAAAATGGTTTTGTCAGATACAAAATAAGTGGGAGTTGCATGCTGATTTTCTCTCTGACAGTATGTGGTGGCCCCCACAGAGAGAGTGAGCTGCTGGCTGGAGTTCGTATGAGCACCAGCAACACAGGGAGAAAAGGCAGCCGTGTGCAGAAAGGGATCTATCCAAAGCAACAGGGAATCATGCCATAATCATTTAAGACTGAGAGCCTGCAAATGATGCCGCTGTTAGAGATGAAGACAAATAAACTGCCGAGAACTTTACAAACCCTGTAATTCTAAGAGGGTGACAAAAAACTTCTTTAAAAGGAACAAGGCCATTGCCATAGTATATGTATCTTCTCATGGCAATCTTACGAAGTCAACAAGGCAAGAAGAATGAAATTATATACCTAATTTTAAGTATCAATTCATATACAGGGCATCTCAAGAATATTGCTTAATGGAAGATTTACCAGGCTAAATATGAAATGAATTTAATAAAATATTGTGGCAAAAGGAAAAATCAGTATACTACACTTACCTTAAAAAAAGAGGCTAATACATACAGAAGAGCAGACAACAGAATAAAATGCTCCTAGTGGAAACTCTATGAATTGTTTTGAAGTATAAATGATATCAAGTTCTGAATGCAAGCAAACTGTGGAAATATATTTATTTTGAATCTTTTCATTTTATTTGATTCTCAAAAATCATTAATTTTCCTTGGTATTCATTGACTCTTTCCACTTTCTCAATTCTTTCTGCATCAGAGTAGCTCAATCAGAAAAGCAGCATTTCTCATCAAGTAATATTACTTGTAATTCCTGTGAGGGGATGCACATTTGTACCAGACTAAAAATTGTATTTCTAACCCCATACTGAATATTGGTATTTTTCAACTCAACAAATTTAATCCTGTTGAATTTATTTTACAATCCAAACGAAGCATTTTTCAGAACTGAAAGCAGCTCCAAAGCTTTCTCCCAGGGGAATTCTAGGCCTCTATTCCTCTTATCCCAAGCGAATGCATTATGCCCTGGAGACATAACCCTTTTCCCTACTTTTTATAATATACAGTATCAAAAACCTTGAGAATGTGCACCTTTTTAGTATTGCACAAACATAATAAAACATTCCTTGAGCAAACAGTGACAGTTATACCTCAGGGAAAGTCACTGCACCGACAGTCAGACAATATACCGTAAAGCCTCTGATTTAGCTTTTTGATATAACAGGGATAGTGAACAGGCATGGCAACATGAGATTAAGTTCTAATTTTAAAATAAAAGAAATCGATTTAATATATTCTCAGTACTGTTTTCTGAAAATAAACACCACATCTCCCTCAAATCTTCATCTCTGTAGGCAATGGCAAAGCTAGGCAATATAGTCTGAGGGCGTTTGTCTCTTCACACACTTCAGGTGTGATCAGACAGCTGTGATGGGAAAGTGGCAGTACATTATGAGTTCTCTCACCCTGTTCTGCCTCCTCCCTTGTTCAGTGTGCGTGCAGCAGACCCAGCTGCACTTCAGCCTGCATGAGTCTGTCAGGCAGCTTGAAGACAGCACTTAGCTTTCTGTGTCCTCTCTGAACGCTGGTTTGACAGTCTGCTTGGATTCACTGTTGCAAGCCTAATTAGGATCCTCAGTAATGGCAGGCTGGAAGCCACTTTTTAAACAAGATTAAAATGAAGATTGATTAAATGGACAACGAAAAATACTTTCAGTTCAAACTTAGAAGTTGGCAATATGGATGCTTAAATGCCTTCACAGCAAAGACAGTGATGTTCCCTCTGTACGGGAAGACCCATGACTGCAATACAACAGGCTGAAATGTAAAGAGCTTGGCTTGGAAGTAAATTTGAAAGCTAGTCAGGAGAAAAGCAGAATGAAAAGAAAGGTCACATACTCTGCAGAGGATGTAGATGTTTGAAAATCTGGTTTTATTCCAACTTGGAATGAAGTGCAAGAGCTTTGAAATTCTATGAAATGTGTTTCAGAGTCTAGGCTCTCAGGTAATCTGCCTGCCTATCTCAGAAGCACAGACCATAAGAAAATTGAAAATTTTTGATGAAGAAAACCTCTTAGTTAGTTTCAGTCAGGATCTGATATCTTAAAGTCAATGAAGTTTTACCAACATTTAAGTAGTTTATAGAACAAGCTTTTTTTCAAGCTTTTTTCTTTAACTGCTGGTTCCAGCAGCAGCATACTACTGGCCTGCACTACAAGCATGCTTTTTGGCTTAGACACGTATTAGACAAATCTATGTGAAATAGACATGGCTTAGACATAGAAATAGACATAAAACATGGTTTTATTTTATAACTATTAATTTCCCCTCCCTAAAATTTAGGCAAAGTCTATAAAAAAAATCAAAGAAGCACAGATCAGATCCACATTTGCATCACTATTGTGATGGTGAGCCAAAGAATTAACAGGGGATATGAAGCAGATATTCTGTAGACCCAACAGCCACTCTCTCCTGAGAAAGGAAAGTTTCAATACAACGTACATGTCCAGGAAATTAAAATGTTTTAAGGATATTGCACATAAAAAGCTTTCATTTCTCAGAGCATCTAAAAATGCCAAGCATGTTATTTTTGCTAGTCTCTGTTTAAATTAGAGTTTGTGGGAAGGTGCTTTCATCATTGTTTAATTGAATCTGGAGAAAACTTGAATCATCCCCTTCCCTTCCCTTTCTCCTTCCTCTGCTTTCCCGCCTCACTTCTTCAATACCAAAATGGTGAATAATGTATGCAATATCCTATGGAAATTTTTCCACTATAAATCCCACTAAGAAATGTCCAGTCAGATGATGAGACTCAGTCTACTTCTGTAAGCTAAGGCACTGCCTGAAGGCCTTCTTTTGGCCTGTCTCCAGCTACCTGGGGACAAGTCAAAAGGAGCCCCTGCTCTTGGTGCCTTTATAACTAAATTAATGTCTTCTGTAAAGTACTCTTGAAGGCAACTTTGTTTACTGAATTCCTAAAGCAAGTTGACAAAAATCTATCTCTTCATTTAATCTCCTTTGAATTTGTGTCCATCTAACTCCTAAGTAATATTGGCTCAGAAGCTAGATAAAGAACAAAAGACCAAACAAAACAGATTACTTTCCTCTTTTAACATGGCAGGTCAATACTATGATCTTGCAAATTTCCTTTTCCTCCTCGAGTTTTCATGGGTAGCAACTATTCCTTAAATTAATTTGTGCTGACAGCATAAACTCCTATTGCTCCTTGTTGAACATGAGGAAGAATTTCTTTACTGTGAGGGTGATTGAACACTGGAGCAGGTTGCCTGGAGAGGTTGTGGAGTCTCCCTCTCTGCAGATACTCAAAAGCCATCTGGACACGATCCTGAATAATGTGTCCTAAGGGACCCTGCTTAACCAGGGAGGTTGGGCTAGATAACCTTTTGTGGTCCCTTCCAACATGACCCATTCTGTGATTCTTTATTTACTCTGAAATACAAGTACTCCTGTAAGATCAAAATATTTATCCATCTAAAAAGAAATGTTGCTTTCCTTCCTCAGCAATTCACAGAATGCTTTAGGTCAGAAGGGACCTTAAAGACCATCTAGCTGCAACTCCCCCACCATGGGCAGCGACACCTTTCACTAGACCAAGTTGCTCAGAGCCCCTTCCATCCTGGTTTTGAACACTTCCAAGGATGGAGCATCCACAGCTGAATGTACACGGCTGGGTCATGTCCAACCTCTCACCCATCAGCACCCCAAGTCCTTCTCAGCACGACTGCCTAGCCACTTGTAAGAAGAGGCAAAATCAGTGAAGTGCCCAAGGAAGCATAGGACTCAGTAAAAGACAGGGCCCTTCCTGTGGATGACATAGGAAACCGACAGAAAACATGTTTGTACAAACTCCAAGTGATACTTTTTACACCTATTCTCACTATCAGCAAAAGCAGCTGTTTCTTTCATTTATGGAAATTCTGAGATGAATCACAGCACTATTTAATATTCCATTTGAAGTGAGAACATCCGGGACAAAAAAACCCACAAATCTTTAAAAATTATTTATAAATACCCTAAATAGCAGAAATCCTAACTAGGGAAAAATTATGTGGGGAGGTGAGAAACTACTAATGTGTAAATCTAAAATTAGCTCTTGACATCAGCAGTCCCCAACTCCTGTTGAAACTCCGCAGAAACCATAAAATCAGCTACAGTTGGCTAAGTGCTTCCAAAATACAATAAATTATCTTAAAACAGTCTTCAAAACTATTACTACTGATTATGAGGTGTTTACAAAAGCAACATGAATGAGGTATCCATCATTGTACCCATTGTTTCTAATGGCAGACTAAGAATTTTTATTAATGTGCTGTCAATCTATTTACAGATAATTATCCAATTTGGTTGACCAAATTTTGAAGGAAAGAATTTATTTTGACACAAGTATTACAAGTGTATGTGGCAAAAGCATTACAGCCATAATAAAACTACCACACACAAACTGAAAAAAGGAGAAAACCATGAGAGACCCTGCTCAAGAAAATTGCACTGTGAAAGGAGTGATAGGGTGTAAACTTCTACCTATACTTCAGACAAACTAATGAGAGCTTCTTCAATGTCACAGGGAACATTATTAGAATAGAAGAAATAATGGCTATTAGTTTTCACTTCAGTTTAACCAATGGACAAAATGAATTACATAATAATTGATTGTGAGTAAATTAATTGTGTTTTGGGATTAGAAACATTCAACACTGAATTTTCATGGTAGCTAGGAAATCAGTTATATTTTCTGGAAACCAAGGTAAGCTAATGCACTGACTATACCTCTGTTTTCTGATGAGAAGGAAGGAGGCAGAGCAGTTCTGCCAATCAGGCAGAAATCTCACTTTGGAGAAAGAATTGGATTAGAAATAGTTTTGTCAGATCTTATCTCCACTATAAGCTAATCCTCTCTAGCTGTCATTTTATTTCCAAGAGACACTCATTCCACGGCAGTCCATTGCATATTAGTTTTGCAGATGTTCAGAGTGGGCTTTTTATAACACTTACAAGAATCAGCCACCCTCAGCTATGTAGCAAATACACACTTTAATACACTGACTGTCTCAACCGATGTGTATGTAATAGCTTTGCTGCATTAATGTGCTTTCTTTCTTTCTTTTTTTTCTTTCTTTTTTAAATTTATTTACTCTGTTCGGCTGGCTGAAGCAATTTACTCTCCTTGGGAAGACATTTGTCTCTCAAGAGGAACACAGCAGAGATGTTTATAGTGCGGCTATAAAAGCAGGGAGGAAGGATAAGCAGTAACCAAGACTATCACATCCACTTAAAATCGCTGGTATGACAACAGGAGAATATAATTAAGTGTGATCGCAATTTAAGAAAGCAGAACAAAGAGTAGCCAACACAAATTGAAGAAGAAAAGAATTATTACATCTTTAAAGATCATGGGAGGTCAGCCCCTCAGTTATTTGTTTTAGTCCAGAAAACAGCATACCCAGCAAGATCCCAAAGAAGAGGATGTCAATTACTGAGTCATTGAAAGCCATGTAGAGAAACAGAAAGCAATTATAGGAAAGCATAACCAAACAGTTGTTTGCACAACAGCAAATATTATGAGATTCTCATAAAGTACATAATACATCTTCTACTCAGTCCTTAATCACTAAAGCTCCCCTTCTTTTCTCAAACACACTAGCAGTTTAACTATTGCTTCCAATACAAAATACTGGTCAGAGCTTACACAAAGTGTGGGGTTTCTTTCTTATTTTATTATATTCCAAGATAGAGAATTTTATTGTATACCTACCCAAAATCTGGTAGTATAAATAATTGCACTGACAATAAGACACAGATTAATTAGAGTTATATTGTCATGCATGCGTCTCTATAAAGAATGTATGAGCATGTTTTGTCAACAAAGTAATTTTTCCTTATAACAAGAAGTAATACACTACAACTTTTGCTGTTGTCACTAGAGAGGTAGACCTGGTATGTATCTCACCATTGTGCTACACTCTGACATAGGATAGAAGCCAGCATTGTGTGAATATCTATCTGTAATATAGGTCATATCATTTAACACCCTACAGCCAGAATGAAGAAAATGCTGAAATAATTAAAATGCAGAGATAGGCTGTCACTTTCTCATGCTGTAAATCACACAAGTGCTCTAGTTCATATTGGCTTTGCACACACACTTCAATGACTGTCTCCTTAAGCCGCCGCCACCAACACGTTAAGGGTGAAAAAGCATAGAGAACCATGGCACAATTCATAAGGTATATTGCTATCACCAGACTTGCAACATCAGTCAGGCTTTTGCCTGAGTTTTCACACGAGGCATGGCTGATTGAAAGATGAGTATGTCAGTATTCTGCTTCTCCTCAGCTGCTGTTATCAGCAACCCTAATCAAAACCCCAAACCTACACAGCCAACACAAATGTGCCAGCTGAGCTCCAGCCTACCGATATTGAGCCTTACCCTTCAGTAACAGCAAGGCACAGCCTTAGTTCTAGACTTTGTATCAGTGCTAAGGACCTGCAGACAGCTCCCAGCTCCTGTTCTTCTAAGTGTAAACCCTCTGTGCTGGGATGGATTTCCCAAAATGTTTTTGCTTCATTATAGGTACCAAAATAACAGTCCTTGGCTACAGTGAGCACTGCATTCTGTCCCAAGAACCCTAACACTACAATGCAAAACTGAATTCCACTGTGCCTGAAAATACACCAACAGAAAGGATTGCTTTAGGTTGCAGTTTCAGTAATGATGCAAATGATACAAATCCCTCTGAAGCTGACTTATTTTACCAGTGAGACTTTTCTCTTTCTCTGTTTTGCAATGAAAATGTTTTCTCTTTGAACTTTCATGTTATGGTAAGCAAGTGCATAAAAATCTAAGCCAACAGCACTCTGTTCATTGAGCCTAGGAAAAAACCCAGTCATTTCTGCATCCAGTTATTCAGCCATCTGCTGGATGGTCTATATTCAAGGATGCAAGAGCATGAAAAGGCAAGGAATTGGATTACACAATAAACCAAGAATTTTCTCTAATTTTCACTGAAAGGTAAAATCGAAAACCCTCCAAGACCCCTTCTTGAAAGTTAAAATGAAAGTCTGAGAGACCACTTAAAGGAAGGTTCAATATTCTGAACATATTTTCTGAACATCCCTTTACTAGAGATTTGGAAGATCCTATGAAATTTAAAAAAAAAAATCCTTTAAGCCTGTATTTCAATTTGCAGCTATAAATTCTGTGCTTAATGCTGGAGAAAGACGGGGCGGGGGGGGGAGATAAATTTCCTAACATTGTCATTAACAACAACAAATTACAATGAAGTGTGCTGAATAGGATTTATTCCACCACAAACAGTGGTGTAGAGAATGGACTCAAAAAAGGCAAATATGCTCTCCAGAAGAGTGCAGGTCTAAAATCTCAAACACTAAGGTAAGAAAAGTGACATAAAAAATGAGAGCATTCAGCTTACTTATAAGAAAAATAAAGGAGCAAACAGTTACTGACTGAAAAATCTGATTTAAGCCTCTGAAGACCATCACTCCTAGATAAAATCCAATCAACATACACACTTGTGATAAAATTAGAGCAAAAGGAGATAAAAATAGCAGTAGGTAAGTTCATATGTCTGCTGCCAATTGTTCACTTTCATCACTGCCCTCTAAAAGAGAACTGCCTGAACAATTCCTGCCTTTAGAGATTTCAGACCTGTGTTTTATGTAAATATGATTGTTTCAAAATTCTCAGCGATCATGAATAAACTTTCACAAAGACAATACTGAAAAACTCTGAAGCAAATTATGCTACATATCTGATGCATCATAAACATCGTGCATCAATCAATATGATAAAGAAATTACTCTCTTCATTGCTGCTAGGGCAACTACCCACCAACTACCACATTCAGCAGGGCACAGAAAATTATGATGTACTTATATATGTGACGAACCATCAAGTAACTCGTCAGCCTAACTGGAAATCCAACAGACTTCCATGAAACCTGGGTATTTTTCCAGTCCATCACTGGATCAGTTCAACTGCTGAATTCAAGTGAGCAAATCCTTACTTGTCCAATCTCCCTTTTACTTTGACAAGAAGAAACTATTTGGGTAGTAGAGTTCATTTGAATACAGAATACTCAGTGTGGGTTTTAGGTGGCAGACAAATATGCTTCTATCGTTGCAGAAAATGTTTTTACATACACAAAGGAATTTTACTTTTTAGCTCATATACACTGTACACAGATATGCAGACACACATATAGCTGAAATAGAAAATCCAGCTTTCCTAAATCCAAATCTGATGCCTGCTCCTGAACATACTTGGGACTGGCAGCCTATGGCACACACACAAAGGCAAACCTTCTGCCTTTGATTTCAGTAAAGCTTTCAATACTGTCTCTCACAGGACCCTTCTGGACAAAATGTCCAGCACACACATCAAGCGATGGGTGAGCAACTGGCTCAGGGGTCAGGCACAATGGGTCACAGTGACATCAGGCTGGTGACCTGTCACCAACGGGGTTACACAGGGCTCCATCTTAGGCTCTGTGCTATTCAGTATCTTCATGAATGACTTGCACGTGGGACTTTAAGGAATACTAAGTAAGTTTGCAGAGGACACTAAACTGGGACAAACTGCTGACTTCCTCAAAGGCAGGGAGGCCCTGCAGAGATACCTTGATGCATTAGAAGACGGCAATCTCCAACCATGTGAAGTTTCAATAAGGGAAAGTGCTGGATTCTGCACCTGGGTGGGACAACCCTGGGTGTTTGGGCAGACTGGGGACTGAGATGCTGGAAGGCAGTGCCACAGAAAGGGACCTGGGGTCCTGGCCACTGGCGAGTTGAACATGGGTCAGCAGTGCCCTGGCAGCCAGGAGGGACATCCCTGTCCTGGGGGGCATCAGGCACAGCATCGCCAGCCAGGCAAGGAAGAAACAGAAGGAAGTATTAAGCTATTAGAAAGTGTCCAAAGGAGGGCTGTGAAGATCATGAAGAGCCTTGAGGGGAAGCGTTATGAGGAGCAGCTGAGGCCACTTTGTCTGTTCAGCCTGGAGGAGACTGAGGAGAGACCTCACTCATGAGGGGAAGAGGAGGGGCAGGCACTGATTTTTTCTCTGTGGTGACAGTGACAAGACCTGAGGGAATGGTCTGAAGTTGTGTCAGGGCAGGTTTAGGTTGGAAATCAGGAAAAGTTCTTCACCCAGAGGGTGGCTGGGCACAGGGCAGTGGTCACAGCACCAGCCTGATGGAGTTCAAGGAGCATTTGGACAATGCTCTCAGGCACACAGTGTGATTCCTGGCATGTCCTGAGCAAGGACACGAGTTGGACATGATGATCCTTGTGGGTCCCTTCAAACTCAGTATGTTCTGTGATTCTGTGAATTATGTGGACTTGATACTTGTTTGGAGTCTTCTACCTCACCCTGCTATGTTTTCTGTCCACACTTGAACAAAAATCATTGCCATCTGCTCCCACTGGGAACTTCAGAATTTTAACTACCGTTTTCAGTCAAAGTGGCTTGTGGGTGCATCAAATCCTTAGCTCCTATTTTCAGCTTCATTCATTTCACCTCATATCTGTGCATAACGTTTTTGACTAAAGACAGGATAATTTTCCATATTTATATAAAAAAAAAATAGAAAACCAAACCAGCTAATTTTTGTCCTAGCCTTCCTCAGGATATATGTAAAATAAAATGAGCAAAGCATCACAAAATAAGATTGAAAAAAAAGGGGAAAAAAAGAAAAAAANAAAAAAAAAAAAAAAAAGGCTAAGTTTCCATGAACTTTGGACGCAAGAAGGCTGAATAAGCCTTTTGGAGAAGATGAGTAAATTTTCCTAATTCACAGTAAATAAGTTGCTTAAAGAAATAAGCCTGGTTAGAGCACTAACATTAAAGCAAATCCATGTCTTTAGATCTAAATGATTCATGATTTTCTTCATGATCAGATCTAATACATGGTAAAACAATAACTATGTCCCTACATGTAAAAGCCCTGTATTTTTTCAAATAATTACATATAAAATTAACTGTTATTTTCAACAGAAAGACAACAATCAAATGTAATAAAAACCAGGGTATTTGCTATTAGGAATAATCTCATTTCACAGAATAAATGTTACTTCTCATTCTATTCACAGTAACCATTAGTAAAAGAATGTTGAAAGTTCAATTACATGAGGCAATTTAAATTACATTTGCTCCTTAAACATTCTCTTTTCTTTTTTTTTCACTTGCCCACTACATGGCAAGAACTCTTCAGTACTTAACTTACAGGCTCTATTCTATTTTCCCTGTATATTTAACATTTCACTTATAGAGAGTTCTTATATTCTTAAAAGTAGCTGTGCAGTGTCTTTTCACCCAAGGTAACCTTATTTTAGTACTGTCCCACATTAGCCTGGGATAGAAAAAAAGGCTTATTATCTTTGAAAATAAATATAGACAAATAAAAGAACACCTATAGAAATTAGTACAATAAATATATACATGCATACACACAAGTCAACATACAGGACCTATTTGCTACAACTCTCAGATTTGGCAAGAGCTAGTGCTGTTGAATACAGCTCTCAATAATTATAACCCAGTTCTCTCACGCAGATGAGTTTAACTTTAAAGAGATGTTCAACACTAAACCTTTCCAGTATCTCTAGGGTGCTTGAAGTCTGGACATGATAGGGTTCAGTGACTTCAGGTTTGTTGCAGAGTGGAACCTTTGCAAAAATAACTATCAAATATTTTCTTTTACATGAATCATACAGTATAGAGTGAGTTGAAGAGTAGTACTCTCCCAGTCCGGGAAGTGTCAATGCTCACTGTATTGATGGCTTGAGGTATTCAAGCCTCAAATAGCTTTGTTGGCTTATACTCTCGCCAATGCCCTGAAAATTTTGCTAGATAAACTGCTGAATGTTGCTGCCACAGCTAAAAAGGGTTCTCACCTCTGTCTGTAAGAGGTCACTAACCCCTGCAACAGAATCACAAGAAGGGACCTTGCAAGGGGCACGAAGATATACAGTCACATCTGCTGAGTTTGCTGGGTTGGTAATCCTTCCTTTGAGGGGAGGCTGGAGGCAGCAATGTGTTCAGCACCTGGACCAAGGCCTTCCAAAGCCCGCTTGTCAAAACTCCAGCAAAATCCCTGGCTGATGCTACAGCTCTTTCACACATGGCTTACTGGATTTTCAATGTGTGAAGTTTTCCTCTATAACTAAATAAATGAATTAGCTGCATTGTCCCTCCTTTGTAGTCCTGTTGTCAGCTCCTGGAGTCATGACACAGAAGAACACATTCACATTTCTGCACTCAAGTGATAAGGTAGCTTCCTTAGCTAAACAGAAAAAAAAACCTGTAAGCGCAGATGTACTGACAGCATTTTGGCCCAGTGGAAGACATCTGGCTTGTGTCCTAAAGTATTGCTTCCCAAAGTTTTGTTTCTCAAACTTGCCTTGTTATCCCCAGAACTTCTGTTGCCACCTGATTTTCTTGGCCTGATCCTGTTCCTACTCAGCCTTCTCACACTCAGCTTTTGAAGCCCTTGATTTTTGTTGTCATGCTGAGCTGGCAAGAGCATCTCATTTAAGGACATCTTATTTTTCCCTTATTTGGCTTTTCCTATCTGTCATGTTCATCACAAATCAGAGGAACACCTGCAAAAAAATTCCCCACCCCAAAATATAAAGCAAGGAGGTGACACAATTCACATCCATCACCAATGCTGTCAGGTAGCATAGCAAATTTTGTGTAAGATGGTTAGATTTTTAGTAATCACAAAGGTTTTAGTGGTATTATTTTGCTTCACCTGTGGGACCTGGGTGATTATTTGACAGTAGAGAAAACCTACACCAGAAAAAAAAACCCTGCACAAGTTACCAGTATATCCTTGGCAAAGTATTTTCCCAGATGCTTCCACAAACTTGTCTGTGGAGGGGTGCCGGTCCCTGCTAGCTCCACACCTCTGCACTCCTTAGCCCCAGTGCACATCACTCAGCAGAATTGTTTTCCTTCTTTTCTTCCATCCCCAGCTTAAAGCCACAAAGGACATTCAGGAATTCAGCTGCCCCCTCCCTCTCACTTCCATTAATCCTTTAGCCAGTAAGAAGAAATGCTGTGATACTTGCTTCCAAATTTTCCTGCCTTTCCAAGCCATATGGAGGGCAAATTAATACATAATGTTTAAAGAGAAGGCAGGCTTTTATTTCCACAGCCAGAGAAGTGTATTTACCTCTCAATCTCCATTTTATTGAGTGTGTAAGTATAGATCTAATCTCTGCAAGCTCTAGAGATAGAAAAGCTGTAGAGAAAGGAGCATCTAACATAAAAAAGCAATACTGCTTTAAAAAAAAAAAAAGAAAAAGATTTCAAAGACAGAATTTCAAAGAGTCTGAACAAAGATAAATTCTACACAAGCAAACTCCAGTTTACAGACTGCTTATTTACACAGGCCAGAGTCTGACTATTTACCCTGGAATAGTTGTTACTTGCATAGTAATCAAGACCACGCTTACTACAGCTGCTGCAGAGTGAATGAACCCTCTTCTCAGCTAAACAATGGCAGGGCTCAGCCAGAGCAGTCATCTAAGAAGGGACCAAGCAGCAGAGATTATGTGAGATCTGGGGAGAGAGGCAGACAGCTGAATCCAGCGAGGCAGCCAAAAGCTTCTACCAGGCAGAAAAACCCTAAGGGTTTTTCTGCACATACAGATTTTTCTTACTGTCTTCATAAGGTTTACATGCTAAATCCACTAGGTTACACTGAATTTCCCAGCTAAACTGATCATGCACAAGGCACAGGCTTTGGAATCAGCATGTTCATTAAATTGTTTAGGAATATCTTAACCCATTGGCAGTCCATAGGCTTTATCATTTCTTTGCCTGTACAGTACAGTTGTTGGTTTGATTCAAAAAACCAGTTTTTAATACCCACTGGAAAAGCAACCACAGCAAACTTCTCCCTGTGCAAAGACTTTGTGTTGGAGCTCAGTTGTTTAGTTCATTCCCTGTCACCAAAAGAAATAAAGTATGGCAATAGTCACACATCTATTTGAGTAACTCTTCCTATCAAGAGGCTCCTGCTGTCAGTTCACCAGTCACATATCATATTCCAAATAAATGCTGTTATCCTGGCAAAAGCCTGTACTGTGGAGCTGATATGAGAGTCTCTCTTTGAACCACAGTTACAGAAGAAGATAATGACCTTTCCTGGTAGACTTACAGAGTGCAGGAAAGGAGAAACACTGTGAATCTCTTGTTTTTCAGGATTTTTTTGGTGTTTGGTATTGGAATTTTTTTTTTTTTTTTTTAATGGAGGGGGATTGTGGATTTGGTTTAGTTGTTTCTTTATCGTCTTTCAATTTTTGGAGTCTTGAATGGCCAACACCAAAGAGGGAGCTCTAAAGTGAATAGTTTACTTTCTTGACAACACATACATGATAATTTCAAGAGATGACAATGACTTTGTTACTATGCCCAAGTGTGCAAAAATAAATGGGAAAGTGTATATTTTTTAAAAAAAAGAGTATTTCCCTGTAAGAACAATGCAGGAGTTTTGTTTGGTTGAGTTACTATAGTTAGAGCTCGAAACCATGATGCTTTCAAGTTGTAGAGTGAAATATCTTATAACGCCTCTTACCAAAAAATAAAACGCTTGTGACTTGGGTGATGGAAACACTGCAGAACAATCTAAACATGCCCACAAATTGTTTAGACCTTATGAGGCACTATGGACATTTGGATAGAGCAACAGACCCTCATGACTCAGAATTAGCAAGCTTCAAGTGTGTTACGAGGACAGTGAAATGCCCAGCCAAAAAAACCCGAGGGCAAACAAAATTTTGAAAGAGAAAACAAGAAAGCCTTCTTCTAACTAATGTTCCTAAAAGGCATTCACTTGAGACTAGATATGCAGAAGTAGTTTTTAAGCTTGCATTTCTGAAGACCAAGGCAATAGCAAGGTATACAAGAAAAGTAATGCAAACTAGAAGCAAATCCAAAGAAAAATTATTGAAGAGAGAAAGTGTATTTTTATGAAACAGAACTGAGATTTTCAAGCCTTGGTTGATGATGAAGAGTAAACATGCATGTAAAACCACATTTGAAACAGCATGTGAAAAGGACCATGCCCTTCATTTAAAAAGATTGTACAACTCATAGTCAAATGCAATACGCAGATCTTCTGTCTCTAAATCCCAAAGAACTTTTTGAAAATCTGGTCCATGCTGCTTGAAAACATGACTTTATCATCTCAAATTCTTTGTGCAAATCAAATCTTTTGTAAATTCCATTACATTACTACTACTCAGTGGCACATAAGAGAACATTATCAAGCATAATTTTATATTAGGAAAAAAACCAATTAGGTAAACCCATTTTATCCACAAACACATACATGTATATACATATACACATAAATATATATACACACATATAAACGCATATCTAAATATATATATAAATAAATGGTTTCTCTTGTAAATATCTTTAGTGGGGGTCGCAATAGTATCTTTGAACATCAAACAGAAGTCTGAGGAGTAATTCTTCCACATATATCCTAAATGATTTTGCATATGATGGATGCAATTTTACTGTTCTGTATGTGCATTTAGAAACATGAACAAACACTCTTGCACGCTGATCTTCAAATAGAGAATATTTAACTTTTACTTGGGAGGGCTGGGGTTTTTGGATTACGTTTATGAAGTCAAATAACCCGAATCTTTTGACAAACAGCTATAGTCTTGGTCAGCAAAGCAAGAAGACAACCTCTTGTTAAAATACATACCTCTGTTAGGAATGATTTGGCTGTCGAAGGGTTCATGATGAGAATAGCTCGTCTCAAGGTATCCCGGTAGCGGTTCAGTTCTTCTATTCTCATGGTGGCAAAGAGCCCTGTGATCATTTTATTGATGTTGTTTTCCACTTTCTGTAATGCTACATCCATTCCCTGTTGAGATACTTTGTCTAAAAATTCCTGTATTCCACGGATATCTAGAAAAATCAGAAGACAAACAAGATGTTAATTGGTAAATGGAAAATAAGACACAACTAACTGTTCATTTTATCTCACAGAAATGTTTTGTCAGGTAAATCCCTACAGGTTTTTCCTTAAAATTCATTAAACCTCTTCCTGAGCTATGCTCACTGTATTTCTTAAAGTACTGAAACAGGAGACAGAATGGTCACACAACAGCTACTGCCCAAAACTGCCATTAGAAAACAAACATACAAATGCTGTCAGAATTTTTCCTAATTTGGCTATTTGATCATCACACTTCTTCCTAATCCTTCTTAAAGCACGTTCCCACTAAAATCCATATAGAGCAGTGGGGCCACGGTGACCATCACACATAATTCTTCCTTCAAGAAAGGGTTGTCAGAAGGCAGCTGAGGATAAGAAAGGCAGGAAGCAGATTGTTTTCTTTTGTGAAACTCAAAATTATGTTATCCATGCTACGTAGCTTAATGTATCTAAGTGAAGCTTGGGCTGTTCACTCATCAAAAAGTCTTAATGTTCTACATTTCACAGCTATTTCCTTCAAAAACAAAACAAAAGCCAGATATACAGTTGTTGTAATGGTACTGCCTGCTCTCATCTGATACTGCTGGCTGAGTTTAATCAGTTTTCCACAGCAAATTACTCTTGTAGAGCTTTCTGGCACACTCTGAGTAAACCCTTCTTTAAGATTGACTTAGAAAGGAAGAACTGATCAGCAAAATGCTAACTGTGTTCACTTCCTGGCTTATAATATCTTTATTGTCTACCAGACTGAAATGTCTGGGTGCTCTTCACAGTTCTGCTGCCTCTAGCTGGTCCAAGCCTTTGAAAGGGCTTTTTCCAGTACTGAAGTCCACAAGTTTGCTTGACGTTTTCCTTGCCTTTGCTCTTTTGAATGGTTTTATCCAAAACCTCAAACTTTATGCTTAAAAATTAAAATCATTCAATGACTTCACAAGTCAGATCAGGGACTTCTGGACCTCAGGAAAATCCCTTCAGCCTCACTGAGTCCTCACTATGTGACCCCTACTTACCACTGCAGATTCTCAATCTATTTTTGAGCTCAGCCACCAGTTCCCTAACACGACTCTTCCCTCCAACAGTCACTCTGACCTGCTGTCCCAGGGGACACTCAGCAGGACATCCTCCCTTCCCTACTGGCATGCAAGCCTCCCACACACCCATCTGCTCTGAGTTAGGGGAAAAAGAAACAGCCTTAGAGTCAACACAGCAGACATTAGCTGAAAGACACACTATGGGAAAAAAAAGAAAAAAACCGGAAAACAGTACCCCCACATAAACAGGAATTTCTGAAGAAACATTTCTTAAAGAAATAAAGGTTCCTCAAGTTTTGGAGGGCATTTGTGGTTAAAATCACCAGAAAATATTTCTCCCATTAGAATACTGAAGTTGGTCTCTCCAAGATGCATTGCCTTAGATCCAGTCCCTGAGGGACTGCAGCTCCTGCTTTGCTTCCCTCTTACACCCCTGGTGCTGTATCAGTTCCTTGACTCAATCACTCATTTTCCAGGGGAATGGTCAGACTTGAAGCTACAGGTTGATTATGCGTCTTTCTGCATGAAAAGACACATGAGCTGGGAAAGCTTCTGAGTAGACTTTCGTAATGGCTTGGCTACTCAGAGCTTTCATCCTGACCTACCAACTTCCCCTGCTCTTCTTATGGGGGATGCCACAAACAGGAGTATAAGAAAAACAAAGTTCAGTTTGCGCAGTAGAAATAAATGCTCTGCCTGCATCACCAGCAGAGATGCACTAACTAGAGAATATTACAGACAGCCATTTTCCTTCAGCACCAGTTTACTGAGATGCTTCAAATTATGAAGAAATAGCCATGCACTAGCTTATAATCCAACAGTACAGAAAAATAATTCAACAGGGTTAGCCCTGGAAGTCCATCACAATCAGCAGGCTGGGTCTCCTGTCTAGAGGTCCTACATACCATGAACTGGAAATAAATGGTATTTTAGGTGTTTAGGCTTTTTTAGACATTCATCACCAAAATCTCACTCTCCAGACACTGCCAAAATATCAGTATTGCAAAACACTTGTAGGATAGTTTAACCATGAATAAAATACAGGCATACCCTAAAAATAAAGTTCCATAAGAGAATCAGATACTAATTACAGTTTCTATTTAATATCTAAATCAGGAAAATTAGATTCAGTCTAATCAGAGATGTTAGAATTTTTTTGGCAATTTAAATACCAACAAGATTATTTGAAGTGCTACAAATATGTCTAGTTTTATGCAAATGATAAAATAACTTTCTACTTTAACTCCTTCATTCTAAAGATCCTGAGGCACACACACTCTGAGGATTACTCAGCATCCAGAAAAATTAAAAAATGGGTAAAACTGGCCAGTGTAGTCAAAATTATTGAAGCACAATGAATACATGTAGATGGGGTCTAAATACACTATCAAAATATCAGGGAGAAAATTTACTTAGACTATGAAAGCCTTTTTAAAGACTTAAATTCTATCTCATAAATCCATATATTTTCTGACACCAGAACATGGTAAGCAACAATCACCAAAGTTTTATTTGTCCTTTTTTCAAAACAAGAACATAATTTCACTTGACCTGAATTTATAAACACACTTGGAGTTATTGACTGATATTCTGCATAATCTGTGTTGACCCAGAAGCCAGATTATAGGATCAAATGGCTTTCTTTGCCATGAAGATCTGCATATAAACAATGAAACAATTATATTGAGTCTCCACTAAATGACGGAACAAAAGAGACAGTGATCCAGTATTATTGTCTGCATTTATTAGATGACCATGCCAACCATATTGCATCTGTGTGATATGTTTTCAGGAAAACACCACCATTCTAATGGAAAATATACCAAACCAGGATTCCTACTTCTTCTGCATTACTTCTGTCTTTGCATTGGTACGACACAAAGACATGGGCAGGAAAGACCTCATCTTACCCAGTAGCAGAATGGAGGTATTGGTGGTGCTCACCTGCTGCTGTGAAACAGCAGAAAGCACATAAAAACACCCTGCAATTTAAATGCTATTTAAATCATGATGGTACTTCCAATATTTCAGCAGCAAATCACTAGCAATGTTCATATTCAAAGCGTACGCCAAAGAACAGATGCTGCCACTGAATGGGCAGCATTATCTTTCCTGCATGGATTGTCTGAAAGCAGCACATATCCACACTGCACTGTGGAATCATCTTTCTAATAGATAAACTCCTTCTGCAGAAAAATCTGGCAAGCAACCTGTGGCACAGACGGCTTTGCTGAGGAGACACAAGACTGTTAATGTCTGGAACACAGGTGTTTCTTGCCCTGAATTTGCTAGTCAACCTGTTGCCCAGCCAGAAGTCACATTTCTACTTTCTATTTAAATCTTTCCAGAAATTCAGAAGAGTTTCCCCATTATCACCAGTATTGATTATCCTCCTTAGTGATCAGAGCCAAAGTTAGCACATAGAGACAGATCAATGCTAAAGCCAAAGTTGCTATCTCCTCTCCCAGCTCAGTATCAATATTACTATTACATTTCCTGTTTTTTCCACTGGACAACCATAATTTTCAGTCTACATGTGTGTGCACAAGAACAGAGTACCCCTCTGTAGTCAGCATCACCTACAGGCTGGAAATTTAAAAGAAACATTACCTAACATTCTTCTTGTAATCAAAACTGTGCTCAATTTAAGAGACTGCAAAGTTGGTTTGGAAATGCTGACAAACAAGGCAAGCAAAATTTATCAAGGACTCTGCTGGAAATGACCTTCCCTGGCATGCACAACCTTGCCACAAGGCCAGGGTCTCCAGGAAGGCCTTATGGTCTGCACTGCTGGCGCACAGCAGGTCCAGCACTGGGCACACCAGCCTGGCTGCAGCCACAGCTGAGGCTCATACGCAGAGCATCCTGCAGAGGGGAGCTCAAGGCCCACCGCCTCTGGAGCTCTGCAGACCTGGCTGATATATGCAAATACAGCTACTCAGGGTAACCCTACTCCAGCTGAGATCTGAATTCAGGTGACAGCTTCCCCAAACTTGTTGTTACTGTGTCAGCTACTGTGGATTCTGACCTAAGGAAGAATTTAGGAAATGAAGCATAAACTCATACACCATCTTCTCACTGAACAGGTTTCTTTGATACAGAAGAAAGCACAAGAAACAGATAAATATCTCAAATAGAGAGCATGCTCAGAGAAGAGGAGAGTACAGGTCTAGATCTTAAATGATCAGCCTGGCAGGAACACAGACCTCACCTAACATAAACAATAAGAACCATTTAATGGAAAGTTCAGGCACATGGTTTGACTTATGGGGCGGTCCAGAGCAGAGCCAGGAGTGGGACTTTAATGAACTTTGTGGGCCCCTTCTAAATCAGGACATTCTATGATTCTATGAATCTTGCACAAGATTTCTTTCAATCATGGGACCAGACGTCCGTCTCAGTTTTTTGTTTTCTCTGGCCCCCCATAACTTCCATTGCCATCTCTGTTTTACACAGAGAGAGCAAGTCTCCTAATTCATCTTAAGGAAAGCCCAATCACCAGGACATCCTAGAACAAAATATGCTGGTTTTCAGGCATCTCATACAGGAATATCAGGATGAATATGCAGGGAAGATTTAATAACCTGAATAAAATGAGCAGCAAATATTAAATAACACATATGCTAAGTACCTCTTACACCCTTATTAAAAAGGAAATGTCTACAAGTAGATGCAAAGTTCATAAAAAAATTTCAGGTCAGAATACAATCAGGAGAAGAGAAAGATGGCACTATTCACTAACGGTAATAAATTAATCCATCCACCTGTATCATTGTGTTCCACCTTAATTACAAGGCACTCACTGCGCACTTTGGTTGTCTCAAGCCTGGCTTACAGTCATTAGCTCATCCTCCCTCTGATGGCATTTTAGATCTGAGAACATTCTCCTCAGAGTATCTCTCTGATAAATACCAACTGATTCAGCTGTGGTGGTAAAGGTGAACAAGCCTGTCATAAATATTCACTGGCTGATTTGCACAAAAGACCACTTTATTTGTACAGATGATGAGAAAAGCCATTGTATAACAAATAACACTGTTCAAATCCTTATCAAGGTATCTTTGCAAGTCTACCACAGTGATTCTCCCTCACACAATGCTGGCTAACATGACAGCAACTATTAACTGTGGTAATGCACTGCACACAAGGGAGATGTGCAGCTTCAGCTGGACTCTGACAGTGCCACTGCTCTGTGTAAAGACTTGTGCAAAGGGTTTGCATTCCTGTGCACATGTTGATATCTATTCACATGGTTAAGATCCAGACAGAGGAAAACAACAATTTAGAAGGATGACTCAGTAACAGTCCTTCATTTTACTTTCATAGCAGTGGGATTCCCTCTCATTACTCATTTTATATGTAATTTGCTGAACCTCCAAATCAAAATGAAGAAATTTATTAAAAAAAGCATCACAGCTCTTTCATATTATCATTTGGGAACAAAGAAGGACCAGTTACCTGTACAATTTCAGCTGGATGATCTAACTTCAGAGAATATAGCAGTAGTTCAAACTCATTAGAAGTAAACTCAAGCTCCAATATTTAATTACATACAAAATCTCATTTATATTATCAACATTTCTGGAACCTAAGAAATGAAGATATATCTTGGGAGAAAGTGGAAATTTGTGAATTGTAAGACTGACTATTTTTTTCCTCCCCTTTGTTTGCAATTTTCTGAAATTTTACACATAAAAAAAGAAAACAAATTTCCTCAATTTTTTAGTATCATTGAACTGAGAAAAATGGAAAAAAATATATTTGCATACTTCTTTCCTTTTTGAAGATGTTTCCATTTAAAATTCAAATATAAGCAAGTGACTTCAATATTTGTTGTTTGGTAGAAACGATTTTGGCACTAGTGAAATGTCTATGTAATGCCTATTTTTAAGGTTCATTCAGATAAAATCTACATTAGCTGCTTTTGTGTCACATTATACATCAGTTATTAGAAATTATCCTTTAAATAAGCAAATTATCCTTTAAATAATCAATACAGGTAGTCGTGAGCAGCTGACTCAATGCTGGGGGGAAGATATCAACATTTGCAGTTTTCAAATCCTGCAAGATTTCGTTTTCTAGCCTTACTGATGGTTGACACAAGATCCTTGCTTTGAGGTTTGTTTTGTTGTTTCGGGAAAGAAAGAGGAAAAAAAGCAAAGGATAAAAAAGATAAATAAGACTGAAGCTAGAACTAATCCTTCAAGGTATCAGCTGTTACTGTAGCTCCTCAAAAAATAGAAAGGAAGTCAGATTGTGATCACCAGCCTCACTTGTGAAGGCTGACATGGCAATATATTCTATTCATGCACTTTTGACTGTATAACCTGCTTTCTATCTCTTCATTCAATTTCCTTTTGACTACGGTTTGCATTAGACATTTCCAAAAGGCTCCTATGAGTTGTCTTTGAGCAAAACAACCTCTTGCAAAGAAATGTATTTGCCCTGCCTAGTGCCTTCAAATCATACCAAACTTTAAAAAAAAAAAGCTTAAATCCTACACAACTGTTCAACGGAGCTTTATATCTCTGTGTAGATAAGTCTTTATTAAATAGCAAGTGTGAATATATATATATATACACACATATATGTAAAAAGTTTGTCTGTATGATTCAGCAACTCTTCCTGTAAGTCACTGCTACTCCCTCCCTGTTGGTTGCTGTGTGAGGAACTGTGCATCCCCTTCCAGGGAGATGGGGTAAAGAACAGCAGAGAATGCTCTTGCAGTGAACAATTTGTGACTGTTTGACAGGCTGAGAAGGCTGGGGCTGCTCAGCCTGCAGAAGAGGGGGTGTGTGGAGATCTCATAGCAACCCTCCAGCGTCGGAAAGGGGCCTGCAAGGAAGCCCGAGAGAGACTCCGCGTCAGGAACTGTCGTGATAGAAGGAGGTCAAAATCAAAGTGGAATAATTTAAGTTAGATATTAGGAAGAAATTCTTGACTATAAAGGTGGTGAGGCACTGGCACAGGTTGCTCAGAGAAGCTGTGGATGTCCCATTCCTGGAGGCATTCAAGGCCAGGTTGGATGGGGCTCTGAGCAACCTGGTCTACTGAAAGGTGTCCCTGACCATGGGAAAGCATTGGAACTAGATGATCCTCAAGGCCCCTTCCAACCAAAACCTTTCCATAATTCTATATGTGCTATAAATGTCCTTAAGGAAAATTGTTCTCTGACTGTGCCTTGATCACTTCCTAAATATTTTTAGTTGCTTAAAAGATTACAGTATAGAAACAGGAGTATTTTATGAGTGAACTGGTGCTGTGAAGAACATAACCGACAAAAGTGGAGCTGATAAACTAAGATTTAGGAATACTGCTATAAATATTTTGTAGCTCTTTCCTGTCTCTCTGCTTCCTCTTTTTCTTGTCTGGTTAAAACTCTCAGAGACAAGTTTTCTTTTCAATTTATGATACTACTTGACATTTATGATGCTATTATACCTAATTCATGCTTTTTTTTTCCAATGGTGACACAATTTCTTCAATTCAACATGCAAAACTTACTTTTCTCAATTGTTTCTTCATTTGATTACTGTTCATTTATTTAGCTGCCAAAATATAAATTTACAAACTCAATTTTGATACTTCTGAGAAGATAGTACAATGTGTTGAGAGTTGAAAAATACTTAGCAAACGGTAGCAGATATCAGTACAAGATTCAGGTATTCAAATATTCTTAAAATAAATTACTTCTGATGCAGGCTGCATATACAAATGAATTCTTGTACCTCTGCAAAACCTCAAAATAGCACCTCATTTACAGAGTTTACCCACTGCACAGATATTGGGAGAACACCTACAATTTTATTTTGACCCTAGCTTACTAACACAGCACAGGACTGTCAGGCCAAACCTTTGAAAGCTTTACCCATGCCCTCCCTAAGGACTGCAACAGGAGGGATTGACAAACATTCCTTCATCTTCCTACGTATTCACTTATAGTTCTTGCAATACATTTCTCCAAGTGCTATGTGGCTGAAAAGGAGAAGCATGTCCATTTTTCCATTAGAGAAGTTTTATAGAGTAATTCAGAAGTTCAATCATTTTAGGGTTGATCAAAATATATACTCAACTTGCAGGGGTAATGTCAATCAGCAAAAGCAAGCTGTTACAGAAGTTCTCACCTGACACACTAAATCACTCAGATGAAAATTAATGCTCCTTTCCTTACCTGAATGACGTAATAAATACTAATGAAAAAAAAGAATTCGGTAATAAGCTTGAATTAATTATATGTTTATCGAGGCACAGTGAAGCAAATGAGTATGGGAAGCTGGCAAAGAGCCAGATGAGTAATAAACATTTTTAAGACTGTCTGGAGACAGACTTGAGAATATTATAGTCATCAAGCAGCTGAAAACAGCCTCAGGGTAATTATAAGCATTTGCAATCGATTAAAGAGAGCATGATTCTTTTATGAATCTTTATTAAACTTGCATTAAAACTTTAAATGTTTAGAAAATGTTATGGTTTCAAGCACATCTATGTCAGTGGTCATCATATTTACTTGTGAAAAATGCAGGAAAGTGTTCATAAGATTACTTACTCCGTAAGGGTTTTAAAGGAAATGCTGGGAATCCAGGGCCCACACATAGAGATGGGCATCATCTCAGAACATCACCCCTCTTAAAACACAGAGGGTGGCCTTTCTGCAAGCAGGTCAGCCTTTCAAGTTCCAGGTATAACCCCTGTTTTGCTGGGATCTTTAAAGAACAGCACTCCAGTTCTATAGCATTACACTCAATATATTTGAAAACCACTGCCTTTCTGGGGTGAGGATGAGGGTAACGCTCTTTTGTCTTCATTGTTTCACAGACCTGTTTAGTTAGGCTGAACTCCTCAATAATACAGATGACACTACTTCACTGCTCTCTCTTTAAGATTTTACTTTATTTTGTCTCTTTCTCCAAAATCCTCTCTCAGACTGAATTTGAGACAACTTTTACTGACCAGGTACCTCACACCACTGCTTTCATCGTTTCCTCATGGAGAAATAATCTGGAATGCCTGTATATGATAAAGGAGCAAGAAGGGAAATCCACGAGGGAGCTTTTCAAGACAGATGCCCACTAAATTCTTTCTTACTGCTAGCCTCCTCCCTTCTGCTCCAGCCACATCTAGGCAATTATTTCTTCAACCTCTGTTTGCTATGGGAATGATATGCTTGCTTTTTTTCTCTTCTTTACAAAAGTTAAAATTAAATTATCACCTAAAGGAATGGAAAATATCCATTGCCAAATATCCGCAGTATTAGTAGGAAGGTCAAAAAACTGTAAGCAAAGATATCTTAGTTCTGGAATCAGTAAATATTGCATTGATCCCTGGTGATGGTTGCATACCAAAAGCATGCTGGGATGAAATACATGTGCTTAGGCCAGAAATTTGGAAAGAGAAGTGTTTTTTTCTTTTAATATAAAATCCAGAAGGATTTTAAAGTATTACTACCATCACTATAAAAGAATTGGGATTAAGATAAAATTAATTCTCCAGAAAAAAATCTTATTCCCTCAGCCTTTGAAGAGGAAAATTGCAGAATCTTTCTATCTACTTTAGCAGCAACAAAACATTAAAAATAAATGTTTTCAAACAGCTGGACTTTCCGTCTTTCATCTTAGAAATGCAGAGATACCTACACTGTAAATTGCACAAAATTCACAGCTATGTTCTTGCAGCGATTGACTGGCTTCTTCATAAAGAATTTACTATTACAGAAAAGTATCTACGATTTCCTGGAAAATACAGTGAGCTGTAAACTGCCCAAGAGTAAAACATGAATTGCAAAAGCTTGCCCCTTGTTGATACACCACAAAGATAAAAATCAACAATATGCTGGGATTCCAGCTCAATCATTCTGCTTGTATGGCCTGGGCTCTCACATTCTGGTCTCAAATTACTATTTCATTCCATGAAATGTGTCTGTGTTTTTCATGTTGGTTTTTGGGGACTGGGCATTGTCAGATGCCAGTTTGTGGATGAGGTAGGATCTGCTGCTTCAAACTGCATTTTGCTTGCTTTGAACTTGAAATCATAAAGATTAATAACTTGGCAAAGCTTGCTCAAAATGTTTACAGATGGCAGTGGCTCTTTTTACAAATCCAAACTTTGCGATTTTCAAAGGTACAAGTTGTACATTTATAATATCCAACCTGCAAATGCCTTCACTGAAACAGTGCTGATGCTCCTAAGGAAGAAATTCAGACTTAGTGGAGGAGCTTCCCAGTCTCTACATCTGCCTATAAGAAGGAGATGCACAAACACCCTCTGCACCGTGATGCTACAGATTGAGCTGAGCAGTCAAGAATGAAGCGAGTAGGAGCTGAATTGGCTGCTTAAACGAAGTAAATTTGGCTGGTACATGCTGTGTGGATAGTAATTTTAATAGCAGTTTGAGAAAGGCATCAGTCTCCTGCATAATTTTGCTGCATTTCATGCCGCCTACTCTTTATCTCTGCAAGAAGACTCTCTTTAATGGCCTTTGAAGAAGTGCAGAATTGTTCTTGAATGCTTTTAATATTCTCATATTAAATTTTCTCTAACAAAATCAGATTTCATGTCCTGGGCAGGCCTTAACTTGTTTTACCAGAAGGAAAAAAACACACTAAATACAAGGGGACGGACTGCGTGGGGAGTTTGATCCAGACCATGCTCGCAGAGTGCAAGGATTGGGGAAAAGATGTCGTGTTCTGATTTTCAGAAGTTCATCTGAGTTTATACACTAAAGATACAATTGTAGTAAATGAAATACAACAAATATTACCTAAGCCTGCTCACTTTAAAATGTTCTCTTTTCTCACATCTCCTCTTATTAATTGCTACTGTATGTAAGCCTTACATTTGTTACTGGGAAAGCTACACCACTTTAGAAAGACTATGGCTTTTCTAAAGTCATTACTTAGCTTAACTAAATCTATAGTAGGAAAATAATTTTTTTACTATTATCAAGGTGTCCTTTGTTTTCTCTTAAAATAGTCAGCCTACCTACAATTTTACTTGAAAAGGAAACATAATTTGAAAACTTAGATGTCAATTATTTCAGAAATGAATTCTACCTCACTTTTCCTACATCCAGCTGCTTATGACTTAATGAAAGAATTAAGTCTTTCATTAAGTCCTTCCTAAGTCCTTCAAAGACTTAGCTATCCTTGTCAGTAGACTTGAAGTTTCTATCATTTAGATATTAGTACAGTAGTGTTAAAACAGTAAAAGCAAATATACCTGTCTACTTATATTAAAAATAAGAATTTGAGAATTTTAAGGAGGATAACATTGAGAAAATTATTCTCAGGCATGCAGAAAGACAGTTCCATTATAAAAAATTATCTGATAACGAAAAGGAATCTATGACAGACTGCAAGATAAAAGTCAAAAGCAATTGTATTGATAAGTTTAAAAAACTATGATTTTGATAAATTGACACATGAAGGTTTGCAGCTTATATTAAAGGTACAAGGCAACTGGTTTGGCACAGTATGTACTTTGGATAAGATCCCAATTTTACTGTAGGAAAATTTATTTTTAATATGAAAGGCCCATTTGCTTTCACAGAGCAAAATTATTACTGGAAATAACTTCAGTAATACAACTAAAGTATTTTGTTGTAAATAATTAAATTAAATCACTATACAAAATAATTGATTGGAAAGTATTGGAATTCTGCTGGTTGCTGGAATCAGTCTATCACTGTTTTCACATTTCTAACTTACAAAAAATGGCAATAATGAGAAAAAAAAAAGATGAACACATACCAGAATCTATATTTCCATTATTTCCCAAGTATCATTTACTGCTATGGAGATATCACTTCAAGTTACGACACACACCTTGAGAAGGAATGATCACTGCACATGAAAAAGTACCACCAGGACAAGAAATTGCTTCTTGCACAGGTGGCAGTTTTTCAGATGGCTGTGCATGACTTATCAATAATCCCTTCTTAATATGAAATAAAGAAGAGTTTCCCACCTACTTTAATGTTTAATACTAAATGTTCTATTAAAATGTCTAATATTAACTGCTGCAAGCAGCTACATTGAGCAAAGCTTTTAGCAAGAATTTTATTTTAGGTCTGTATGAGCTGAGAAAATAAATAAGTCTAACACTGCAGCAGAACCTCTCAGGCAAACTGAGGAATGGGACTGGGATCTTTCAGAGGAAATTGCAACCATTCTTAGCTGCACTGCCCATCCACACAAATAAGATGGATTATCCCTGGACTTCCACACCGTATCTGCATGCCCAGTCTTGGATTCTTTCTGAAACAGGCAGAGAAGCTAATGGTAACATTCCCTTCCTCAGGGTCTTCTGGAGTTCTTGGGCCAGCTCTCTTTTAAAAAATCCAAACTCGAGCTGGAATAATTTTTTATTTGTAAAAATATTTCACATCTATAGACCTATCCAAAGAATAGCTTTCTCATACATCATAGAATCATAGAATAATTAGAGTTGGATGGGATTTCAGGACATCCCACTGTCCAACCTGCTGCTCAAAGCATGGTGAATACTGAATTCAGACTTATCCACTGTAATCCATTAAAAACTGATTTCAGCTCCTCTTTTCATGCTATAAATTTCTTGGTCCCTCTCTCTGTGCTAGTCCTTCTTCCATCAGTAAAGAATCCAGGAAGAGAAAATGTCCACTGCTAACATAAGATAAATGTTTTCAGTTTATCAATAAAATAGCAGAAAAAGGGGAGAAAGTGATATAATTTGTTAATATTTATAACAATCTGGCAGGATTATTCTCTAGGGGCTACTAAGAAAATAACGTCATCACTAAGAAAAATTGCTGTCATAGATCAAAAACTGGGTAAAAGAATTAAGAACAGGCAAAAGACAGTGTCAAGACTAATGATTTCACCTGAAACAGAGCAGCAAAAAATTAGAGGGGCATTCCAGTATGAGCAAGAAGCAGGAATGGGGAGCCAATGAACAACTCTCATGGTAACAGAAATAATGAGAGGCCTCAGGTTAGAGATGGCCATCTGAAAGTTCTGGTCTCTTGTTTATTGTTAAAAGTGAAGGAGGAAGCAGTCAATGAAATCACCAACATAAAATTTTATAAAGATACTGTAGGAAGCAAAAGAAGAGTACAGAAATTGCTAGAAGCCCTAGGATGGCTGTTGAAATCAAGGATTTAGCTTGATACCATTTAGAAACATATCTTTGCACAGCTAATAGCTCTACTCAGAGTTGCAGGTTAATTTAAAGATCAGGTTGCATTTAAAATCATTTCATCCATAGTATTAATTCTAAACTGTGCATACATACCCCTCCCCCTCAGAAAAGCAACCTACACCCCTCTAAGATACCCATGGCACACACACGGTTAGAAAGTGGACAGACTGCTCAGAATATACTAAATGCAGATTTATTTTTTTTTTGCACCTCTTCCCGATGTTTGTGATGGTGATCAGAGTCAGATTACCAAGCACTAGGGCATTACTTGGAGACTACTGAATTCAGAATGCCACAGAGACTGGTACAGAGACTTAATATCTGCCACAGGTCACATCTGAGAATGATGTGTCACTGAATGAGATACTGCTCTGAAACTTATTCCTTGGAAGCAGGCACACATCTGTGTTATGTAAGTCACACCATTATGAAGTTCTTACCCAGATATCAAGGACAAAATAACATGGTGTCTGAACTGTATTCTCAAATTAAATAATGAAACTTGAATTATTTAAGCCCGGTATTTTTGAATATAGCTATTCAAAGATATTATAAAATTTGTTTCAGGCTTTTAAACTCACAAATACATGCCAAAGATACCTCTTAGATGAAAGGCTTATAGTTGTCTTCGCAGGTACCTGGCAATTAAATACACAAACTCATAATTTCTAAACAAAAATACTCTTTGTTGTGTGATTTTTGAATTTTTTGCTCATCTGTTTTGTAGGGGTTTGTGTGTGTGTGTCTACGTTCCTTATCCCATGGCTGGCTCTTTTAGGTTTTTTAGGCTAGTCCTTTAGGCTGCTTTGTTATAAAGAAGAGTTCTGCTATTCATCATTTTCTATTCTTCTAATTTAAGAATTTATTATGTAGGCAGGGAACAAAAATCAATAACACCTGACCTGAATGAACCAGATATTATGCACAGCAAATCGCTGAACTGAGCATTTTTCTACAACTTAAAGATTTAACTTTGAAAATAAGTTTTAAAATGCTCATCCAAGCCAGTCACGATTACTTATGAATATTGGATGCATTTGAAGAAAACAGATCTGGCTGCAAAGCGATTTTCCACAGAAATAAAGATCATTAAATGTGTTAGATAATGCACCTATACTGGAGAAATCTTTCCAGTTCTCCTGTCAGCTGTAGAAAATAGCTGGACCAAAATTGGCTGATTCACCGAGCTGGATGGTGCAGTCTTGTGACACTGCCATCTGTGTCACACTTACTCTATCACACAAAAACCACCAATTCAGCACCTTTCAGGAACACTGAATGAACTCAAAAAAGAGGGAATGTTGTCTTCTCCAAGCCCTCCTCCTCAAGTTCTTCACTCTCCAGAACTTTTTTCTACATGTTTTGTATTTATGACTAGCACATTGTTCTTGCCAAACCTCTGACCTACATTCACCACCGCTTCAGATCCTGGCCAGAAAATATATGACAGACAATAAACGAATCTCCAGAATGCAAATCTTACATGTTACTTCTTGAATTGTCATCTCATGTTTCCACAGTTCAAAAAAATCAAGAGAGCTTGCTAAAAAACTTATGCTTCATAAACATGGGCAGAATAGAAAAATAAGTTCTTCATTTATCAGCTAACTCTAACAAATGCATTATCAAATAAATCTGTAAATGTTGATAAGTTTTAGAAAGAGATTTCTTTGAGGTGCTGTCAAATGCTGCCAGAACCATAAACATTCACAAGCAAAGCATAATCTATTGGAAGACTATAAAGCTGTGACTCCTTTCAACAGGTTTATGGATTTGACAAAAATTGCCATGCTAAATAAATACTTACCATAGTCATTATCATAAAAAATAATGAATTTCTGCCAGGCATATTCTGTGACCACTCTCAAGATGACATCATTCAAGTAGACAGGGGGGCGCACAGAAAGCGTGTAGTCATCGTTGCGGTTGCTCCTGGTGAGCCCGCAGCCGCTCCTCGGCGTTCCTGCCGTGGAGCGCTGGATGAAGAGGTGAGGGATGTGCATGGCATCTGCCAGAGACTGCAGTGATCCTGCTGACGTGCAGCCGATGGAGCTGACAAGGGCCAGGATGCCTTGGTTCATCAGGTCACAGGCTGTAAGAAAACACAGGGAGATGTGGAGTGAGAGCGGTTCAGCGCACAGGGCCTATTTTGCAGTCGAAACACAGATTCTGAGAGTTGAAACTCAGAAGGTCCAATCAAGAAAATATGGGCACATTTTTCATATCGAGTAATCCAGACCTGAAATTCATCAAAATCATTATGCTAGTCTATTCACTTTGAGGTGTCTTGTGCTGCAAGACTGTCCTGTCCACCCCACCCAGAAATGAATTCTCCCCTAGAAACAAAACCCACCACTGGGTCTTCTCAAAAACATTAAGAACTGATTTTGGCTATGGAATTAACATAACCACTAAAGGAGAAAAGCAGTGTTCAAAGATTAGCACAACAGCTCCATGAATAATAGTATCTTTGCATTATACAGGGAAAACTTGAAGAAATAACAGATCAAGCTTGCTGTCAACTTTTAAGACAACTGAATAGGATTATGTACATCAACTTGTCCAAGAAAAAATGAAGGTTCTTTTGGGTTTTAAGAGGTATATGTATATACAGGGTATGCAAATCTAACAGAAATTTCTTTTTCTTTAGAAGACAAGAAAGCTAGTCTTATAAATAGTAAAATGTTTTCAAAATTCAGTGAACAGTTCATATATATTTACTTTCCTCACCTCCTTAAGAAAGGCATGAAGTTGACTATGCAAAATATAACACCTTAGAACTAACTAATGTCCTTATTAATGAAGGCTGAGTTACAGTAGACAGCCTTAAGTACAATACCAATGACATCCACATTAGTACCAAGGGTGTTTATAATGATTAATATTAATGCAATCAATAAATTTCAGAAGAATGTATAATTATTAGGTCTGTAATTTTGAAGGGTTACCCTGTGAATCAGAGTCAAATGTTTATATTGTGTTTCTAACAGGCTGGAGAACTTGAAGGAAGAAATAACATGGACTTGTAGCATAATTCCCCAGAACACACCCAAGGCTAAATTTTGAAATACTCAATTTGCCACTGGCAAAGTTACACAAGCAGTTAACCTGCATTTACACACATAAATCAGGTAATGGGATGGTAAAGACTAATATGTCTGTCACATAAATATCCAATACTAAACTGTACAATTATTTTGCAAGACTATTCTGCACACGTAACAGATGCAGGCAAAACCAAGAAACCCCCATGTGAGAATATATTCTCTTAAAAATATAAAAACATATTTTAGTGCCATACCTCTTGTCTCATATCATATGACTCTTACTCACAGTAATATTTTACTTTACAAACACCTATTGGCCTCAGTGGGAATATTTACAACGTGAGGAATGGAGTTCCACCTTCAGGCCCATATGGAGATTGACTTTGAAGCCAAAGGACAGCACCCGAGGTCATGAGTGCAGAGAACCACCTTCTCCTAAAGCCAGAGTGCTATTCTCATTAAGAGACAGAGAGATGGAACACACAAGGGTGGTTTCCCAGGGCCTACTGCTGCTGCTGCTGAAGCTTTGTCCCTTGTGAACCCTTCTGAATTCCTTCATGCAGATAAATATGGGAGAGAGAGTGATCCCACAGAGAGTTTTCAAAGTGTTTTGGCTTAGGTTAAAGTGTTCCCTCTGTTACATGCTCTGAACACAGCTCAGTTTCTGGGCTTTATGTTAAAAGTAACACATTTTCAATAATCGCAACCATCCTTAATCAGAAAAGTATCAAATATGATTGTAATGGGACAACAAAATTATCAGCATTTCACAAGTTTCTAAAATTTGGAACATTTCAAACCAATCTTAATTGCTATTCATCCTCTATTCTGCTTGTTACTGTCCTTTATCATGACTTTCAACAAAGATAAAAGGCTTCTCAAGTTAAATTTTTAGGGAGATACTGAATCTCTTTCTTGATATGGTTTTCCTGTATGAAGGACTGCAATATCTAGGTTGCATATCCCAGTGAGATTGCTACTGCTTGAGACAAAAACTATTTTTTTATATATTGCTAGATATTGATAGAATTGATATGAATAAAATTGATGGTACATTTTGTAAAAGCCTGTTTTTAATTCAACAAAAATTTAAGTTCTTTTGACTCTAATGTCACCTGTTCAAATAAAATATGTAGTGTGACCCTCCAGTCTCTCGAACTTGACTTTTAAAAACATAGGGAAGTCAAAATGCATTACAGAAATTGCTTGAAAATGTCTAAATTTCCAGGCGCACTTTCAGACTCTGAATAACCACTCCCTGTTATGCCATGAAGTGGGAGACAAGCTTTTTATGAAAATTGTTATTGAAACATGAAGGGGAAGAAAACAGCATGGAACATTTAGCTCCACAGGACCGAATGTTAATACTGGCAAACAAACTGAATAAAGGATTAAAATCTTCTCCCTTGACACTGCATCACATTTGTTACAATAGCCTCAGGACCAAAGTTGCCCGGGTGTCTCTTTCTTCCATGACATGCTTATGAGAATTGTGTGTGCTGGATTGGGGCAATATGCACTTAATTATGCTCAAATAGACCTTACTCCTGCACACTTAGAGACTACTTAATATACAGAGAGTTAGCTCCTGGGGAAGGGACAATATCTCAGAGGCAGGTTTTTGTAGAAAATCAGTCTATGAGTTGAAAGTTCACCTCTGAGTCCAACTGACTGGATTATTCTTTGAACAGAAATATAATTTCTACAGTATATACACACGCAAAGTAAAGCCTATCCAATTTGTCAAAATATCATCTACGATACTCAAATAGTCCTCAGCCAAGCAGAACATTTGTTGTCTCCAGCAGAAGACTTGATTGGTAAAAAGCATAAGACTGAGGTCTACGTGTTTTCTTAAGCCTTTTTCCTCCCCCCTCACTAATAAAAGCTCTATTAAATCCTTTTCCTAGTGTCCCAACTCTTTCAGCTGTATCTTATCAATTGACTGAAAGCTATCATTGAAACATATTGAAATCCTGGTTGCATTCCTTCCCTGAACTAGAAATACTCAAGTTTCTTTTAGTCCCATCTATGTTATGAAACCCACACACTCACATATATGTACAGATACATGTACAGATATATATAGATATATAGAATGTGGCAGTTTTGCCTGGCCCAGTTTTTGCCAGTGAACAGGGTGGGGTACAAAGATGGCTCCTGCATGTCCTGAGTAAAGATTCTGGAAACGACATAGATATAGATATATATAGATATATAGATATATAGATATGCTTAAATGCTATCTCAGCATTCAAAACTGTCACAATTTAATTTACTACAACCTCCTTGGTTGGTTATATTTCCAAGCTGGTATTTAGTCTGCTGCCAATATGATCAAGGAATATTAGTTTGCCATCAACTAGAGAAATAAAAATATTGCTGTGCCTGTTAAGTCCTAAGTCATGCCTGTAGAAATGTCAAACCCAAATAGACCTGTACACAGCTCAAGTGCAATTTGAACCAAGAAGGAGCAGAAGCTCAGTAATAATGTTTCTAAAATATTGATTCATACCATAAGTTACATTCAAACATAAGTTGTCCAGATATTAATTCACCCTTATAACCATGAGATAGCAGATGTTATTAACAACTGCATCTAGACCAGCTGAAGGAATAAAACTGATCACATTATTTTAAGCATTGCAAAGAGAAAATATGAAGAATATCAATGAGATGATTTAAAATGCTTCTCCATTTATATTTTTATATATATATAGCATGTATAGCACACACTGGCATGCACCCAGCATTACATTTAACTCTCCAACTAATCTTGTTTTTTTTTCAAAATGCAAAGTTTTTGAATTTTCAACACTGATGGGCTAATCGCCAGTAACAAAAAAGCAATCTTTCAGAGTAAAATCTCTTGTTAGTTTGGCAAGCATCTAAAGAAAATAAAAACGTAATTTTGTGGTTAGTATGCTATTTTTTTAAAATAAAGAGCACAGCCAATTCAATTCGAAATAAATAATTTACATCTAGGCTATCAGCTTGTACAAGCACTTCCAGCAAAGCAGAATTTAAATGGCTATGGTAACAAATGTGTCCTTAAAATGAGTTCTCTCTAAAATGGAAACAATGGTAGATCCTTAAATAACTACTAGTTGCTGTAATTTAGAAAGAAAACCAAAAAAAAAAAATCTATAAATAAGATCAAGTTAAAAAGAGCTGTAGGAATAAATAAGAAGCACCAAAAAAAGGGACTACCAGGAATTAACTATTGCTATGAAAGTGAGATATTTCTTACTTATTTCTCCTATGCTCTTCCTGGTAGTAAATCCTAACACATCACCCTCATCTACCACAAACTGACGAGCCAAACTGAGAAAAAAATAGTATAAGATCTCTAGAGACTTCAATAGAAGTCCAATTTTGATTCCATGTAAATTTGTGGTTAAACAATGTCAGACCAACTCTTAGCACTGTGTTTTTGAAAATGCTAAATGCTGTGCATAAAGAGAGGATCCCTTTAAATAACCAGACGTATTTTACGGTCCTTTTCATCTTCTATAATTTAGAAACTACCAGGATCCTTTGAGAACTGTAGTGTTGTTTGACGGAGATGACGCTGAGTGAACAAAAATTAGATCTCATTGCTGTTCCCAGAATCATTGTCCCATGGGGCTGAGTTGTACACCCCAATGTCATTCCCCTGGATGTCCTCTCCAGAGCTGACATCATTTCAATCTCACTGATCTGGGATGTTTTCCATGTATTATCCACATAGAGTAATGCCTCAGAGCTATTTATCTGAATGTGAATCTGGGGAAGAAAACCTCTCTTGACTGATATCTCTGGTTTGGGATGGAGACGATAAACAGTTTGTTACTCTGCATCTGCTCTGTGTTTTGAAAGTGCTCCAAGGACTTTGTCACTAGGAGGGCTCCATACAGTTGGGCCAAATTTGCTTTCCTTTGATTTGCTTCCTTTTCTGTTGAAGGTGAATACAGTCTTTCCATAGAAACATTTTTTATCTTACTCTCTTTTGGAGCCCATACAATTCACTACCAGACGAATCATAGGTTCCCTGGAAAAATACTCAGATTTGTTCCCCATTCCATCCAAATAGCCAGGAGCCTACAAGCCAGTCAGAGGTCAGGGAAAAAAAAAAATCTAGTCCGTAGGTACTTCAGGTTTTCCCCATACATTAGCAATGAAGAGAGTATTAATGGATTTATTAATGCATTCCAGAAATTCATCATCCCTAGTTGTACTAGTCCACATCCACATCAGGACACACAGCTGATTCAAGGGTCAAAATGCCTGAGCCTTTATAAATGAGTATTAGGCAGCTTCTATCTAGCAGCTTCTATGTAGCTTTGAAAATATAAGCTATTGTTTCTTGTTTACTTTGAGAATATGCTGTTGGTTGCTCCTCAAATGGTGCTGAGGAAGATTGAGGGACCATAGCATGCAAATTCTCTGTTGCAAAGGGTAAGCAATAAGGTTAAATTTTGCATTTCTTTCACTATGATGTTTTGCTCCCTACCAAAATGCAATTTTTTTTTGTCTTAGTCACCTTTAAACCCTCCCCAAACCACTCACGAATTCATTGCAGAAAGATTATGGATTCACATGTAAACAGCCATGAAAACTGACAAGAAGTTTAAACAGATAAACTACAGGTCTTTCTGTTTGGTGTTCATAATCTCAGACGCAAGTAGAATAAAATGTGATCACAAGACCCAGGATCAAGTGACATCGGCCTCAAATTCTCAATAAATCTTTTTAGTCACTTTTGGATGGCAATTCTGCTCTTGCAAATTATTTTTCCATCATAACACAATGGTTCATCCCAGACTTAGAACTGAATTATTTCTGGAAGAGTGACAGCACATTTCTTAATTTATCCTGAAAACTCTTCAGAAGGAAATAAGGATAAGATGGGGGGAGGGGAAATTATTGACTGGATTTTAAAGAATATTCTCCTCTGCAATGCAGATAACAGTGTCTATTCTGTTCCTTTTCTTGGATAAGGTTATAGAATCGCACTTCATTTACATCTTCTCTGTAAATATTAGTCAAAACTTCCCTCTGCCACTGCATTATACACAACTTGGACTGCTAACAGTATTTTAAATTCACTTGTAATTAACCTTTAAGGGATTTTAGTTTGTCCTGACTGTAAAACAAACTTCTGTTTGAGTCTTAGCAGCTGTGCTTTCTAAGCCTTGGGATTTCTTTGTTTGGGAAAAATAATCCAAACTTCTGATATCTAAAAACTATTACCAGAAAGAGTATTTGCATCTCTGTTGCACAAAACACCACAATCACTTTTGGAATTTTTAATATTGAATAGCATTTGAGAGTCTTTTCTGGGTCAGATATCTTCCTGTATACAAGCTCTGCCAATTATGGTAGCATTAAATCCATCACATTAAAATGCAATAATTAATCTGAGCCTTGAAAAAAATAAACTAAAAGTCTCCCAAGTTTGGAGGAAAGCAAGATTTATTCATAAAAGATATTTTCATGCCATTGCTTGCAGGATTCAGTGAGAGGGCTTGAAAGATGCACAGCTTACAAAGACTACCAAACATAAGGTTTCACAAGTTCTCTTTTCTGACAAATGTCCTGATTTATTTACTTTTTCCTGCACGCCTACCTGCAGCTCCTCCATTCAATTCTGCAGCGTCACAAAGAGGATACGTGTCTTGCCAGGTTAGCACATCAGGCAGACAAACAGCAATACAACTTATATTTTTAAAATCTGGTTTCACCTGGCACTCAACAATTGCGCCCAGGCTTTGTCTCAGAGAAATGAAAGAAGCCTGGACTTTATTAAAAAAGCATTTAGAGCCTCCCCCATCATTTTGAGGAAGTTACACAGCCACAAATCTTCAGCTGAAGAGTGGCTTTAGCTGCCACGTCTGTTAGGATGTAAACATGGGCATACTCCCCAAAAAGGACAGAGTGCCTTTCAGGGTGCCTGTAGCTGAGATGCTAAAAGAGGCTGTAGTGCTGATAGATCTGTAAAGAGGAGGCTGTGCCAGGCAGCACTGTTGTGGAAAGGTCTGATATGTGTGCTAAGGGGTGAAGAGCGGCAAGGAAAGAAGGAAGTTCAAATCAGCTAAAGCTAGGCAGTGACATTCACTGGAGAAAAGGCTAGATACACATCACAAAATTGACCTCTAGAATCCTGGCATCCCAATGGGGATATCTATCTGAAAAGGTAATGTAGCCTATTGGAAAATAAGAAATGCAAGGAAATCCAGGCATAGATTCCAAGAATGACTCCAAAATATTCTCTTTTTTTTGTGCTGAACTCCCACTGACATAAGCCAAATCTCATCTACTGCCAACATCCTTGCTCAAAGTGTTGCATGAGCAATTTCCATTCATCCATTCAGCAAAATGAAAACTTTTCATTTCAAGTGCAATCATTGGTAGATTACACTTGATTACCTAATTTATGATGAACATATTACCTCAGTATACCATGACAACTACCTCCATCCCTTACTTTGTTCCTTCACCCTTGCTCTGTTTCTGAATCTTTTATTTCCTTAACCAGCACTGTTTGATGAGCTATTAAGCAGCACATACTGTCTGATACCCTTTTAATATCTAGCTTGCCTGCTGCAGAGCAGACAATTGCTGCATAGCAGCGATTATATGGAAACAAAAAGGCTCAGACTTAAAGGAACTTAATATTAAATTAAATATAATTTTATCAAAAAGATAACATCCTGATAAAATCACAGGGATTTACTCAAATTCTATGTTCTCGGAAGTCTGCGTAGAAGTGCTGGGGGAAAAAACATCAACAAAAAAACCTGTTAAAACCTTGAGCATCAGCATTTCTCATTTTATGAGCTTGGTCAAAATAAGCCAGGGTAATTTTCTTGTTATGAGGATAAAACACTGAACTTGATGATATTTGGCAAAAATTACACTTTCCTTGCCACCTATAAACCAGACTGTCTCACAATTTTCCCTGCCATCCTTCCTATCTTGGTTTCCTTCCTATCCGATTTTTATTGCCCTGAGCATCACAGAGCACTGGTTTTCATCCTCCCATTGCCTGTGCTTCCTCTCTCCTTAGAATCTGCTCCTTCAGCCAGGGAAAATAACTTGCTGCTCCTCTTCATGTCTCCTCCTCCATCTCTTATTTAAATTTTTTTTCTCCCCACCTACTTCACCCCATTGCTTCTGATACCCAGAAATATGATCTAGAGGACTTGACACTGGACTGACAATCTGAAGACTCATATGCTGGGGCCAACTCTGCCATCACTTTGCTGCATGACTAATTGGGGATTAGTAATCTGATTTCCTTTATGCTTTGGTGATTATGATACTTTGACACCTTCGTAAAACACTTGGGCATGATATAAATAAAAGAAATTACACTTGTGTTCCCCCCAACCATTTTTTCAAGGTTGGAAGGCCTGTTCCTTAGCATAGCTCGCATTGCCAGAAGTTCCTTTACATCTCCTCTCTTTTCCTAACGCTCGTGTTTCATGGCCCCCCTTCTCTTGCCCAAACTATTAATATGGAGACAACAGGCTCTGCTGGAGAGATACAGTGGGAAGCACAATACCACAGCCTAGTCCAGGGCAGACAAAAGAACACACAGCTGGTAGCATCAGTTTAATTGGAAACCCTACAATGGGAAGAGCTGCCTGTGCTGCCCTGGATGAGCTTGGCATTCTGCCAAGCATAAATATTACTGAACAATACTGTTCCAAATAAGACCATCCCCCAAACAAAAGGAAATCTGTGAACAGTAATCTGGGAGAGCTTTCTTTTTTACAGTACGAACAGCAAATATTCAGGGAATGTTCTGCTATGGGGACAGCTAAGCAACTTTTTTTTATTTTTTAATGCGACGTTGTAGACAGAGTAAAGTGTTCTCATAAGCCAAAAAAGGCACACATTTATTTCTTAAAAAACCCCAAGCAACAAACATAAAATGAAACAATAAATAGATAAATAAAAGAATAAAGAGGCAATTCTACCAGACAAGTAAATCAAACAGGGCAACTTAAGAGCAAACCATACTAAGGCCAGATCTTGCATTTGTCACAGAAAAGGGAAGCCGACCCTACATCAAGATAAAGAACTTTGCATGAGAATAAGCAGAAAGCAAGGGAGGTGGTACATCAGCTGCAAAAAATACATGGCTGTGAAAAAACTGAGAAGTCTGTAGGAGTTCAGAACATCAGTTCCATTAGCAACTTAGCCACTCAAGAAAACCTCAGATGAGTCAAAACAACTATCACCATTATTATTTGCTAAGAATAGACATTGTGCTTGTTTCGCTGACTGACACACAGAATAACAAGCGTGATAAAAATAAAAAAATCAACTACCTTTAACATTTTTTTTGTTTGTATCTCTGAAAGTCATTTGCAAAGATGATCAGCATCTTCACCTCTATTTCATAGAATAAAAAACCCCAGATGTGCCAAGAGGAGTTTCTTGCCCAAGGTCAAAAAGCAAGGCAAGAAAATGGTTTTTCATGCCAAGCTCAAACATGCACAGAGGCTGAAAATAAAGTTCTTTTTTGCAGTTTTTCATTGCTTGTTTTGTGCATTAGTGTGCCATTGAAAGTGTTTTATGTTCTGAGCCCAATGTAACTATGCTTTATGAAAATGAAAGATTTTGAAGGGAGGCAAGGCAGTCTATAACAACAGAATTAAGTGACAAAGACTTCCAGATCCACAGTGACCCCAAAGCAAGACCACTGTTGATTATGAGAAATGTAGGGCCTGTGCCACAATACTTAGACACAAGCATGTAGGTAATGGAGAGTGAATGTGGTAAAGCAAAGCAGAGCCGTAGGTGGGACACAAATTATTGATGGAAACACAAAATGCCAGCAGACATGAAGAATGCATTATAAGCAGAAGTAGTCAATAAAGGAGGAAATATTTAACAAGGAAAATTATAGATACACTTTTCAGCTGAAGGAAAATTGTAAGCTATTGAGGTAAGGTCCGGGGGGACAGCAGAACTATGATTGGAAAATTCAACTCTTGGGCTCATGATCATGGATTTTGGAAAAAGACATATACTCAGAGGATTCCAGCATCTCAGCTCATATTGCTTACAAACATTCTCTACATGGTTTCATACCTGACGTGCAGCGTGATCGGTTCTAACAACCCCAGATAAGCCACAGATTCACTAACAACTACGTAAGACCTTGAAACCCAGAGCAACATTTTGACAAAGAGCTGAGGGTGCAATGCTGACATAGGGAAGATAAAAATTCAGAAATGTTAAAACTGTACTAGTGAAAGGCATGGAGAGAGCAAAAAAGGGAACACAGGATTTTGCAAGTAACAACAATAAAGGAATAAAATGAGGGATGTAATCACAGCTTTGAGGTAATAGAGAATGATGTTAAGTGTTAGTCACTAAGTGATGAGACAGTGAGCTTTGCAGTTGGGAAGTAATAAATCCATTTAGATATCAGGGAGGAGGATGCAGGTTGCTGCAATGTGGGAGTAATGGAAGAGAGCAGACGACACAGCAAAGAGGACAGTGACAGGGATACTGTACTGTATCTGCTGAAGTGCGAAGAGTCAATGCATTGACAAACGTGTCAGCTGAAAGGGCACTGGGGAAAAATCAACTTGGTGCATATTATAGACAAAGCAGCAGCTGGGCTTGGCAGCAGCTCCAGCATGTGAAGAGAAGGAGAGAGAAGACAAAATGTGCCTAAGTCTGAGTCTATTTTTGCTCTCTTACTCCAGGAATAATAATGGTGCAGCGTTCCTTTAGTGCCAGTTGCAACCTTTTACTGAGATTGCTTTGACTGTAATGGCTGCAAGAGATGCCAGGAAAAGAAGGTAATGCAGCTTTTCTTTTTCCTTGACTTTTTCCAATGTCACAGAAAAAGAAATTTGTATAACTCCAAAATGGAAAATAGACATTTTCAACAAGGAGCATTTGGGTAACACTAAACACTTAACCTTAACTGGAAGCAGCAGTTGTTCTAAAGCATGCACACCACGGTAAAACAGGATTGAAAGGAAATTTAAAACCCATCTCTGACAACAGAGAGATGTGTCCAACAAAAACATGACCAATGAACTATTAGAAATCAATTGACACAAATCCTACTTGGAATCACAGGCAAGGTGTTCCTTTGTCTTTATAGTAGCATTTTAAAACTGTATCTCTCCCTGACAAACACAAAACCGTGTAGGGAGTAAAAAAAGTGGTCTCAGCTTCCAACGCTGGAACAGAAGTAGTTTTGCACAGCTATACAGCACAAGACAGCAGTGCCACGTGCAGGAACACCATGTGGAGTGAAGCAGTAGAATTGCTGTCTCTGCTCACTTGCTTTTCTCTGAAATGGAAATTGCAATTTTCTTCCTAGATCTCTTAAAATCTTTTAATTGCTATTGGACCTAAGCACCAGTGCTCACTGTGCTGCTTCGGATACAAGCAAGTCCATTGCTTCACTGAAGATTTTAACTTCTTTGGTGCAGCACTTCATGTATTTACTGACATGATTTTTTTCTCCAGCTCTTTCATGCTTCCACAATAACTCCTCAAAACAAGAGTATTGACTCCACTACAGGATTCTGTCTTCTTTACTCATTTTGCATTGGTATCACCTCTCAAGTAACAAGCGATTTGGTCTGTCGCTACTGGATGTGAAGGAGAGGGGTATCAGGCTTACTGCGTAATATCAAGAGCTCCTAGTTGTGGATTGCAAACAGCGCAATTCCCTTCAACTTGCTTTTTCCATCTATTTAGCTTGCATGGCTTGCAGGGATGCCCTGAAACTGGCAGTAAACCAGCGTACCACATAACACCTTCTGGTCTGCAGTACTACAGATATCATTTGTAGGAAAGCACAGAGGCAAAAACAACTGATATAAAAAGTATTCTCTTCATTCAGGCACGTCCAATACTTTATGAAAACAAGGAAGTATGATGCTTTCCATTTTCCCACAAGAGCTGAACGATATAACAGACTAAACAGCACATCTGAAGAACTGGAATTACAAAAAACTGTTATTGTGCCTGGTAAAATGCTGGCCCATACACATGGACATGGCACTCTAAATGCCTCTTTGCTGCTTGAATCCTGTGCGTGCAATAGAAAAAATGCTGAAGTTTCAGAAAGGCTTCCTTAGAACTGAGTAAAGCACGATTTTCTTAGTCACATAAGCACTGCCAAGGACCTTGTAGAAATGCCTATATGGTCTTTCTGCCATTGGTCTGGTCTGATCAAAGCACAGACACTGCCTACCTTTCCTTCTGCCTCTCATTAGTGTGTTGCAAGAGGCATTCCACAGGAAAAAAAAAAGATCAGCTTTCAGAAATTTAATTACAGATGACTAGCTGTCAAGAGTAAATAATTTCAAAATGCATTTTAACACATGAGTTTGCATAATTCTAATACATTATTCCATTGTCTGTAAGTCCGTTTCTGCAGAACTGTTATAAAATAGGAAGCTTAAGCTTAGCAAATAGCCCTGATCTCATTTCACCAGTATTGAAAGGTATGAAGTTTTTTGACTTTTTCAAGAGTTATGCCTGCTTTTCACTCATGAATCAGTGAGGACTGTGCCAAGCACTTTTTTGCATTCCTCAAGTGTTATACAATCAATTCTACTCCCCTATGAGCAGGGAAATTTCAGACTGCTGTATGTTAAGACTGTTAGTCTGTGTTTTTCTTTCATTCTCTCCCCACTGCTGCTTTTGATAACAGCTTATTTTTTAATTGCAATGTAGTGAATACAATAGAGATTTTTTTTTTTTTAGCAATTGAATGCATGCATTTATTTTCTTATTTGGTCTGTCAGCAGCACCCATGCACACAAATATGTATGTGTACACAGAAAATGTGACATGACTGTCTCCAGCTTCTCGTGCACAGCAATGCTTTGTGACAAGATGCATGGACCAAATGCAAAACCAGGAGAAAAAGACAGGCTCCAACTTGAATAACATAGTCTCCAGCATTTATGAAAGCTGCCTGGACTTCTAAGTCTTTAAGATGTCCAACCACAGGAAAAGTCTAAGGTCAGTGCTTTGCAAAGCTTCAAGTAACACAGGCAAATATTTAGCATTAGTGCAAGGGATGACCAAAAGTCCAGTGACTTTATCTACACAATAGAAAATTAAAGCCTTTCCTAGCCTTTAATTGACATCTGAATTAATGCAGTTTTCAATCCTTGTTATTTTGTATGAAGGCAGATAAGCAGTATCAAATACCATGGAATAAGATGATTCGCACATATATGAGGGTTGTCAAATTACCACACTTCCCAAAGTAAACAACAAAAGGTGAGACAGAGCAGGAAGGGGAAAAAGAAAATCCTCTTATTCTCAGTATCACTGTCATTACTACCCCCAAAACAAATCAATGTTAACATCCAGGGCTGTCAAATAAAGAATGGCAAAGAGTAAGCCTTGTATCTTCATGCATCTCTAAGATTTGCAAACAACAAGAACTGGTGGAATATTTAAAACATGAAAAAACCAGCAAACTCACAACTAACAAACGAAATGAAAACAAAGACACAACCCAACTCTATTCTCAAACTATCTCTTTGGCAAATAAGAAAAACCATGGAAATGCAGTAAAAAGTCCTGTTTAAAGCAATTTTCTCAAAAATTTTGTCCAGTGAGAAACACTTTTTCCTACAAGTTAATATTTTTCCCACTGCTTTTTGTCAATTGGCACTTAAAGCATCCAAGAACATGAGGTTTCAGTGGCAAGTTAAAATTCTGATTATGATCTCTTTAAAAGCCTTAGGAATGTCTCCCAGGACTGCCATCATCAAATGTCTTATCCCAGCTCCTTCTTGAAAGGTCTCACTTCTCCAAGAATTCCTTTATCTTCGAAGAAGGGGCAGGTATAGAGCCTTGAATAGATATATATGAAGTGCTTCAGCCTCCCACCTGTGGGCATCCATCCTCCCCAGCTGAACAAAGTTTCAGCTGCAGTTTCACCATGGAACTTCTGTGTTTACCTCGCTCTTGATGTTTTCCATACAGATGATTAACTATATCCATATTCCCCTGGCCTACATCATGATTTGGAGTTAAGTCCTCTACATCAACTTCCATAGAAGAGCCTGGCAGATCAGTTCCTTTATATTTCCATGTACAGATGCCTGGGAAGGTCTCCAAGTTCAACAGCAAAAGCCAGATTTGGAGATTTCATTGGAGAACAACAATGAAATGTACCATAAAAGCTCTTTGAGGTGGGAGGAAGTTTCAGGAGGCTGCAGACCTCAAGCCATCCTCTTCTGTCGCCTTTTCTAGAACCCAATTCAGCTGTTTCTCAAAACCGGCAAATGTGCTTGGCAGACCACGGTTAGTGCTGAGGTACCATTCCCCATCTAACAAATGCCACTGCTTTGCAATCCTGCATACACTGAGATGTTGCTGTTTCATATGTTTCTATCAGCTAAAGGACAGCTTTCTTCACATGCAAATTTTTTTCTATACCTGGGAGTATAACAGAAATAGAAACTCCTCTGGCTGCAGAATATGTAAACTGCCCACTGCCTTGGGTTGCTGTCTTTTTGCTCTTAATAGGAGCTGGCACAGGCTCATGGATTCACACTTGCATATCCTGCTGCAGAATTAGGAACTACTGCTTTTTGTAAAATGTCTTCTTTCAAAAAGGAAGACTACAGCACATAATTCTGTTTAAGTGGCCTCATACCATTGTTTCATTTTTAATAGATACCCCTGCAAAGGGAATTGTTACCAGTACTGTTGTTATGAAAAATAGATTAAACAAAAAAATACATTTTATAGAATTCTGATCACGTGAAGAATGATAAAATTAGTAGGGCAGCTGTTTCAAAATACAGGCTATGACCACTTTCCCTCAGCTGAAGCAAAGAGGATTAGCAATTCTGCAAATCAGAAACCTGACTACTTCAAGTGAGGGGATTTCCAAATAGGACGTCCCTATGACGTTAGGTAAGCCTGGACAAACTAGACCAGGGAAAATTTCACATAAAGACAGACAGCAAGGCCCTGAGGGAGCAGACAGCTGTGAAGGAGAAGGAGGAACTGCTGGCTGGCAAAGATCACTTTTTGTTTGACTTTGCCATTAGTAACAGAAGGCCATCTTTCTTTACACATTCATTTTAAACACCAGCCAAGGGACACTCCAGCTTTCTGGATTTTATTGTTTTCGCCATACAACTTTGAAATACAGTTCCACTCAGTTTTCCAAGCTGGTATGAATAGAAATGGGTCCTTGTGAGATATACTATAAATTATGGCAATTTAAACCAACTCAAGACTAGCACTTGCAAATTGAACTCAGCTAGCATATACTCATGGCAATCTAAACTGGGAACAAAAATCCAACCAGTCCAATGCAGGCACATTGTAGTATGGTGTTTACTTTGTAGGCCATGATTCCCTCTGTAATATAATATTAAAAGAAGGACTATTTGAGTTCATAACTATTGTATCATTAATTTTACCAATTCTGGTCAATCAGCACTATATGACAGAATGTGGAATTGAAAGTAAAGCCTTGGTTTAATCTTTTTGGGAAGTCCTTCACTACCACGCCAGTGTTCCAGGCAGGATGGGAAAAACCGTAAGAATAGACAGGCTGCTGCAGGATTTTAATTATTGTGTTACACAGTATTTTAAAAGACTTAAGGTAGCACTTCTACATAACTCTTACCAGTAGCTGTCTCTGCGAGCAACGGTCACCAGCTTTTCATCCAGAGGCCTGCTGATGCCTTGGAATTCCTGACTTAAATTGATTCACCTCTATCGCGGCCCATAACCCTTCTCTTTACCCATTTTCTCTACCACGGTGCTAAATTGCTATCCCTTTATAAGTGATAAGCTCTTGCAACAAAAGCAGATACTTGATGAGGGCCTACAGTACTGGGAAATTTTGTCCTTAATTATTAAAACAATTGCTGTGGCACTGTTTATTTGGAGAGACTTAGCACTTGAAATACCTACATGCATAATCAACACATAGCAATTAAAACAATCATTCAGGATGTGGAGGATTTGAAGCCAGTCTTTTTCTTTACTTAACAACACCACCTCATGTGAGCCAGGCCCAGGGATTCTGTTACTACTCAGAGAGAATTATTCTGGGTAGTGAAGCCCCAGTCTGCCTCTCTGACCATTTCACTTTGCATAGGCTGTTCAAACATGCAATGGAACACTGGCTGTAACCCAGGGGTCCAGCAGCCTGCTCTTCTCCCATCAGACACTTTGTCCTTATGATTATGAGACATATAGGTTGAAATCCACTGAGGCAGAAATGAATTTGTGCCTCCTATATCCTGACTGTGTGCACAAATCACTCAGCTATCATGTAAAAGAAGAAAATATTCTCCCTTAGAAATTCTGCATATCTGGACTGTCACCTCTCTTGCTGGTTCTTACAAAAACTTCAGACAAAACATTTTGCTTTGAATACAGCAGATACTTCTTGTCTACCAGAATATTTTTTTCCTCATTTTATTCTTTTAATATCTTCTTTTCAGCAAACCATGAAGTCTAATCGCACAGAGGCATGAAATTCCACATTTTCCAAGCAGTCTTTAGCAGACTGCTGAGAAGATCTATGGAGCACATAACCAGGAAGCATCTTAAAGGAAAGGAAGCACAGTTGTGTCTCTCTGAAATCCATGCTCAAAACCCAGCCAATAGAGAATCTTCAAATCCAGCAAAACAGTGGTGATACTTTACATAGATTTTGAAAGACGAATGTGCATTATTTAATTTATTAATTTAGGGTAGGTAACATTACAAAATCTAAACAAGAGCATAGCAGGTTTTGATGTTTAACCAATATTTAGCCATTTTCTAGATTGCCAGAAAGAGTATACTTATGAAGAGCAGTCTAAGAGGGTTCACTTTGTGTTATACAAATTAAAATCAACCAACCAAACAAAAACCCCAAAACCCAACTCAAATAAAACCCTGCTAGGGAAACAGGAAATGCAATCAAGATAGTAAAATGTCTAAACATAAGAAAAAACACTACCCAAACCCAAACAAACAACGCCCCACACCAAAATCTCCAAAACAACAATAACAACCAAAAGAAACAAAAAACCCCGAACACCCCTCCCACTCCTCAATACTTCAGGGCTTATATCTCAAAATAAAACCCTTCAAAGCTTTTCTTTCCATGCCAAATAGCCTCTTGCAGAAACTAGGGACGCTTCATGCCATATGAATTTAAAAAAAAAAGGTATAAGAAAAGCCTCATTTTAGTCACTTACAGGAATCCATTCCGTACTTCCTCTAAATCTGCTATGCTTTTATTCTTTGCTGAACTGAAATTTCTTGGCTTTTGTATTTTATGAGACAGGCATGCTTTTAAACAGGGACCACAAATGAGGACACACAGCTTTATTCATGAGATAGTGATAACAGACACTGAACTTAGAGTTGCATGGGAGACAATTTACCTCACCTACATTTTTCAGATTTCAGTAATCTCTATTGCTTTGCATTTGAACAACACCAATACATCTAAAAGACTTGCTGTCAAAAACATTAAAAACACAAAACCCCCTTCAAATCTTGTCTATATTTACAGAAAGAGTGCAGGGGAAAAGAAAAAAGTTAAAAGGATCAGTAAGTATTTATTTTTATAGACTGAAAATGCTGCAATAATGAAAGACTGAACCAGGGTCATCATGCAATAAGTTATAAATAATATTTATGGCACTCACCTGAGATGAGTGAAACCAAAAATTCCCTGAAAATATAAACAGAAAACCAAATATTTTATACCCCTTCAACATGTTAGCCTGCTGGGTTTCTTTGGGGCAAGAAAAACCCATTGTGGGCCTGTATAAGTATTTTTAAATAAGCTCTACTGGAGCATCTACAATAGATCCATTTTTACATATACTGTAAATCCAGTGCAATTTCCATTAGCAATAATTAATTTCTTCTAAGTGGATAAACTGGGGCAAATTCAAAGCCAATATAAGCAAATGGAACTCCACACTGCTATGGAATTGTTAAAAAAAAATCCACTATGCTTTCATTTGCCCTCTTTTTCCTCAGTACCGTTTTTCCTGAGGGAAAGCTGCCTTATCCAATTACACTAACTAGAAAGATAAGAGAACTAGTAAACCTACCTGATAGTTCTGTTCTGTATCAATTGGGATATACTGCTCAGTACTTTGAGGTTAAGTAAAGCACTGTGTAACATCAGGAGACTCATATTAGATTGCTGGAAGTAAAACTGCTTCTAATCCTAACAGAGAGGTTTCATCACTCCTGGTTATCCCTCAGGAAGCAGGGGATAATAACATCAAGGTTGCTTTCCTCCTTACTTACTACACGCAGGCTGTTTCAGGTTGCTGAGTCATTGAATAAGATATAACCCTTCAGATCATCCTTAAAATGTCATATTTAATTAAAAGTTTCTGGTCCCCTTACTTTGTCATCCTTCTTTCATCAAAAGCAAGTCTAGACACAACCTCAGAACAGCATATTCTTTTCCTGCTTCCAAAACAAACTCTGGCACAAGGAATATTTATGCTTCTAAGTGGTTTTGGGCATGTCCCTAGTCTAAATGCACTTACTAAAAAAACATACAAAAAGAATCGGAAAATCAGTCTTGATTTATATTTTTTTTTATAATGACTGCTTAAATGATTGCAAGGTACTGCCACTCTTGCTGCTTCCTAACATCTCTATCAAGGACTTATAAAGGGAATATTTGTTAAAATTTCACACACCTAAACAACTTCAGCAGGTTGAGACAAACAGAGATAAGAAAAAAGTGGAGCAGGGAATAAAATGTTTATTTTTTTTCCACTCCCTTTGGCATTTGTTGAGAGGCTTTAGAGGAATCAATATTCTCAGATTTATAAGGAAAGCAAGCAGGGGGCCCCAAATTTCATGGCCTTTGCAGAAGCAGACTTCCTGTTAGCGCCACTAAGGAAATGTCAGATCATGGTGACAGCCCACATCAGCAGCTACCCGAGAGCCATCACGTTGACTAAATAGCCCAGAATAGGGGAGCTGTGCAAATCATCAGCTGGAAAGTGCTAAGTAGCTGTCAAAAAAACAACCCCAGACCCAAAACACATACGCAGGACACTGTGTTGCTTTTAGCCAGAAGTGAATAGAGAAATAGGTCTTCCAGTTATAAATTATTTTTGGTACCACAGAGAAGTGACATGCCAAGGCGATCTCACCAGATAAGATCCCCCTGCAGAGCAAACAGAGGCAAGTGACTACTCTTGTTCACTCACTGGCTATGAGGTGGCTGGCCATGATGTGCCAAATCTGACTTCAGGAGCAAAATCTTCTCTGTAGGAAACAGTGACTGATGTTTGACCACAAGCACTACGGTAGCCTTATTAAAGAGAAAGCAAATAGCAGAAACACTACATCCTTTAAAAAGAAAAAAAAAAATCAGCTGCATTAATTTTTAGCTTAAAAGAAAGAGGGGAAAAAACCAAATTGAGAACAAAATTCATGTAAATGCTTATTAGTTACAAATGCTCTATTAGATCATCTGGGCAAAACCCACGAAAAATAGCAGCTTGTGAGAATAGTTGTTGGCCTGAGTGCAGGCCAATCAATCCATTATAATTTAAGTGCAAGCTGCTCTGGTAGAGGCATTAGTTTCCTACTACATCACATTTGCCAGCTTGGGGCAGGGGGGACTGTTGGAACCAGAGACCTCTAGGACTGGGGCTTGCCAATGACTTGCAGACATCAGAGAGAACCTTGTTCATCATATTCAATGATTTGTCAAAATGTCCCACTTTTACAGCACATGAAAAATGTTCATTTCTCAGAACAACTGATTTCCTAGGAGTAGGTGCATCTAGATTATATATTCTCATAACGTCTGGGCTATAAGAAACTACATTTTAAAAAAAAATTGCCAAGCCAACACATTCTAACTATCATCAAAATGCAATTCTCGAACAGCACACCACACCCACCAAGATGTGACAAAATGTAATAGATTCCTTGCCAGAATGACAGACAAATATTTTTCTTTCAAAAAACAGGTTTTGGGGGCGGGGGACTGGAGCTGAGAGGAATATAACCAAGTAAACATATATATAATCCAAAAAATTCACAAAAAACAAAGTGCAGAAAGAAACATCCCCATACCCAGAAGAAGATGGCAGTATATCCTGCATTTATCAACAGTCAGCTTATGGCTTGCCAGCTACCTGAACTTTTTCCAAATGCTTTAGCTAGCTCAAATTTGACTACAATCCATTTTGGCCACATATTTAAAAATATGCCCTTCCGTTCATGTATATTGCAATCATTTTGTGAGTGCTAGAGCCAGGCATTACAATTACAACATGCATTACTCAAGCATTTATGTGCTCTATTTGGTTATTTTTATCACATTCATGCGTGCAAGCATACATCTCAAATAATTCCGACCACATCAATTTCAATTCATTTAAAGCACAGAAAACCTCTATGTTCGCTCCAGAAAATAATACACTAAAAGGTTCCTCATCCAGCAATGGGAAACATTTATTTAAATGCCTTATTTTCAAGGCAATCTGTATTTTTTTCCTTGGCTTAACTGGCAGACGCAGAATCACAGAATGGGTGAGGTTGGAAGGGATCACAGTGTGTCATCTGGTCCAACCTCCCTGCTCAAGCAGGGTCATCCTGCACAGAGCACATGGCACAGCATTGCATCCAGACGGTTCTTGAATATGTCCAGGGAGGGAGAATCCACAGCCTCTCTGGGCAATCTGTTCCAGTGCTCAGTCACTATTTACCATAGCTCAGTAGCAGTAAACATTCATGTTCATCATGTGTATTGTAACAAATCTCGCTTAAACAGAATTCTGACATTTTCTACTAGAAATGCTCAGCTCACCATGGATCTCTTCCACACCAGTAATGAGTTTCAGCAGTGAAAAGTAATACTTTCTGCAGTCTTTTTCTCACTCATCTTCTCAATACCTATTTTCTTCTGTATTTCCTGCTGAGTATCCTTTTAAAGTTTAAATCATCTTTTGACATAATAGACAGGCAAATGTTTCAATAAAAAACCAAAACAACAGCAACCTGAAATCTTCCAGGATCAGAACTCAAAATACTACTGGAGAAGGGAAAGAGACATTCAATAGGTAGTGTGTCTACAACAAATCAAGTTATCTTAGCTGAAAGGCTTGGATAGTTGTTGAAGACAGAGGCTGATTCAATCCATAAATAATCTTTAATAGAAAGTATTTCTAGAACCGAACCATCCTCTTGACACCCTACCTTTCAACACTTGTATTCTTTGCTGAGGTCCCCTCTCATTCATCTCCTCGAGGCTGAAGGGGCCCAGCTCCCTCAGCCGTTCCTGGAGATGCTCCAGTCCCTCATCATCTTTGTTGCCCTCTGCTGGACCCGCTCCAGGGGCTCTGTGTACCAGAACTTACAAATACCTGTTAACCATGATCACTTCACCAAACAGCCACAGCTGTCTTCACCCCATGAACTTATCTATAACCAGCTCTTCCTTCGAACAGATAGTGTCCATCAAATATACAGCAGGCTAGAAATACAGAAAAGTCTGCAAACAGTTTCCACAGCCAAATGTCTCTCGACTTGGGGCAAACTATAGGTACAAAGTCCCAAATTCCCCTTCTTCTGTGTGGATACTCACAGGACATCTCTCTGCATAACCACCTATTTCTCCATACATATTTGATTCAGAAAGAGAACTATCCCACTTTGCTAGTGTCCCTTCAATTTGGTCCATGGCATATGTAACCATGAAAGTGGCTGCAATCTGGAAAGTATTTGGCTAGAGAGAGACTTGACAGACAAAAGCAGATAGAAATTGGACAAACCAGCTGTTTAGAGTCACATTTCTGGTTTTGAATATGACAAATCCTGTAGCATTTCAGCAATAACAAATATATTAACTAGCTGTATTATTATACACTGTTGCAATGTTTTGCAATTATTTAACTTGATACCATTAATGATATATAAACATATCCATTATGAAAAATGCAGTACTTAGAAGAAGATGAAGATCCATAGAGAAAACTTAGTTCTACTGAAGGCAATGGCTCTCTCCTTCTATTATAAAACCTATTCCTATTGACGACCTCCCCTTTTTTTTTGTTTGATTACTGTCAGACTCGACTTGTAAAGACTTATTTTATTAGAAGGAATGTAAAAAAAATCATGGTTACCTATTCCAAAGTATGTCTGAAATGCCAGATTCTGTATTCTGTTTTAGTGGCATCAGAGATTTGACTAAGTTGCACATCAGTTATTAAGGGTGGAAGAGAAGACTTTCACAAACTACCATTGCTTCTGAATTGCAGTGATGGCCTTTCCCTCTTCACACGGGCGTAACAAATGCAGTAAATACTTGACACGTGTATATTATATCGAAGTTTCTGATGACTGATAAAAACAATGTGATACACAAAAAATGATAACAGGCATAATCAGAGTAGCCTTATGAAATGTCAAGTCATGTCTGAAACGCCCGAGATCACAGAATCAAAGAATCATTCAGGCTGGGAAAGACCTCCAAGATCGTCAAGTCCAGCCTTTGACTGATCACCACCTGGTCAACTAGACCATGGCACTGAGTTGCCGTGTCCAGTTGTTTCTTGAACATTGCCAGGAATAGTGACTCCTTATGTCTTAACATGATGTAAATATTTCACTTAAATACAGTTTTAGGTCAAATTCTTTATACTGAAGAACAGTATCCTTCCCGATAATGAAAAAAATCTATTTTGTACATGGTATAAAGCTGGGAAATAGAAGAAATTCACAGGGATGCTAGCAATCCTTCCAATATTTCTTGAAACAGTAATTTGCCTATTTAATAAAAATTTCTAAAATTTTGCCATCATTTTCAATCTCTGTCTCTTTCCCTCCTCCTACTTTTTTAATTAAAGCTTCTAAGGAACACTTATTGAAAGGTCTTTTATCCTCTTATTGCTTTTTTAATTCTTTACCTCAGTCCTTTTACGCTCCTCCTTAATCATGAATGCAAATAAAATTCAAAGTGTAATCAGCAGCTGCCTAAGGAGAGCACTGAGCTCTGTTGCCATGGGAACAGTCAAGTCAGTCCTTGACCAACTGAGGAATCACACCTACCTTTCTGCCTTATTCCTTACACATCCCTCACCCCTTTTGGTGTCAAGCCACACATGCTTCCCTGGAACAGGCAATATCTGAGACCAAATGTTTTCCTTTGATCTAATGACAAATGATCACCAGCACAAAGTTCTTTCACACACAAAAGCAACCACCAGCAGCACTGCTTTGTGCACTGTCCCCCACATTGAGAATCATCCCAGGGCTCGTGACTCCTTTTTCACTCTGAGTTTATTTGCCAAAGTACATCATCAATTACATCAACAGTGCCCATCATGTTTCAGGTGCAGCAAGCAACTAATGATGCTGCCAAAGCAACACGGCACTTGATTTTAGTCCAGTTATTAACAGGAGATGAAACGAGACTGATGCTCCTGCAACGTTATAAGGCAAATGCTTTTAATTTGAGAGAGACGCTTCTGACTACAAGACACCTCAGCACCTAGACCTTCTGCATAGTGACTATTTCTTACTTAAGAGCTCTCAGTAGTGATGGACCACTACAAAAAAAGTAATATATACAAACACTCACATACTATATTTACTATTCACACTACTTTGGGGACAACTTCTCTAACATTCTGCACTTCCAGGTGTTCACTGCTTTGCTAAGGTTCTTGCCATACTTCGATGCTTTTCCAGTGTAAATAGCTCAGCCCAGTGGCTCCAATAAAAGGATAAAAATGCCACTAGATTGTTACTGAAAATCTCCAGACAGGGCTGGTCAAGATCCACTTTAGATAAACTGCAAATATCTTAAGTAGAAGCATCTGATAATGATAGCAAGTTTTGTCTTATTTCTACATTCTTCATCACAGCTGGAGCTTTTGCCCAGCATTTGATAAATGTCTGACTTATCTATTGTTTTTTGGCAAGTGCACTGGGACTCAAAAAATTGCAAATATGCTTGAGACATTCAGCACTAATTAAACTTTTCAATAAATAAATGGGAAAACCTGTAATCTTACAAACTCAGAGAAAATCCTCCAGGGACAGCTGTTGTCCTCACTGAGGCAACTGGATACTTATAGCACATACATATTTAAATTCAGGCACAGATATATAGATATATACCAATATTCAAGTAAGCAAATGAAAACAAAACAATAAACAGAAATTATCTAGAAACTCCATTAAATGGCCAAAGTCTAAAATTTCTTGCTTACTTAAGGGTCGGTTAACTGCACTTTTCCCCCTTAGCACTTGTGCCAAGGCACAATGTGCCTTCATTAAATGCAATAATAAAATATCCCAATTAGGCCACAGTCACCTCCATTCACTCTCATTATGCCATATCAGTCTCATCAGAGATGTCCCGACTTGAGTCAGCCTGTTCTAATGAAACAAAAGGAAATCACACAGGATGCCTCCGCATACCTTCAGGAAAAGGCAAATCTGAAATACACTACGTTCCCCTGCCGAATAAATTTTATTCTGAGACATTCGCAATTATATCCCTGGGAACAGAGAGAACCACAGAGAGAACCAACTTGCTCCTTCTTCCTAAACTGAGGTGTGACAATTAATTGTACACGAGTCCTTTCCTATAATATCTTTATTATTCTTTCAATCATTTGGAAGCTGAGTACAAAAGAAAGCAAACTTTGGCAAGGGAGACCTAAAAGCAAGTCCTTGAACAGAACCATGTGCTTTCTATCACTTCATATAATTAACTGTGTCACATTTAGAAAGGCCCTTATGTATAAGCGAACCTTGACATTCAAAGTGTTTGTTAAACATTGGCTACATAAAGCAAATGAAGCATTGCACAGATCTATGTTGTGGTCATAGGCAGTATTTTTTTTGGCAATTGTAAATTCAGTTTGTCTTTTGAAACCTCCAGCACAGCAAGAAGGCTTCGAAAGTTTATTCTGAATATTTATCTAATATTCTGCAAAGAGGGCAACAGAGAAACTATCATTAGAAGAGCTAATCAAAACAGGACATAAATGAAAGATAAAAAGCAAGAAAAGGAAAATCAATCTGTGAAGAAATTGCTCTGATACCCTATTAGAATGACACTAGTTTTGGCACTATGCCTTCCTGGCTTTACGCCAGATGCTTACTCCAAATAAAAATATCAAGTGTTGGTATAAGACTTCATGTCTTGAGCAACACATTCTAATATAATCTAGCAGATTCATCTCACCTTTCAATTTCTTGCGGGCAGCCATCGTCTTGATTAAGCAGGATAGTAATAAAAAATTAAAGAAAGTTAATTAAAGGGAATGACAATAAAAGACAACTTCGAAAAAAAGGAATAAATGGGAATTATACAGAGTGGATAACTTCATTCCTAATTTCTCTAATTAGGTATGATACTCCAGTGTAGGAAGCACAGAATATCATTAGTTATAAAGGACACCTTGACATGCTCAGGTTTCCTGTTTTCTGGCAGAGTGGTGGAGATGGAAAAAAAGGTGAAATAGGTTGAAAACACATTTCATCTTCCAGTTTTTATTCAAAAACAGTAATGCATCAATCTCTCTATACATATCTGTTTTGTTCAGGAAGGGTGAAGCTGGAAAGTCCAAACTCCATGAACATTTTCAAAAAAACCAATAAATCCACCTATCTCAGACAACTGGTAATCACAAAATAAATGAGGTCACTCTGCCCTTCTCTTACAGCCTATGATTCTTTTATATCTAGAACATTAACCATGATAAAACATGATGTCTGTACCTACAATTATGCCAACACTGCCTCTGGAGGGCCTGTGAGGTTTTTTTCCTCTCTTACTATTTACCATGCTCTGTATTTATAATTCATGTCCTTTAATTACACTAATATATTTTATCCGAAGGTTGTTATTATTGCTCCATTTTTTTTTCCTCTCACTCCTGCTTAATACATTATTTCAAACCCAAACCCAGATGCTTTTGTCTGTCTCCTAGGTATCAAATTTTAAATCAGGTTTGCTTGCAGTCAGTTGCAAGCCTCTGTTAGCAGCGTACATTTCATGCTCCTGTGAGCATGACACATAGCGCGCACCCAGCTCTTGCCATGTCTTTTACCATCCTGATGCTGTACATTCCTTAAACCAGCCTTGTGGGAGCACACTGGAGTTACCTACATTACAAGGAAACTCAAGAGCAGCTCATCACACTTAATTCACCTGCAGCTCCATTTGCATGATAAAGACCAGTGATTTACTCATCCTCTTTGCACACAGTACCTAGAAACTAAACCCTTTGCAGTGGGTTGAATCCCAACCCCATTGAGTCTGAGGCACAGGCAAGCTCTTGGATTGTTTCTTGGTTTGAGAAAAGGATGTAGAAACACCATTGTTTTCATTTGAAGCATTGATTTGGTCTTCCTCAAGAAGACTAACTCACATGTCATTTAGCTACTGAATGGAGCTTAACTTTAAAAAAGTTCTATGTGTGGAATAAAAAGCCCTTTCTTTATTGTCTACTTGCACAAGACAGATGTGAAAGATGCGCCATTTACTTCACTTTAGTATTTTCTTGTGTTCTGAAAACTTAAATATGTGGGGCTGCTTTCAGCACAAATCTCTGTTTTTAATTTCTACTTGGGCTATGGCACATTACCCCTAGAAATGTCTCAAAACCATTTAGTGTGTCTCAAAGTAAGCCACAAATACAAAATTAATGATTTGCTTCCTGTGCATTGGGGTGGATATGAGGTGAATCAAGAAAAATTATCCTATACTTTTCTTTTCTTTAAAATTTATTTTGGGGTGACTGTATTGTGCCCTTTGAAAGTAGCTTCAGCTTAGTTAAATCTCACAAATGTTTATTTCTATTTAGTCTTTTTAAAAGAAACCTCTGCTTTCCCCTGTAAAATCTGAGCAGAAAAATCCTCCATCTTGCATCAGAATGTGAGGCAGGCTGTGAAGAAAAAACACTATTCAAAATGAAGTCAGAATGTAATAATTACACATTTGCCTGAGTAAGATATCAAGTCAATTCACTGTTCTATCTCTTCAATTTTAACTTCTGAAACAGTTTTGTTTTCCCTGTCAGTACCAAAATAAGCCAGTTAGTCTTTTAATCTAATAGCCTTCAATTTTTCTCTTGAAATAAAATATCACCTTAAAAGCAAAGACTGGTTTGATGAAAAATTATTTTGTTCTATTTTTCATTTCTGATCAAGCATGCCTCTGCAACGTCAACATGAAATTATCTTCATCCTCCAGGAGGAATCTGCATTGAATGAATTGTTTTAAAAATAATGTATCTATTGTTCTGACTGTGAAATAAAAAAGAGGATGGTACAGTACTCAATTTTGACTGTAAAAAGAATAGTGTTGCAAGGTACTGAAATATTTTACTTAATGAATAATTAGGTTATTACTTCAGACAGCATAAACCTGACTGCAAGTTCAAATTAAAAAACACCAAAAAAAGAAATACGCAAACCAGAAACAAAAACTCACACTCCAAACCCTCAATTTCAAATCTGCATTTGGCAACCACTTTTCTGATTGAATCACAAAAAATTGCACCTTTCATTTCTCTCTTATGGCTGAAAGCTGCTTCAGTATCAGACATAATTTCCCTTTTCTCCTTCCCCAGAATTAAATGGGATGAAAATATATTGCACTCTCTGTGACTAAGAGAGCTCATAATCAACACAAGCCATAACAATGTTAGAATGCCTAGTAAAGCAGTATGGGGTTTCATTGCCATTTCTGGGAGTTCAGAGCTACAATAAGTACAGCCAATTGCAATGTAATCAGCTTAAGTAATTCTAGTTTAACAAGTCTAGTTCATTTAAATTAAGATCTTTCTATTCACTTTTTAAAGTCAAAGTCAGAATTATTTGACACAAAAGTAGAGTCTGGGAACACATCAGTATCATAAGACAAGTTTTGAGCATTTAAATGGCTTTTATATACTCCACCATTATTGCTAGTGTGTTTCATCTTGGGTTTCGACACCCTTAGAATTGAAATCGCTAATATATGTGGGGAAAAACCAAAGCTTTTTTTTTTTTTTAATCTTGTTTAATGTGTCTATAAAAACTGCTAATATTTTTCCATAGTGGTTGCCTTTCTAGGTTTCTTTTTTATATGCTTCAGTGGCTCTCCTTAATAATAAAGTTAGTCTCTTATTCAGGAAGCAATGCCTGAATATGAAATATTACAGATCAGACTGTTTTTAATGTAGATAAAAGCGTGACACAGTAAAATAAAAAATAAGTTGTAGTACCTCCAATAAAAGAAATTTATAACTCAAAACCACTCTGCAGATAAAGCTTCATTACAGCTGTACTTGCTTTGTTTTAACCGGAAATTAAAGCAGTATTTAAGCAATAAAAGTAAAAGTTTCATTACAAGTTAAAGAAGTTAGAAAAGAACAAACACCCTAATGACAAATGAAACACATCCAGAGAATACACACTCTCTTTCACAATTGGAGACATTTTAATTTTCATCCCATTAGCAAATTTTGTTTTGCTTGAAAAATTTCTTGACATGTCTCCATTCCCCAAAAAGCTACATTCCTGAATATATAACTTCATAACCATGTGAATGGCTATTTCCATAGAAAAAAGGAATTTTACATCTCTCCACTTAAGCTGCAAGCATAGAAAGACGTTACCAGGCATATACATAAAATAAATATTCTTTATAACAAATTAAGGCACACCAAAACAATCAAAGGACACAGAAGTGAATGAACTGCCAGTGCCATAGCCACTAACCAAACTGCAATGGACAAATGTAATTGTTTGACACCATGATGTAGAAAGGAAACTTCTGGTTCAAGGGAAAGAACTGGCCCAGATCATCAGGCACTAACTCCAATAACACTTTTTGAACTGTTCAAACTAAATAGGTTTGTATCGCTCCATGCAATATTCCTGAGGCAGCAAAGCTCACGTGTACCTGTTAGGATGCTCTGCTGAATCAGGCCCCTTCAGCACTTACAAGCACTTAGAGCACTGATCTATAAAATGAAAACAAGCATTTGGAGCTACAAAGAGCTAAATGTTACCTGGTATATTAAGAAAACCAAAACCAAAACAAAAACAAGCAAAAAACCCCAACCAACCAACCCACCTGAAAAACCTACACACAGCAACAACTATGACCAACCAATCAACCTAAAAAACCCCAACAAGGCATAACAAAACAAAAAAGGGATCAAAAAACCCCCAAACTCCACAAAACCAAAACCAAACAATGGAAGGTAAATGAAAGGTAAATCCTTCAAATCACTAGCAAGTTGATTTTCTTTCAGTCAAAATTGTTAACTGCTGCTGGAAGTTATGTAAATATTTAAGCATAATCAACATTCAGCCATGGAGTTCATAGCTGTAAACAATGCAATGATTTACAACCCTTCAAACAGAACACATTACATTTCTTTCATATTGTATCTTAAATGCAAATTTGTCTGTGCTTTTCTGTTAGAACATTACATGATGAAGAATCCAGCTCAGAGATACAGCTGAATGGTTTGGGCTTGTTGATTTTTTGGGGTTTTTTTCATTAAAAATTTGGTATATTTTTACACTTTGATCTATTCTGCCTTCAACATCTCCACAAATATTTATCCAGTGCACAAAAGCTTAATACACTGGTTTCCCTTTTTCTTATTTGTCTAATGGCCTCTGAAGTTTATACATTTAACCACTTTAGCTGTTTCCTTTCTCATCATTTCCCACGCTGACTCCTGGCTCAGCTTACCAAGTAACATCTGCCAGTCAAAATGGTCACACTGACACAGAATACCATGGTCAAGGTTGACGAGTGACACTTTTACCTCTCTCTTGTGACTAGTGATTATTTTATTTTTTTGGAGGGAGTGGGGAGAGGGGGGGATGAGAAAATATTGAGGTAGGTACTACAGTGCTTGTATTTCCCAATTTGTAACTCAGTGATTTTCAGGATTTATTTAATCAGGATGTCACCACTAACTTTAACATTACGAAAATGCTTAGGCTGTAATTCTCCCTCACCCCTTTCGAAACACATCCAATCTCCATGGTTTTCCTCACAGGTCTGAACTATGCACTAGAGGAAAGAACTTTGTCTTCTGAAACAAAGAAGCAGCAAACCTACTTGACAGAATTGACTGAGTCGGAACTATCTTCTCTTAGAAATAACGTAAGAATTTCTTTGGGTACCTGTTGAACACCCTAGATCAACAACTTACTCAAAGGAAGGACACAGCACACCTTCAAGTAAAAATTGTTTTCACACTCGTATTCTGTCAGAGAAAATGGAAGCCTGCTTAATCCCAGTAAAACATCTGCAAGGCATTGACAGACAGTGAAGTGCTTGAGGTAGGAATGAATACCTTGGAAATTAGTGGTTGGCCGGATATTTTCTAGAAGACAGCCTAAAAACAGAATCAATTTTCTCTACATACAGCATGGGGAAACCCTTTGCAAACATTGATGCTATTATAAGTACAGTACTTAATGCTTTCCTAGTTTGTGTTTGATTTACAGATAAAAATGTTCTGCAGATTTATCCAGCTGTGCTCCCTTCACAGATTGTGAGATGGAGCAATCTGTTGGAGAGCAGCTGCTAGTTCACATGTAGTTTTATTTGCATCAATGTAAAATAGCAGCTTGCTACATGAATAAAACATGCTTTCTCCTTGCCCTGTTCTGGTAGAAAGATTTACCTATTTAATTCAGTTTTACATCAAAGAGCTTTATTTTTAAAGAACTTTTTTTTTTTTTTTTAATTAAAACTTATTTTCAATTACGTATTTTAGGATTCTAAAATGTCTGTTTTTTGAATGGGTGGTATTTATTTCTGCTCTGAACAGAGATAGCTTTGCAAATAGATTTTAAAATAATTTGCATCAATATTTTGTTTGAAAAGCCCACCTCCATGCCGTTCACCAAAATGATCAAATGCACAGTAACTTTCAGAATTATACGCAAAAACATGGTGTCTCCAACAGTGGTAACTACATAATGCTTTGGAAGATTTCAAACTTTTAGTGGCTAATTCTAAATGTCTAGGCAGATATTAATGATGATCCCTTATCCCAGTGCCTAGATGCAAATGAGCATCCAATTTTAGTTGAAATAAGGAATCCACAGGAGACCTGTGAGACAGGCTCTTAAGCGTTTAAAGCACACTTAAATTGGATCTATGCCTAGCACCTTCCAGTGGGACTGACCCTGACCCTTCCACACTCAGTGATGTCTGTCAACGGAGGGGACCTTGTGTACAAGGCCACTGATCAATGCTGTAACTTCCCTAGGTTTTCAGTGTCTCCCATCAAACTCAGCTGGGAACCAACATCCAGTCAGGAACCTGAGAAACACTCCGAACAGCAGTTCCAAAAGGCTGTGGGCCATTTCCTGTGATTTGTCTGAATGCTTGCAAAAAAGCTCTGTTTTGTAGAGAGCACCGATCCTGCTGGTGCCTTAATTTCTGTCTTCTTTCTGTCTTAGGTTTCTTTCTTAAGTCTGTCTTTTTATTGTTTAGGTAGAATCATTTAAATACACTACTTCATAGCTCCTTCCTCAGTCAAGGAAATGATTGTTTTTGTCAACAACATACAGCTTTTCTTGTGCTGAGATATTGCAGGGGTTTTGTTGTTGTTGTTGTTTGTTTTTAACTTTTGTTTTGGGTTGTTTTTTGATCCTTTTAATGGTTAAATGAGTTTGGTTAAATATAACTTAAGATCATGCTTCCACTCGCAGCTGCTGCATGACACAAGTAGCTGAATTCAGATCATCTGAGTTCATTACAATTTTTAAAATTCAAGACCAAATTTTTCATGAAACATTTTTAAACATGTAGAACACTTCCTAATTGTATAAATGGTATTTCTCAGGAGAGCCTGACACTTGAGGGCAAAATTAAAATGTGACCTTTACTGCACTCACATTTACCTTTCCTCTAAATGTTGTATGAGGGCAGTGGGGAGGAACCATCCAATATGTTTAATTTCAGACACAGGTCTCAAGAAACACCAGACTCCAAGGAAAAAAGATCAGTGTTTGTTTGAAAATGTTTCAGCAAACCTGCAGCCAAACACAAACATCAGCAACTTATTCTTTTCCATATGAAATAAATCACAGCTTTATCTGATTTCATCAGGCATTCTGCAATGTCTCTTTCATTTTTTTTAAGACCTCCATTCTACCTCTCAGATTGCAATTGCTCTGCCATTCATGAGATTACATCTTTACCAGCTAAAGCCTTACCAGCCTTTACAATAGCTCCCAGATAGTTTCCACAGATACAGGGCACCAACCATTTGTCATTTTTCTGCAACAGCTGAACTTTCAGATCAATTACAAAAGGAAGTAGTGATAAAGTAAACAAGATATGTCACCGGTTTGGATTCCAGGAACCAGATTTTGCCACTCTGACAAACACCATTACTCTTCCCCCAGGGGCATAACTAGGCTATTCATAAAGCAAGACACCATCTACACTGAAAAAGGGTTAAGGACCTGTCTTTACATAGAATAAAATAATTTAGGTTGGAAAAGACCTTTAAGATCACTGAATCCAGCCATAAAACAAACACTGTCATGCATATGTCTTCATATATCATACATATATATACAGCATATTTTTAATTGTATATCATGTATCTCTACTGTGGGTGTCATTCTCTTCTCCCAAATTACAAGTGATAGGATAAGAGGAAATGGCCTCAAAGTCACCATTCCTAGGTTTAGCTTTGATATTAGAAAAAATTTCTTCACGAGTGTGTTGTCAAGCTTTGGATCAGACTGCCCAGGGAAGTGGTTGAGTCACCATTCCTGGAGGTATTTAAAAAAATGCATAGATGTGGCACTTCAGGACATGGTTTAGTGGAGGACTTGGCAGTGCTCGGTTAACAACAGCGCTTGATGATCCTGGAGGTCTTTTCCAACCTAAACAATTCTACGATTCTGTGTACCATGGCAGACACATAGACCCCTTCCACCATCTAAATCCCATTCTCATACTTCCTTCACTTGCATACAAATCATGCAATACCTTTTCAGCACCCCGGCTGGGTGCAGAGCCTTCTGTCTTCACTTAAGCCTCATTTGTTTCCAACTAAATTCTCAAATGGATTTTAAAGAGACATTAGCACACTACTCTGAAAAAAAGACACTAGACTGTTTGGATCTCATTATGGAATACAAGTTGTATAAAAGCATTAGCTTTCTCCCCACTTCCCTACCTAATGAGCAGATTTATCTTCTATTTCCATGTGCTTTTCCTCTCACAGACAGCAGGGAGTATACCAAGATAAGTGTAAAAAAGCTCCATGTTTTGAACTCACTTTAACTTGTTGCCTGAAAAAGATCCTGGAGCAATGAGTCCCACTGCCTACTTATCTTTTGTTTCTTTAGACACTCCCTGAGGTGATTTAATGGACTTTTCCCTATATAACCTCAAATGAAGTACTGTGAGAAGCAGTGATTGAATAGTTGAATGATCCCTCATCTTATTTTTAATTAAACAATTGCATTCTTCTCAAGAATCCCATTCTCCTTAAACTCTCTGTGCCTAATAACTGCTGAGTTCAGCCAGTCTAAATTTCAGCTGACCATCTTTTGAGTAGTGTTAGGTTTGAAAAGTCACAAAGCCTCATGTGGACCCAGCTGCATTCAGATACTGCCACTATGGATTTTACATTCCATTGAAATATCTATAAAAAGGCTTTTCCCATTTAATCACAGTGAACCTCAGGCTACCAGCAAAAAGCTGGTATATTCAGCTCCCTGCCCCTACAATGTTCCACAGAAGAAATACGCTCTAAAATAAACATACAAGGTACAATGTTGAAATTGATAGAATAGCCAATTAACATTGCTAAGAGCGATGGGAACAAAACATTTTGGTAACCTTAATCAAATAGTGAAGGATAGGCATGAATTAAGGCAATTGGAAGTGGTCAGCAAGTCAAGTAACACGAGGTTAAATATGAGCTCACATACTGAGTAAAAACACTGGAAGGGAGACAGAAAAACTAATACAAGTAAGCCAAGGTTTGTGTTACTCAGGACAAAGGTAAGTCAAATATTTTTACCAAACTCCTCTCTCATTCTCACTGCTGGTTCTTGTTGCTGTATTTCTCTACCTGCAGCATTCAGCCAGTGTGAGCTGTAGAAAGAGATCTATAGGTCACTGAAGCCGACTAAATTACCAAAGCTGCTGTTTTCAGCTTCCACGGTTATCCAAGTAATTTCTTAATGTTATTAAAGACATAGCTGCTAAAAATAACTGTAAATTAATTTTAAAAAATACAATTTTTTCAAAGTGCTCAGGAAACATAACATCAAGAGCCAGGTTAAAAGTTACCACACTCATTCCTACTCCATTTTCCTGACTTCAAATATATCTTCTGTTTTGGATGTTATGATGCTTTACGAGACATGAATAACAAAATTTAAAATCAGATAGAATTCAAAGTAACAAAGATCTTGTGGAACCAGTTCACTGAATAGACTGACTGACGTCTGAGCTGAAAGCCATCAGAAAGGCTCAAGAGTTTTTTGTGCCCTCCAGTTTAGATTAGACCATTGACACCAGCTTTCAAATAAACTTAAATACAACCATTGATTTCTCTTCTGCTCTCACTTTCCCCCATCTTCTATTATTATTTAGCATCTAGTTAGGTTTTGAAGTGAGATTCTTGCTATACAGCAGTGTGACTCCCTGAACTTTGAAGGGCAGACTTGCCCATTTAATAGAATATTTAATTTAAAATATATTTAAATTATCTTTAAAAATCCCCAAGACAAACACACATACACACACATACAAGAAAACAAAATAGAAACACAATAAACCAAGCAATTTGCAGCCCTCAATATCAGCCATGTTCCAAAATGTCCTGAGACAACCCAGCTTGCCAGACCTTTAGTAAAGCAATGGAGTTATGGGATTTTCCCCTAACCTTGTCAGATCCCAAAATGGGCCCCCCTTGCAATCACCCTCTCCCTGTCTTTTATACCTGAACAGCTTCTATGCCACTGACATCGCATCCATCATATTCCCCAGACCTTGCATGTGACCAAGTGCATGACACACAGTTTGGAAAGGATGATGCAAAGGTAAGAGAAGTACAAGGAATATATAGCACTAAAGCAAATATTTGCTGCTTCCTGAATTCAGGAATAATCTAAACTTCTGCCATCTTATATATTCATTGAAATTGAAAAACAAAAAAGCTACTCTGACAGCTCGGTTTGGTAAGACATCTGGCTATTGTGCCTGTAAGACTGGCAGCAGAGCGGCTGGTTTTGACAGAAGGAAAGTAAAAGTCCTCCAGAATTACATACTGTCATCGTTACTAGAATTATATATATTAAAAAAGAAATACATCAATAGATACTGAAACACATCAATAGACTCCCACAAATAATTTTAACCAGAGAGAAAACTGGCTCTATTTTCTGCCTGAAACCGAGCATAGAAAACCAGGCCACTTGATTTGACTAAGCACTGAGCTGCTGCTGCTTCTCCCTCCCCTACAGGTTTTAGGAGAACATTTGCAGCTCAGCAAAGCACCCAGCCACCACATCCTTGAGGGGGTGTGTATGCATCTGTGAAACAGAGCCCTTCAGTTCTGAACTCAACTCCTAAACCCGTGTCATAGGTCCAGGTCTGCTCCATAGCTGTCGAGGGACATTTCCTCCTGCTGTAGCCTTTGCCATTTTTCTGCTGCAGCTAAAGTGTAAAGATCAATGTCAAAGGGAATATCTCAGCAAGCAAAGAGGAGATGATACTGGTTTCATTTCTAGTGGCAAGATTCTGCCACTCTGCATCAGAAATAATTGTGCCCTTTACTGTAGAAGACCACAAGGCTATACACAAACTCAGGCACAGCTTGTGGCAGAACTCTGCTCTTAGGGAAGGTCAGTGAGATATGTGTTACTGTACACACAGATATGGAGGCTCAAAGTCCCCCCACTTCCATTATTTTAAAGGATTTCTTACAACCATACTAACAAATAGAGTAGTTTTTGTTTGTTTTCTTTTTTTTATAAACTAAAACCACTACACAGTAGTAATGCTGTAATGCTATGCAAAACACAGATTAAAAACAAGCAGAACCTGCAAACTATCCTACAAATCCATGTTCTCCCGCAAAGTTAATTTAGTAAGGTTCTCACAAATGTTCTTGTTTGATAATTAAATGGAGTATAAAAATAATAATAAAACCTGACATAATTGCAGTGCTAAAATAATCCTGCACCTGCACGACGAACTGCTTGGTAATCAGCCAGATGTTACATTTTATCTAAATGCCCGTATTACAACACAGACTATCCCCAGGCACTGCCTTCTTCCTTTTCCTTCCTCAAGAGTGCTGAAACCCTCAGAGTCCCTCGTATGGTTGATCCCAATGGTTTGACATCAGCTTCACAGTTGTGACTGACTCTGCAGTAAGCCTGGATCTCAGCCAACCTGAAATTATGTACCAAAAATTGCAGTGCATAAGAAGAGCAAAGCAAAACAAGCACATGCTTTCCACCATGGAATACAAGGTTACATGTGCACCACTACATTTTATAATTTATTATAGTGTGGATGACTTTCATAGGTATAGCACAGCCTCCTTCCCACAAAGGATGTAAAGGCAAGCAAAAGGTATCATCCAGTGGTCCTTGATATTGCAATTAGTTAATACTTTTACTGCATCGTTTAACAAAGTAGGAAAAAAAGGTAGCATTTGGAACTGACTAGAACATTTCCTCTGCTAGCAAATGTGAGATCTTTCTGCACACCATTCCATAAAACACACTTTTCCATTTTTTACTGAATACTACAATGTCATTGTGCTTTTGTTACAATATTCATTTGAATAAATATTCCTTTATGATTTGTAAATGTAGGTAACAAAATCAGGCCTGAAAAAAAGGCATTTATCTTCTCAAATGGCCTTTTTATTTCCATATCCAATACAATAACATTCATCCATAATTTTCTTGCAAGACACTTACCTGTGATACAGAAAGCTCCCTGTAATTAAATTATTATATTTGGTCAGAATGATGTGTTCATATCCCAGTGAAACCTTCAAAATTTGAGTTATTGTGTTTAGATCACCCCTTTGGATAAGACCAAGTTGAGCAACAGTTTAATATCAATATACTCACTCTGAAACAGCAGAAAACCAGATTTGATGATCTAATAGGATTTTTTCTTCATATATTCTAAAGGTTTTGATTCAATGAGTTTTTCATCAGTGTCAAGTATATAAACTAAACTATTATGAACATTTGAGAAGAGTCAGTCATCCTTAGAAAAAAATCTATATTCAAAATTATTTATATAAGGCAAGACTTGTAGATTAAAAGGTCAAATCCTCGTTTAGTAAAGCAAAGAGTCTCAAAATACGATCAGCATATATCTGTGAATTTTCCTGGTCCTCAAACTAATAGAAAAATTATATATATCCTTAAAGTTGTATTTGTGCTTGTTAACCAAAAAATGCAGCTATTTTAACCACATGAGGCTTTAGATATTTTTTCCTCAACAATCAAGTGAAGGCGCTCTTCGCCTATTGCTGACTTTAGAATATTTTTATCAAATAGAGCTAATGCTTTATTTGCCCACCATGGGACTTCGTAAGGAAAGACTGTGTTTGTAAAGTACCTTGTATTCCATTCCTGAAAACACAGCTTTCTAGAGTTTCCTGTGGTCCTTACTCCAAGTGAAGCAATGAAAAGGAATGGTTAATTTTTACTTCATCGTTCAGAGTCTCACACCTGTGCTGTCACTAAAGCATGGACTTGTTATTACCTCAGACTGCCACAGGTATCTAATTATAAAGCCAGTATAAATGAAAACAGGATTCTTTTCCCCCTCAAACTAGGATCCCGAGTCCAAGGACTATTGAACATAGCAAAGCTTTATCATCAAAAGCAAAGAAAACATTTCCTCTTTCCCCTCTGAGTTATTCTTATAATTACGCTCAGTTTTGAAATAGCACAGCTTATAAAAGGCAAAGTACCCAATTACTGATAAACAGTCTATATTTTACTCTGTTGTCCCCTTCTGATCTTTTTCCCCTCCCTCTTACTTATAACAACATTAATTAATGCCCACTCCCCCAGCAGTTGGTTAGAGAGCACATGAGGGAATCGTTGTACCTACAGGAGCCTCAGTGCAAAGTTCAACAACTGAAAGAGAGAAGTCCTGCTGAGATAGTACAGAAACTTTACAAAGTATTTGTGACAACCAACAATGAACAACAAGAAATGAACAAGAAAATCCCTGTTTGTGTTCCTCACATTGCAGAGACAAGCACTGCTTCTGCACAGGCATTGCCATCATTGAAATACAAATGTACAATGTTAATACAATTGCACATTATATAATCACACTTTAGTTTAGTAACTTAAACATTTCAACATGTAGTGCCAGAACTTTGGAAACTGCACTCTTGCTGCCAACCTCAGTTTCCTGACCTGGCAGACAGGCTAGCCACAGAAGGACTCTCCCCTGACAAGCCCACTCTGCTTTTACCCAGGCCTGTGGATCTGCAGCTGTCACACTTCAGAAGACTTCAGAAAATAAAGAAAATGCCAAATGTCCAATTCTACCCATTACAAACCCAATAACTGCCCAGACTGCCACCTCATTTGTTACACCAACGCTATATTTTGCACACTAAGACAGCATTTTTCTTGTTTCCAGACTACACAATGGCTTTATGCAGTCCAAATGAAGTGGTCAAATCTGGTCATGGAGAGATATGGACCAAAATTTAATTTTCTCAACATTTATTGAAAACTATTTTCTCATTTGAGAAACAAAGATCTAAGCAGTTCTTATCTAATGTGTCTCCTGTCATTTCTCATCTAAACCAACAACCCTTTCAAAGCTATTTCATTATCCTTTTCTTCTCCCAAAAGAATAAAGTTATCTCTACAGTAATTGCAGAAAGAATAATACATTAACACTTTTAATCTATTTTAAAATATTATTTGCAATGAACTCTATGTGTTGCTTTTGATTACTCTAACAGATTATAACTATTTCTTTACTGTGTACTGCAGACTCCAAAAGCAAAATGGTTTTTGTCAAATATATAAAAGCAGATTAATTTACACACACTTTTCTCCAGGCTAAACACCCCCAGCTTCCTCAGCTCCTCCTCATAGGATTTGTGTTCTAGACCCTTCACCAGCTCCGTTGCCCTTCTCTGGAAATTCTCGAGCACATCGATGTTTTTCCGGTAGTGAGGGGCCCAGAACTGAACACAGCACTCAAGGTGTGGCCTCACCAGTGCTGAGTACAAGGGCACAATGACACCCCTGATCCTGCTGGCCACACTGTTATGGACACAAGCCAGGATGCTCTTGACCTTCTTGGCCACACTGCTGCTACATCCCAGTATGTATCCATTTTCCCAGAGAGCTTATGAAAATAAAAATCCTTCTCAGAGTACTGTGATCTCTCAACTGAAAATTTTCTAGGCATTCCTATAGTTGCCCAATTTTTAGCAATTTTATCTATAGAAGAATTTTTTATCTAATGGCTATATCTTTGAATAGCATTGAAGAAAGTTAATCTCAAAGCTTTGTGGTTTTGTGTGTTAGGGGTTTTTTAATAATTATTTGAAATCTGAGTATATATTTTGAACCAAAAGTTGTCTATCTCAATAATATTTTTAAAGTATCTGAGTAATAGTAGTGATTTAATTCCTTCAACAAAATTCTGTAGCAGGTGAACAGAGGTAGCAGTGTCCATTTATGTGCAAGAAATACATGTTTCCTTCTTATAAAATACTTAAATATCACCACCTGAAGCTGTAACTCACATACAGAACATCCTTGAATAAATAGCCTACTCATCATTTCCTTGTGTACATGTAGTGTAATAGACAGCCAACCTGCAGGATTACATGCTGTCTTTTCACGAAAGATGCAAGTCTCACTTAATGGACAGAACAATCTAACACATATAGTTATTTTAAAATTTGGTATTTTATCCTTATTGCTCAATGTTTGATTACAGGCCTTGTCTAGCCAACATTTCCCAAGTCAGTACTTTTAAACTTGAATTAAAAAGCAACTGTCCCATAAAAGTAAAGGACTATTCCCTTGTTCTTATTTATTGCTTTTCTAGCTTACAGGCAATCGGAATATTCTTACTCCATTTAAATAAAAGAAAACCAGGTTAGCTTACAGTGACATAAATAATCATTATTAAAACATGTTGGCTACATGGGCAAAAAGTCTCCACATGTGATCAGAACAGAGCTTCTCCATCAATTATTTTCAGATATTTTTCTTTTATTTGCTTCATTTTTGCTTTAAAACAAAATACCTTGTGTACAGGAGGGAAACAATCTGAAAACAAAGAACAGCAGGGCCAGACAACATTAAGGAGTACTCTCTTGAGAAGGAGGAAAATGGTTTTGTATTGCATACAATATTAACAAAGCCATTATTGCAATACTATCTCTCTTACACTGCCCACACTTCACAGAAGACATTGATAATCTGGAAAGATTCAAGATGTAAACTAATGAGAAACAATAAGAAAACTTGGAAAGCTGTTTCTCAGTAAGATAATGAAAGAAGGTCCATGCCCTAATTTACTTGAACTATCGAGAATAACAACAATCAGAGTCTGTTTGCTCCCTAACAGCTAGCACATACAGGCAGAAAATTATTCAGCGAGGCAAGGCTTATAAAAGAGGTGACGCATTTTTGAGTAGACAGAAAACACAGAAACTCTTAATTCAAGCCCAACAAAGGCAAAACTAGTCTAATTTTAAGTACATGCTGAGAATAATAGTTCTCTATATACTACGATTAATGTAAGTTCAAGAGGGGACTTGGACCAAGCAGTGACATCTACTTCCTAAAGAAAAACACCTCATCATTAAATGATTAACCTTGGCAAATCTTTGATCATCTAAACAATTCTGAATATGCAGGAGAGCTTCCGTAAAACACCGCCTTCCCCTGAACCACTCAAAATTTTTTTCAGACAATAAGCTCTCACATATTTCAGCAAATTAGAACAAAAATTAGGAACATGTTCAACTTACTTTTGCAGTTATCTGGAGCTGGCTAGTGATAGACATCCATATAACAAAGAATAAAATCACTGGCTGCTCCACCATCAAGACACACACTGAGCAAAGAAACATCATCACCTCTCAAGAGGTCAATATGATCCACCAAGATATTTCTGCACTATCAGCACATGCAAACAATATCCAATCTATCTGACCTATGGATTCTTTCCACTGATCTTTTTTTTCTGCTCAGAGGAACAGCCTGGCAACGCTACAGTGAAAAACCTTTTCACTAACTCCTCTTAAATATTTTCACAGCCAAAATAAACCTGCTTCTAAGCTGGCTCTCTTCTTGTTAACTCAGAGTAAACAAAAAAACCCACCATTGAACTGGACATGCATGAAAGAAACAATTTCCCCTTGGACAATTATGCTGACTGTTCAGGAAATTACCCAAAATAAATAGTCTCTCCAGAAACCAGCCCTAAAATTATTCATACCTGTGATGGATATATCCGATTTATCATCATCTGGACTAAAATGGCATTCCCACGTAGAGCTTTATCACAGCTCAGGGAAGTGCCTCTGAATTCAGTCTGCCTCTGGAATCCTGATACATGAACATAAACTTCTAGACACATGAAAAATGGCAACGTGGAAATTACTCCATACTAAAGTCCACCAATCTGTTCTTTCTGTGAGGAAGTAAGGACTAGACAAATACATGGAGGAAAAGGGTCGATACAGTCAAGCCTCCAGTCATTCTCGCAACTTTTCTGAGAAAAGCATTCACAATGAAGACAAATTTTATCAGTGTGGATAAGTAGCGCCTGTCAGGATCTTAACAGTTACATTGGTTCAGACCAAGAGCCCACAGACCAATATCTTGTCTCCAACTGGCCATTGGCAGGCACTGAGGGAGGAGTAAGAATAAGGGCAAGTAGTTACGCCACTTTGTACAAGTGGGAATGGGGCTGGAGAGAGAATTCATCCTCTTTGATTTATTTCAGGGAGGAAAAAAAACAAAGCCTCACGGAAAGGCATCAAAATATGCAAATAGTGGGGTTTGGTAATGAGAAACGTGAAAAGCTAGTACTATGATTCTAGTGGTGCAAGTCATGCATTACTTCAATTATTCCCACATTCACTCTTGGTTTTTGGCATGTATTTGTTGCCTGCTTGGATGTCACAAACAGAAGCACAGCAGAGCTGCATCAGAATGAAACAGCATGTTGGCTGCATCAATGAAATATTAAGACAGCCTAATTATAACTAAAAGAGGTCATTAGCATGCTACCACGTCTGTTCCTCTTGCCTAGGTCGGGAGACGTCAGAATTGCAGCAACCTGGGGAGTATCACACAGTGACAGTCTCCAGCTGCTGAGTATCCTTTGTCTACAGTGCTACAACTACTACCGCGAGTTGCACAAGTATTTCTGATTAGTTAATGTGGAAAGTCACAGTTCACAAACACTAATAAGTCAAGCATAAGCTTCATTTTTTTTCTTTTAAATTCTTCCAGCAAGCTGACATATATTTAGCAGATATACACTCTCACATTTATCTTTTCATATATGCTGTCCCTCCTTACAGAAATGCGCGTTGGCCATCCTTTCACGTATTTAACAACCTTACCCAAGGGGCAAATCAGATTCCTCTACACAACATCACTTAAAAACAGGAATGAGTTACCTATTTAAAGAATAAATAAAGGAATAACCATGATTTATTGTAAAAATGTGTACTTCAGTATTGCTTATCAATAAACATCTAAATACAGACTTGGTCCCTAAAGAGACCCACATAGCAGTATCTCTCAAAAACACTACTTTCTCTCTCTGCAGCAAACTTTCAAGAACATTATGCTGATATCTTAATATCTGAAGCTGCAGCACTAGAAAAGAAACAATTTTCAATCTATTTTGGATCACAGAACTCTTTTACATTTTAATGATGCAGCTAAGTACAATGTTCCTTTTAGTAAGAGCCTTAAAGGACGACTAAACAAATTCTTTCTGTATACAGTCTCAAAGTCTGGGTATGACAAAGTCTTTTGCCACAGATCCTGTTCCTTCAATCCCTGCTCTAGCACAGAGAGAAAAAGACTAAAAAGTCAAAAAAACACAGATGTATCAGGCTTAAACAAACTAGCTTAGGCATATTTCAGTCATCAAAACCTTCAGCTCAGCACAGACTATAAAGTAAGAAAAAACCCATGCTTAGCTAACCTGCACAGAGCTCTATCTTTCCTATGCACAATTTCCACAGCACTGAAAGCTATCATAGGTATTGCTAAAGAATAACAAATAAAATAAGTATACTGGGAAGACCTAAAGAGACCTGCGGGCAAGGGATTTTATGCAGATATTTTTCCTCATGAAGCCTACTCAATTTACTACCAAAGGAAAGCGACAGTAATTTTCCAACTTATTAGAATGAGTGTATCCAGAGATGGCTGCTTCCAGCCTTCAGCCAAACCCAAAGCCATCCATCCAAGGGACCAAACTCGATGCCATCTTTTCCCACTTTTAGGGAACACAGTAGAAAGGAAGGTGAAAAGGGTGAAAAGCAAAATGGCTGAGCTAAAAAAAAAAAAAAAAGGACAGAATCTTAATCTGAATTCTGACCATCCCCACAGTGGCCATTTCTTCACAAAAACCAACACAACACACACTGTGGGAAAATCATCAACTTTAACGCTGCTGAAGATCTGCATTTTATATTGCAGTTCACCAGACTAATAAAGTAATTACATAAAAGTGGCAATGAACACACTCTGATTTATTATGCCATGAAAAATAAAAAAAGAACAAAATGTAGTTTGAATGTTCACAAATACTCTTTAACTGAAACAACCTAATTCTGTCATTTAATCATTTGCATCATATTAACAACAGTATATCTACTGAATAGCACTTATTTCATAGTGACAGGAAAATAATGGATACAGGAAAAACTAACAGTCAAATAAAGAATATATGTAAAATCACTTTAAAAGTCATCTCATGTTTTTCTTTAAGCAGCTCATCTAAGGAAATATCAAGCAATGCTAAATACTTTGGTCACATTACATGAAAAATTCTTATCTTGTTGAATGTTCAGCAAGTTACGGTATAGCATAACACTACGAAGTCTGTAAATAGTGTTAGGATGGCAATGCCTTCAACTTACCCTATGACAATCAGTCCTGTTGCTTTTCAAAGCCCAGGAAAGGTTAGGTAATATCTTCCTGAGGACTATACATCCTGAATAAACATCACAACAATATCACAGCAGTTTTGTTGGGTTAGGTTCATCTGTTTGGTTTTTAAAAAGGTCAATTGTGAAATTTTTGATTCCTGTAAATGCAGTAAGTCCACTTCACATAGCAGACAATAACTTCTGACTGTGTATAATCCACATCATGTTTTTTACTGAATGCAGTACTCTATATAAAATTTTCCATAAAAAACTGTAAATATTGTAGTTAAGAACTACTTAACAACAGCATTTATCTGATAACAAAGCACCTTAAGTTCCCACTATACACCACTTCACACGGTTTGGGCAAGTATTGTTGGAAAAAAATAAAGTACAAAGCTGTTGTTGATGTGTCCAGATTCAGGAGTAATTAAGCACATGATCATGCACTTTGATGAACATGAGGGCCATCTTTTGGCTTAGGGAAGTGGCTCCCACAGAGCAAGAGCTGATACAGGCAGCTTTCCATGTAGAAATTCTGTGTCAGTACAGTTTCTCCTCTCTTCAGGTTTATAATTGATGTGCTTGCCCTCTCTTTATTGTTGTGGCAGTAACGCTTGGGGTAATATAATTAAGGTTAGGTAAATATTTTTCTAAGAATTTTGTTGAGAATGGAGGGTCTATTCAGCAGAGCCTAAAACTTCTATAATTTTATGGCTCTTGCTACAGTTGTCTGTTATTTTTTGTGAATGACATGGAAGAGAACAAATGGAAGATATGTCGTCAGCTCTGCAAGTATTATATATTTATGTACCTAGAAAGGAGAAGAACTCTTTCTGGCTCATTAACTCTTGAAGTCCCTTGAAAAAATCTGTCTTTATCACGGCATACCTTTAATGCATCTTTGAAGTAAAGCCATGTATCTTATTGGTATGAATTACACCAGCATCTCAAGTAAATTTTGATATATAAACAAAGGCACGTTTTACTGTCTACATGGTGATGTTTTTCTGATCCATAAACTTCATAAAAAATTACATGAGGCCATAATACATGGAGTACAGACCTCAGACTACAAGTGGTAGGCTTATACTCTAAACAAGTTTCTTCCATAGCTAATAAATAAACAATTTTGAAGAAGAGTTAAAAAGGAACCCAGGAATACCTTAATTTTCTAAAGCAAGACACCCTCTCACTTGGTTAAATTTTGCTTGCAAAAAACAATCAAAAATACTTCACATGAGAAGCAGTCCAGTTTCTGCTCCAATTTAATTCAGAGTTCTGCCTTACTCAGGCATAATCTGGATATGAAAAATTTCAGAGTCATGGGATAATTTATCACAGAGTTGCTTGGAAATGCTCTCTGCAATAATACAAGGCCTGGGTGTGCCTTGATTATGTATTTTATTGGCTGATAATAGTAACAGTTTAAAAAGTTGCAGTGAATACCCAAATATTGGTATGAGCTGCATTAATTCTTAGTGATACCTTTGCAGGTTTTTTCACGATATACTAAAAAACCCCAAAAAGTAATCAAACAATGAACCAACAAATAAATGCATAATCTCAGGCAGATCATCATCAACCTACCAGGAGGAAATTTCAATCTAATATTTGCTGTGAAAGACACATGGTTTATGTGGTACACACTGATGACACAACTCAGGATATTTTGGGATATAGTTATGCCTTAAACACTACTGTATTTACTGATTACCTCCCTTTTTAATACTTTAAGCTTTTAAGAAACCTAAATCCATCTAAACTAATTCAGTGAATTTTAGTCACAGATAAATTTTGGTTCATTTAAATAAAAACCAGATGTTTCAGTTTGTTTATGCTAGGTAAATTCAGACAAACTACCCTGACTATTTCTCAATATTGAACAGGACATAGAGTGTGTGGGAAAACAGAAACCCAACTCTTAAAACTATCTAAGTTATAGAAAAACAAGAGGAGAACGAGAAAAAATTTATTATCAGAAAATGCTACCAGCAGCAAAAGAAAACACAATACATAAATATTCCCATGTAAACAACATCCTTCCCTGTAGCCAGCCGGCAGAGGATGGCAATGCCATTCATTTTATAGTGCCCTAACATCATGTGTGAATTGTTTCTGCTCTACAGATATGGCAAATGAGTCTTAGAGACATTTATCATGCTCTGAAACAAGATCTCCTTCCCTGTTAGACATGAACTCCATCTAACGCTAAATGGGATTTGGACAAGCCTGAGATATTGGGTGAAAGAGCTGCCCTTGCTGCTAGAGCTAAGAAACACCCGAGAAGTTTCCCCATGACTGCACCTTTGGGAGCTGTGCCATTGCATTACTCAATAAAGTGCTGACTACACAAGAAGCACAACCCTACAAGTCAACTGTGATTTTCTGTTAAAATAGCTTCCTTAGACATATTGATTGATTAAACACAGAAACGAAATCCATGTGGTTTTACTCCCCTTTCAGCAGTCTCACTTTCTGTAGCACAAAAAAAAAAAAAAAAGGCAGAAAATTTTTAAAACCTTCACTGTTTTCTTCTTTCAAGAGAAGAACATAAAACAATCTCCAAACATGACAGTCACCACCATGATGCAGACTAATTAAACTGTACAAATATCATAAAACAAAGATAGTTTCCTAAACTGAGACAAAAATTATGTCGGCTTTACCTATGGAAGTTATAGTATGCATAATCTAATTACTTTTCTTTTTCAAAGGAATTCAAGCCACTGAAATTTAAGCAATTGATTCAATTATTTTATTGAAAAAGCTCCTATATTCATCTGTTTTGCATGTAACAAAGAGACATCCGCTACTTCCATTTCCGTTTTCAAAATTAAAGTTACTGCAGGAATGAGTTGCAGTAGTCACAGCTATTATTGCCTCTCCAACCCTCACTGTGGAGGAACTAAAAGCAAAAATCTGCTCACAGGCACAGTCAGCTTTATGCTCAGACATGACTTTGTGAAGCAAGAAGGCACCAGCAGTACAGAGAGGAAAAACAGGCAATGTGTACATTCAAAAGCTGTGCTATCTTTTTACTAAGGGAACCGAACATATTTAATTTAAACAGAATATGAAATTATTGCAAATATTGTTTGGAAAATTAATACTGACAGGATAAAAGTGATCACATTTACTTAGCCCCATTTGCTGATTTTTTTTTTCTAAAATGGAGACTGAAACGCAATTTAAAAATAAACTCTATTTGAAATATGATCCTTGAAATGTTGAACATGACAGAGGCACATTAACCATCAGCCTCAGTAGACTAGTCTGCATTTAAAGCTATTCAAATCTATTAAAAAAGATAACGCAGTTCAGGATTTATTTAAACACATCTCCAAACTGTTTGGACAATTCAACAGATATGTGGGTGTTCTAAATATGCCCTCAGTTAGCTACATAATTACACTGACTTCAACTTTGTTATTGCCATCAAAGGTGTAAGGAAATTTGCAACCAGATATGTTTACCACAGACTTTACAACACTGTCTAGTTCTTTAAGGCTGGGATCATACACAGATCTCAGCATAAATCTTTTTTATAGTGAAAGATGAGAGTATTCAGAAGAACTGCAGATAGGATCTTGAAAATATATGCTGGGAGTGAACCAAAAGTCTAAATGTCAACCAAGTGGGATAAAATACAAAACACTCCTTGTGCCCATCCTACAACTATATTTTGATTCACAGGATTGAGCATACTGAGTCCATCTCTCTGATGCTTCTTTCTGGAAAAGTAGCCATCAGAATGAACTACACAGCAAAATATTTGCTTTTTTGTAAAAGGTTTTTTTTATTCCTGAAGTCCCTTCTTGTTTTAGATGTCTTTTCACTGAGCATTGGTTGGAATGGTATTTTAGCTATACAGAAAGCTGGAGAAAAGTGAGGGTATTTAGTAGAAGAAACAGCCAGTATTGCAGGCTTCTACTGAGTATCCTCCATGAACCCACCTTTTTGCCTGCTTTCTGTACAGCTAAAATTTGTTTACATCTTCATCAGTATAAAGTGAGATTATTGTGACTCCTCCTAAAAGTGAGGTTACTCCTCCTACCAGGGCCTTCTCTTGTAATCTGTTACTATGCCTGTTCAAATGAAATTTAATAGCGAGTTTCAACAAGTCCAAACTTGAGCCCCTATCTTTGCCTACCTTCCTTTAATCCATCTGGCCACCACTTGCCAAGCCCGCTACTGATATCAATTCCTAATACCAGAAATTGTCTAATCTTGCCTAATAATGCTCCCTCATTTACATGTCCCTGGACTCCTTGCTATTTGGGTTACTGCTTCCTCTGTTCCAGCCGAGCCAGCATCTTCTGGTTTTGGCCAGCTGCTTAAACAGCCACTTGGCTGAATGATGGTAGACAGAGAAGGTACATGAAGCCTTCTGTTTTCTTAAATAAGCCAAGGGAAAACTGAAATCTGCACAACAGCACTGCACACAATTTGATTAAATCTTTCTGTCCTTAGAGTGAAAGGATTTTTACAGGCACAAGAAAAACTTGTAACTCTTTGCAATGTGCTGATGAAATTGGTTTTCGAAATAGAGGCTTTTAAAGAATCATAGTTACAACAAAGTTCAGCCACTGTGATAAGTAGCTGTCATTATTTGTTGAGTGCAATAAATATTTTTGTGGAATTAATCTAAATTATGAATTTGTTACACTTGTCTTCCCCTTGTGTGTTTTTTCATGCAGGCAGTGTTTTGCTTATGTAGAAATGTCACAGGCTGTGGCTGGAACTTCACTGCCATTTTTAGGCAGAATTTCAAAACATGACAACTGTGTCCTCACATCATCTATGTGGTCTTCAGAATAAACGTTTTAATACCACACCCTACTACACACTGAGCCTATGACTGCATTGGAGCATCATTGTAGTAACACTGGAGTAGCAGTTAAATATTCATGTTATTAATGTCATTACTGTCTCTTGAGGAAAATCCTTGCTTCCTGTAGTCAGATTCAAGAAAATTCTTATTTGATTTTTAAAAGTTTTGTTTTTAAGTAATCCCCACACAATTTTCCAGACAGTGACAAATTAGCACTGAGAAATGGAAAAAAAAAAGAGGTATGCACATTAGCCCCTGCAAAACTGTGAGATGTATTTAAAAGTCTCTGGTTTACAACCAGAGTCTTATATGGGGAGAAGTGAGAAATAAAAAAAAAAATCAAGCACCTTCATTTGATGTAGGGATTGGAAGCTGGAATAGCAAACCTACCTCATGGCAAGCATCCAACCAAATGTTTTAGGTCATTTAGGTCCAACCAAAATGTTCTGAAGCCCCAAGGGAGGAATAAATGTGGGGGGGAAAAAAGGATGATGCATAGGATGAGCAGTGGAAAAATAAGGAAAAAGACATAATGAAAGTGGGGTTGAAAGAGATCTTAAGGTGCATTTGTGACAGAACCAAGACAAAGACCCACATACTCTGGAGAGCAAGAATATTAGTGTTGCAAAACAACGAATACAAACTTCAGGGTATAGACTGAAGAAGAGTGAATCACATGAAACCATGACAATGGAAAAGCCAGCAGGCAAAGCAACATCAAGAAGAAAGAATAAGACAAAGAGCTGGAATTCAAGCAAAGATAGAATTAAGAAAAAAAAAGAGTCTGTTATACCGAATACAAAAGACAATGAAGCTACTGGCAACTACAAGGAGAGGGGAAGAAGTAGCGTGGGAGAAATTAAGAGACAGTGTAGATACAATCTAGACTTTCACATTTAAATTGGTTCAATTACTTTTGAAAACGAAAGGCATGGGTTTATAACTTTCAGTAAATGGAGAAGCGGAGGAGCAGCTCTTCAGAGCGATATTAGTTTTGAACCTGAAGAACAGATGATGCAATATTCTAGCAACAATTAGTATATTAATCATTTACTGCATCATACAAGAAGTAAAATCAGACAGTTCTGCAAAGTGAAGAATCCTATAGAACAACAGGGGAATCTAGGAATTTAATATAACACACTTAACATCAATTCATCAGGCACAATGGCTATTTGTATATGTAAAATAATGAATCAAAAGCTTTATGAATTTTGGCTCAGGGACTTGGAATGTTTGATACTTGAAATTTTAATAGGTTTGAGAGAAGAAAACTCTCCAATGAATAAAGCCGTTTTATCTTACAGGCATCTCATAAACTGTTTAAATGGAATTTAAAATATATTAGCTATCAAAACGAAAACTGTTTCTAAAATGGACATATGATGAGTTTAGGGTTTAATTTTCCCACAAGAACCTCAAATACCTCACAAAAAGATTGTATAAGATATATAACGTGTAAGTTGCTTTTGTAGCTTTTCCGAATCTACTTCTTAGCCATCAGAGAACTTTGCTCCTGAAGCACTCACTCCACCTTTACCATGATGCCATCTCTGCATGCCAAGCATTTTTACTAGGGGAGGAAGCGGTGATGCATGCAGAATGATTATGTGGCTCAATGAGCTGTGACAAAGGTACAATAATAATACACTCAGGGTTGAGCAGTGAATCTTAAGGCAAAGTCCAGATTTGAGGGCAGCTAAGAGCCTTATCACCACATCACGGAAAGCTCTGAGTGGACATGGGTGCACTGTTTGGAGGTCAGACGCTGGTGACTGGCAGTGGCCAACCTGAAGTGATGCTCATTAAGTCTGACCTTTTGCTGTCAGGATGATGCACACTTTTGGGATGGTTTAGATGAAGAACACTGCCTACTGCTGCTGGACTCCAGAAAAAAGAGAAAACAGCTCTTCCTGATGGGATGAGGAAATGGACTGCATCTGGATGGGATGAAACTAACATTTTTCATAGCAACCTGAATGGTGCTCTCTTTCTGGCTCTAGATTTCTGGCTAAAACAGTGCTGCTAAAACCCCAATGTTTTGATTATTGCTGAGCAGTGCTTTGAGACTTTCCCATTTTCCCACTTTGCCACCCTGCTTCCAGGCTGGGGATATGCAAGAAACTGGGAGGGGGTTCTGGTGGCCAGAATTGAGCAAAGGGATGTTCCATGCTGCATAATGTAGTCAGCAATAAAATCTCAAGAAAAAGTGGGGGAATTCTGGATGTTTGCATATATGACATCCCAAGCAACTCATGATCAGGATCGCCTTTCCAGGAAGCAGGTGGACAACTGTCTGCAAATGGGAAGGAATTAATACATTCCTTTGTTTTGCTTTCACAAACAACTTTTGTTTCACTTACTAAACTATCTTTCTCTCCATCCCTCAGTATTCCTGCCTTCTTTTCACCTACTCCGTGTCCAGTGGGAGAAGGGAGTAAATAGGCAGCTGGCTGGGTCTAACCCACCTGAGGAACAACAGGCTTTATTCTCACAATATAGTTTGAAATTCCAATCAGGAACAACTTATTCTCCCCCAAAATCACAATGAGAAAGAGGTCATAGCCTCGGTTACATCCAGCTGCTGAATCAGAAATATTACAACAGGTTGATAATGATAACAGAAAAGCTCTTCCCCATTCCAAGATTTTACACCACAAGGTGCATGATTCCACTTAGAAAAAATAACTTCTAGTCTTTATAAATATGTTTAACTTTTCTGACTGATCTGTTTGACAGATATTTGACTATGAGAGCCAGGGGTAGAGAAAAAAACCCACGTGATTAGAATTTTTACTGGGTTTACACAACTCTGAAATATGATACTGTGTTGGTGCAACCTAAGGGCTCAGACTCCCTGTAATATATCTGGAATGCTAATTAATGCTAAAAACACATGAAGTCAGTTTAACATTTCTCCTGGGTGGATTTCCTCAGAGCTAAGGATTACTACATCATCAGTCTTCTATATTTGTATTGTATGTCTCGAAAATAAGGCATCTTCTCAAAAATAAATATCAGCTCATTGAGCCTCTGTGAACCAGTTCAATTTTGCCTGCTGCTGTTTTCCTAGGATAGGAAGATGATGAAACACTGATTGGAACAATAGATCAATGTAGAAGATGAAACTCAGATGAAAACAGTAGTTCTCACCTTCACAGTGTCTGTGCATTGATCTTAAAATTTTAGATCTTGGATTTAAATCTGGAAAGCACTCTAATTTCTAAATACAGCTGTCAGCAGACATCTGCCTGCCTTTGTATTGAAGACAGCTGGTGTGGGAGAGTTAATAACAAGGAAAAATATAAAAGGAACAGAGCCCTTCATCAGGATTGAGAGTCAAATATTAATATTTTCAACTACAGACAACTCCAACAAGCTATAATTTTTATCTCTTATTGATCAACACATTCTTATTCAATCTTAGGTGTGAAGTTATGAGTAAAAGGGACAAAAAAGGCCACAACCATATATGTTTAGCATCAATCTAAAGCTAAAGATTAAATATGTAAATTACGCTGCTATTTTCATTGGATCTTTTGTCGTTGCTCCTTCAGCGAATATAAGGGACAGAAGTGAGGAACTTCAAAAGAATAGATAATATCTGAAGAATGGACAAGCTGACAAAAGAGATTAGTGATGAGATGTGAGAGATCAGGTGAGCCAGATAATCCTCAACATCTGTGTAAGAAATGAAGGGGAATGTGAAGGTTATGTACAGGATTACTTTTCCCAGCAAGAGGTGTCTGAAGGAAAAGAGAAAAGAAAAAGTTAACATTAAAGACATTCACCATAACAAAGAAGTAAAAAAGTTAAAAAGCAGTCACTGCTGCTTTATAAAGTGAGAACGATCAGCTACGTGAAAAGGATTTATCACATGTGAGGCAAGAGCTCTGTTCAAATATGGAAAATCTCATGAAGAAGAGGAGAAGAAATGAAATGTTCATGCCAGGATGTTGCTAGTCTTCTTTGTCCCCTCATCTCATCCAACTAGTAGGCCTTACTGTATTTTGTATACTTTTCCTGTTTTCTTTCTTTGCACATTTTTCTCAAGGTGCTCTGGTGCTGATACTGACTTCTGGAATCAACTGTGTCTAGGAGAGTTTTATACTGCTCAAGATCAGTATTTTTAGTTGTATGCAGGCTGGCCCATACATCCTCAGTTCGGGCATATACACCTTGTATACCACATGGTAGGTATGGATTATAACAAGAAGTCTGTGGCACAGGTGTATGAGGTTCAGGCCTATGGAAATGCACCCTTTCTGCTGCACAATGTTGGCAGTACAAAAAGTCATCATCCATTGCACATCATTCGCACACCACAGAAGTAACAGGACTTACCAATTTTGCCACTACCACTGGCAGTCTGACATGCAGCATGCTTTAGCTAGAGAAAAAGCCATGCAGAGCGAGGAAGACACTTGGAAATCTTGTCATTCTGCACATGCTTAGCATTTTGGTGTGCATCAGTAATTTGAAGAAGGTATGCAAATGAATTTGTGAATCAATTCAGGAATTACTTCTTAGAAACCATGTGAGACTGTTAACACCTTTTATATTTTACCAAGATTAGCAAAACTTTAATCTTAATGATTTCTTACAGGAGCTGTTTAGACCTGGGAGCAGGGATTCTCACCAATCCCGAAACAGAGCCCAAAAACTTTGGTTCTATAAGCCTTGGTAGGAACACTTTTCAGCTCTTTCAATGTCTCACTACTGCTTTACAAAGGGAAAGAGGAGGAGGAAAATGTAGGATTGAGAAAATCTTGTGAACCCTGTTTTGCTTCAACTCCAAAGGACTATTAAAATATTTTAAAAAGGAGTGTCTGAAACAAATGTCATTGATACACCTATAGCACAAGCATTAAGATAAAATACAGTGTCATATAAAGTGCCCATGACCATATTTTCAAGCAGTTACAAAGATTTACCTTTATGAATGAACAATCCCTGGCAGAAGAATTCTTTGTACAGAAGGATTAGAGAATTATACAGATTATCTACTATTCTTTTTAGGATTAAGACTTGTGCTGTGCCACACTGTGAACCCAAAACACAACATAGAAACTGTATTACTGTTTCCCTAAAGGATCTCATTTGTCACAACAGGTAGGCAAGGGCACAAACTGGATTCAAATCCCTTCTAGTGGTGTATCCCTATTTCTTAGTTTTCTGAAAATAGGAAGATTGAACATTACCCAGTAATACAGCACACATTTGTTGGAGGGGATATCTGTCAGTAGAAAGGTTTGAAGAAGATTTCATAGATACGGTTTTCAAACATATAAGCAAGAGGAAAAAAAAGGCCCCAAGTTTTTAGACAACAAGAAGCAAAGTGGATTCCTCTAGTGTGTATATTCACGCAGGCTTATATAGGTCTGCTATATAATTGCCTACCTACAAGCTTTAATTAATAAATAAAAGACTCTGGGTTTTCTACACACCGATCATGAATCCTTTCAGAAGTAAAATAATCAGAATACATAAAAAGGTCCATGAATCATAAAACTATGTGGAATAAAAAGAAGTTAAGTTTGACAATAACAGCTTTGCCTGAACCCCTGGGCAAATTATTTCTGTGCTTTTCATTTCTATCCAACTCTACTTTTTATTTAGATTGTTTTCTACAGAGAACTAGAATATTATTTCACAGGGGTTTTTCACAATCCCCATAGCCGTCCACTGCTATTCTTCCATAAACTTTCCTTTATGAGTTATTATTAACCTTACTTTAGTAAAAATTATTTTTCCCCAACAAATTCCATCCATCCCTTATGTAATCTTTTTGAGAACATGGTAAACATCTTATCATTAAAAAAGAACTAAAGGAAAATAATTAGAAATTTGTTCTAGATACTAATTTTTGAGGGGAAATATCATTGTATTATAGGCTTATTTTATTTGGAAGAACATAAGGATATCAGAGAGGATGAAAGTTTTTAGACTTGTCAGTCTTGCTATACATGTGGAGGTCTAGCAGTGTCATGACCTTAATTCCCCCATGATACCCTCCATCAATAAAAATAAGGATGTAGGTAGAGTTTTCAACATCTTCAGCTATTTCTGTTAATTTGTCACTCTCCAAGTTCTGGAGTTAAGAAACTCACAGGTTTTTCGCCTTCTATTAATATTTGACAAAAAGAGTTAATTACAAATCTTAGAAGTCAAAAAGCTGAATGAAGCTGAACTGATTTTAAAGTCAGGACAATGAAAGATAATTATCTAATCTAAGAAAATTCAGTGGCATGTTCAGCAAAAGAAATGGTTTTAAATATATATTTGAAAGAACACATTTATTGGCCAAATACTATTTTCTGAAAATCCTCATCTAATGCAAATTAATTACCCAGCCTATGCATTTTAAATATTTGCAAAATACATTTACAATGAAGCAAAAATACATTTTGAAGCATGCACCAAAACGTCACCATCCTCTATAAAACTACGTAAGCATATACCAACATATCATCCCTTTTTTTCTTCAGAATCAGCTTTTATTTCTGCCATCACCTATACAGAGGTACCAGAGAGCCCTACATTTTAAGTAATCTTTCTAGATGTAACTTCAGATCTTTAAAGGTGTTTAGATACCTAATTGCCTTTTATTTAGTTGAAAACTAGGAAGTTATACAATAAAATGTGCTTGAGTATGAAAAAAAAAAGTCATATTTTTCTGGGAAATACTTAAACATTTAAAATAGACCTTATATAAGTACAACCAAGAAAACAAACTGTTATCACAACTATACAGGAAGAAATTTTCACCTGGTGAAGGTACTTCCTTTATTGAATTCAGTGGATTACTCAAGTGGTCATCAACACCAGGGGTTAAGACATCTCAGAGACTGGTTCAGGGAAGGTTTGGATAATGAAAAATGGCACTACTTCACTACCTGCCTGTTGGAAGGAAAGGGTTTAAACTGGAAGATTTGTCAAGGAGAGAAAAAATTATTTTCATTCAAGATGACCTGGCATCTGGGGGATGCTAAGAATATTCAGTGGGGGAAATTTCACATTATTTTCTATCTGTCTGGAGAAGTAGAATTGCTCTAGAAGATAACAGAATGTTGTACAATACCTAAAAATATTCTTCACAAGCCTAGGCCTGGTGGTGGGAGAGAAGAGAGCTAAGAAGATTGTAAAACACAGCCTTGTGAACTATTGTGCCTGTGCCAGGCCTTTGATGGCAGGTGGGAATGGCACGTGTGCTTTTTTCCCCTGCTAAGATGGAAAAAGCTTAGCAGTGGATGTCTCTGTTTTGCCAGAGTGGGGATGGAGTACATCTACTCTTTCCTCTTCAGCTGTAGATTTTGGCTGTCTTGGTTACCTGCATATGTTTCAGTTCTCACACTGCCAAAGTCTTCTCCCCTTCTCACATGCCTTTACATGAGATATCTTCTCCTTTATCTCTTTCCCCAGTCACCTTTGTATTACTCCATCCCCCCCTAGGTTATGTCCGCACTATGAGATGAAACTCGCCACACCAATTAGCAGTGATTCCCAGGCATTGCGCAGGGGTTAAGAAGTTCCCAAGGGCCATTCCCAATGGGTGTTTTTATTCAGTGCCCTGATTTTTGGAGACAAAATAAACTCACTGGGTTACATGGTGGCTAGTCATGTCAGACAACTCAGTGCCTGAGGACACAGTGTCAGAGTCTTTTACATCTTTTTCTACATTGACACTATTTCTGCCTGCCCTGCTTCTTATTTCTCCTTCAAGTTAAAACAGCTTTTACACATCCATGTCTTTCTAGTACGGGAAAGAGAAAGGAAGGGGTGAAGGTCTGCTCTTGGGCTGCTGTAAGACAGGCTGCACAGGTAAATTGAGAAAAAAGTGGAAAGAGGAGGACTGAAAAGTACAAGAAGTGAGATGAAAAGGTCTTTCTCTTCCTGCTGACACTGGCAAAGAGATGACTAAGATTTCCTTGCAAAAGCTGCTCTTCATTGCTGCACAGGACGTCGGCAGGTGCAAAGGGTTAGCCAAAGACAGCACACAGGTTTGGTCAACCGAAACTTCCGAAACTTGCCTCCTTTGGCTTCAGCAACATAGTCAGTCAACTGCTATCTTTAGTGCTATTTTGTCTACTGTTTGGAACCAGCCCTTCAGAAATAAGGACAATGTCAACAAAAACCTAAAGAAATGCAGGAAGGCTAAAAAACTTTAAAATTTTTTTTTTCTTCCAGAAACAGGTACTGCTGATGACATCACTTTGACTAGATTCAGAAAGAAAGTGTCAACATCCCAATGATATAATGAATGAACAGTGTATAAGAAAATTCAAAATGTACACTTGCCATATTGTCTTTCAGTTATATAAAAATTATGCCAGTTGAACAGGAACCTCTTAGCTTATGATGAGTAAGGGAAAACCACTGTTCGAAAAGTTCCAAAATACACATTAGTACCAATTAGTCTTCTGTAATAGCATTAAACAGCCACCGTTAAGGAGAAAATTTAAGCTTATTTCATAATGATTTATTCTTCTATGGCATTTCTCTGAAGTGCCATTTCACCATCAACCTCTCAATTACAGTCAAACCAATCCAAAGTAAATCCACCAGCAGAAATTGCTCAAACACAAAGATAAAGCAAACATGAGTTGAGAATTGCCTTCCATCATAATTTTAGGTTTTCTTTTTTTATGGCTCAAGGGCATATAAATGAGATTTTGAATGAGTGGAACTCATTGTAATATTTAGTCCAAGTCTTGAACACCATCACTTTTCATCTGAGTCCTAAATACTGCCTCAAATGACTACTGTGTTATCAGAATCTTTTACATAAAATACAGCAACTTTTGGAAAAACACCATCCTATAATAATTTACTCACTGTTTATATACTGTTTGGGTTTTTCAGAAAAAAATTTGCAACAAGACTGAGGTATGAAGCAAACAGTCTCTTTTTAATGTGAACATACTCCCACGGCAATGTTTTTTTTAAAGCAGATCTGGTAAGTCATGTATTTAAAATGCACCCAAGCTATATAAAACCCTCTAAGACTTTGAGCAACAGAACATCTAGAACATTAAATCACAAGAATTGGGGGTGTTTTTTTCTCTTTTTGGTAAGGATTATGGGGAATAGCTGCCTATTTCTTCTGCCTAAGTATGTTAAAGGCACAAATATACACCAATGGTTGAGACAACAATACAAAAATCTCCTATATTTGCCTGAAAAGTACTAGGGTTTGGACATGCAAGTGCCTTGAAAAAAAAAATCTTGCTTATTATATCCTAAGTAGCCACTGTATTGTGTGAAACAGAAAATACAATGCATTCATGTCTGGCTATATTCCAGTTTGGGTAATTGCATTCTACCTGCACAAATTGCATTGGCAGTTTTCATTAGGCATGGTATTATTTTTTATTTCCAACCTTACATTGTTGCTATATGCTATTAACACACAGTTTTAGTGCTCCAGCCAAGAAGCAGCTACATACTGCAAGGAAACCCCTACATATTCTTTGTTTCTTTTTATTCATCCATTCCCCACTGTTTCCCCAAAACAGTGTTCTGGATAAAATTAACAAGCAACTATGAAATCAGTAATGCATTACAGTAAGTCTAATTTTGCACACACATACCCCATTTTTTTTAGGTTATAAGATAACCTTTGTTGCTTTTTAGACAATTGTGAAGTAGTTACTAGTTTTTGTGTGCCTGGTTATTTTCTGGTTTTAATGTTTAGGTATTTGATTAGCTCATGGCAAGTAGAATGAAAAATGAAAAGAATATTCAAAACTAAATATTAAGAAAGTTTGGAAAAACAAAATAAATTGTCCCCTGTGCACAACATACAAGAGAAGCACAAGCCCTGATGCAGAACCAAAGAAAATCAACACCTGTGTTGATGAACTGAAAACAGTGGCAGTAAGGCTGTGTCTCCAATGCAGAACCTTTCTATTTATTTTGATAAGGCTCTGCAGATTCATATTAATTTCTAATATCCCACATCAACCTACACTGCTTCTTTACACTTACAATAGCTTCTTTTGCCCTTAGTTTGAAAGTAAGTGCTTACGAAATAATGATTTTCAACTTTTCAGAGTTAATTAATTAAAAGAGTATGTAATTAGATATGAATTAGCATCTCTTCCAAAATAATTGTTGAGAATAAAACTCTGAGCGGGTTTGGTTCAGAAAAATTGTCTTGTCATTATGTGGGAAAATTCAGATTCTGGTACTAGAATCAAGATGGGCAGTTCGAGCTAAAATTGTTGCAAAGAATGATTCCCTAGCTAGATTTTCAGTGGTTTGGTTTTGGATTTGCTTTCTCCTTTTTAGCTCTAAGGCCTCTGCAACAGAAGATGAAGGATCAAGGCATTAGCCCCATTTTGCCGCATCATCAGCCTAAATAAAAAAGATAACTTGAAGATGGTGCTCAGTTGTACATTCTTCACTGCCTTTGTTCTGCCTGAAGTAGAAGTTAGATAACATATGGTAGGTTCATCTTCATTCATCCAAAGATCTATTTGACATTCTGTAAGTTAGACTCATGGAAGACATTTTTTATAACATCGGCCTTGATGAGCTAAAGACGGGAAAGAATGTGTTCTCCTGTGGCTGCAGAGAGTTTCTCAGATCATCTACCACAATTCTGTCATAAATAATATCCAGAAGGGGGTTATTATCGTCTCTGACTAGATGATTAGACTAGAAGCTAAACCCACAGTTACTGATCCTAGAAAAATATCTTGTATGTTAAAGTATGAAACCAGTAATGGATTTAGGGGAGGAGGAGGGGAGAGGAGTAGAAGTGCAAAGGAAAGATTATGCAGCAAAGTCAATAATCAAGATTTTAGGCAATTATACAGAAAAACCAAACAAACAGACAGCCTAGATTGACTTCTGTCAAGTCTTGATTTTTTTTCTTTTTGTCTTTTCAGGAACTTTATCAGATCTAACATAATGACTTAATAGCCCTTGGAAGATGTGTTATTGATAAAAGAGCTCCATAATAACATGACATGAATAAAGTAATACCCAGGGTTGGAATTAACAGCAAGTACACAACATGGATCCACATTGGCAAGACTGTGGCTGCCCACTGTTGCATAATTGAAAAAACTTCTTTTCTCTTAGTGGCATTAGAGATTACCAACACTAAAGTCATTCTCTCAGAGATGTCCTTTACTAATCTGACAGTCAAGGCAGACAAAGAAGCGGTAGATCCTTCCAAACAATTTTTTATCTTTGTCAATAACTCCTCAAGATTTCTATGAGATGGAGATGTCCAGAGAAGAACGGCTATTACCCTACCCTTTTAAATTAATACCACGATTTTTATCAGCACAGATCTTGCATTCATAATTAGAGTTCCACTAAATAGTCAATGAGATCTTCTTTTAGCAACAGAAATAAATTTTCTATTCTTTTAAATCTTAAAACAAAACATCATTAACTTATTCTACATTTAGGCCCATGTTCTTCTAAGTTTTTACTGCAAAGAAATTAAACTTTTATGTCTTGTATTCATACAGCCAGAGCAAGTCTCCAGAGCCTCTGCTGGACAGAGAAATGAGTATGGTGAAGGCAACCCATTCAGAGCCCTGCTGAAATCTCTGTTGTTCATAAATTCTACTTTCTTTTTTTTCCTTTTCTGATAAAACCTTTAAAGTGAACAGACCTATGAATATAAATCATTATCTTGCAGAGGTGAATTCCCAAAGCTCAATTGCCTCCAGAAAGGATATGCATTTTCAACATTGCTCCAGTGGATGTCAGTGGTACCTGCAATTTGTTTTATTGTGTTGAGTCTATTAAGCATCCTAACTCCCAATTTTTCCATGACACCAAGCCATGATCTTGTGACAGTGAGTTGCAGAACCGTTTGAGTATTTTCAAGTGCAGCTCTGATAATGGCTTATGGGAGTTGGAATTTTATGTTTGAGAACTGATCATAGTCGATTGATTCATAAAATCAGGAATCATCGTACTGAAAAGGAGATGCTTTTCCCATAGATACACATCTTAGTTCCAGGAGTACATGCACTTTTTAATGACTAAAAAAAATTAATGATTGTTACCTATGGAGTGCATAAAAGATGAATAGTTATCAACAGAAAACATGTCTAGATAAGTGAGATGAAAGAGCAACATGACAAAAAATTAGCATTTAGGAAATCTTTTGGAAGCCAAAGTTGAACCAAAATCCCTCACTAGCAAAGCGATTTCAGTGCACTGAGAATGCAAATTTAATTTCACAATGCAAAAGTTACAGTAAAAGCTTCTTAATGTTCATATGAAATCTTAAAGGAAATATAAATTGTTACTAGGAGATGCCTTTGTTTTCTTGGTATTTACTTTCTATCCTTGACATAAATTAATCAATTTCACTGTAAATCTCTGAATTTCCTCAATTGTGTGAGATAGTAGGCAATATTTAGAATTGTCTTTTACTTCAGTAGACAAAAAAAGTGACCAATTTTACAAATTGGGATAACACACTTGGATCTTTCACTACAAATTCTCTCAATCCCATTTGTGTTTAATTTCATTTAAACCTCTAAGGCATGCCATCTGCATTGCCAGCCTACACTCAGGATTTGATGTTTGGGTTGAGGTGAAGTGGAAAAATAAATGAAAAATATATTCTAAATACTGAAATGTGATTAGCCAGATGCAAATTCTTCTCTTCTTCTTCCAAGTCCTGACATGATCCGACTGACTGCTCTTGAGGGTACTGGATTTGTAGAAAGCGAGTACTCAAACATTTTGGTGTACGTTTTTACCTCTTTTGGGTGTCTCTAGAAGGAATGTCCATCCCAAATCAGGAGCACTTTTGGTTTTTGGCTGAATACTAGCATACTCATTATCTCACATAGCTTGCAATTAGAGCATCTTTTTCCTCTTGGGGAAACAACCCTTGACAATGGATGGAACTGGAGCACATCCATGGCTTCCTGAAAGTAACTGGCTGAGCAGTTAATCCCTGGCTTTATGAAATCTTAAATCTTCAGAAGAATGTAGGTAGGTTTTATGATGTTTTCTTCACCAACTCTTTCACTTATATTCAACAAAAACGAAGCTATAGTAGTAACCAAAAGTAGATGTCAAACTGGAAAGTTTCTCTGCTTCTGTCAGTTTACCAAAATCTTGAACACTAGTTTTGTTTTGAATTGTCTAGAATCGATTAATGCAACACATTTTCACTAGCTGAAATGCTTTGTATAGTAATACAATGCTTCAACCCTCTGTATAGTAATAATTTTAAAGATTGCTAAAACATCATTTCTTTTTCATGTGGCTGTAATAACTGCCTGTGAGAAGAGCATGTTGATTTCAAAGAAGGTGTGGATTCTTCACATACAATGAAGTTATACTGTTTCCTGAGGTGTACTGGGGGTATTTCAAGACTTTTTGAGACAACTCTCAAATAGAAGAACCTCAGACCTGCTTTACCATATGCGTCAGTTATTACATTTCCGTCACTGTCAGTGCCCTAACAAGGGGGAATGGCCACTCGTGGGTGTAACAGCATCACAGCAAAGCCCTGCCCTACAACTGACCAAGAGGCACCAGAACTTGACTGCAGTTATACATGGATCTAGAGAAGGGATGCTCTTCCTGGGTTACATTTCTTACCAACTGAGAATAACAAACAGCACACACTAAAGTGTTCTGCTATCCCTCTTAGCCACATTAAAACAGACATTATCTGGAAGACTGCCATAACAGTGAGCGTTGCTCTCCCTAAATGCAGAGGAATAATGGAGCAAATCTCATCGCAGATAAGGGATATCTCTTTATGTAGTCAAATGCCACCTCTTAGGTTATGCAGCAGTATGAATCTGCACTTTCTTCTCATTTTGAAACTACCACACCGTATCTGACAGAAACTGAATTCCAATATATTCTGGCAAGAAAATATTAATTAGAGGCATATAGAAAGGATAAATATACATAAAACTCACATTTTGCCTCACACCTGCCACCCTCAGATAAATAATGTTTACTAACCATATTGATGCATATACATTTACTATCTGCCACCACATTAGCTGAAAAGCACAGACCAACATATGCAAGCAGGCAAACAAGCAATGACAAAAATAAACTAAAATATTTTTCAACAGAAAATAATGAGAGCACTTTATGCAGTCAGTATACTACAGTTCCATTTCATTTCAAGAGTTCTATTAAGCATTTCTCTGATTGTACATCACTTATAATTCTTGACCTGTGAAGGGTGATAATAGATGTCAGGTCATTGTGCTACTAACCATTCATTCAATTTATATTCAAAATAAAAATCACACGCATCTCAAAAATCCTTATGAGCACACTAAAAACCACATCACAAAGCCATCTGTTTTAGGCCATGTAGAGCTCAGTAACAAAACAAATGTTGCATTTCATTTTCAGATCCAGGCTTATTGATTATTTTATCTCCTCTGCTGCAGAGTATGCCAGAAGGCCCTGCTCTGGAGGCAAGTTGCAATGAAAAGAGACAAGAATTTTATTAGTGCTGGAAGACACATAGCTTTGCTTTGGGAAAAATTACACAGCTCTCCAATGGAAAAAATAATACAAATGAATGAGGCCTGACAACAAGCAGAAAAAAGCCTGCAGCTGCCATAAAACTGATGAAAGCTGAAAGGGATCTCACAGATAAGCATAATAATGCCTAAGCCAATGACTTTTCATTATTATCTCTTGGTAGCTGTCTAGGAGAGCAGGTGAGCCCTTGATGCATTCTCTGCCATGTCAATCACTACTTTGCCAACCAAATTAGAGATGAATCACCCACAGGATCTTCAGAACAGTCTACTGCAGCTCCTTTTGAGAGAACGGCATCTTTTGACAAAGCAACATTTCCAGTAACATCATTGCTGCCAGTTTTATTACCTGCTAACAGCACCTAGAGAATTCATTGTCTTTATATATTTACAGATTTTATCAGTTGGGAATTGCACAAGGCAATGTTGAATACTCTGAGAGTGGGTGCTGTTTGTGGCACTGTGATTTTCATGAAGACATTGCAGAGTCAGTCCCACCTTCACATATTTACTGATATAAGAAAATAGCTCGTTGTGTTTTGACCCGCTCTTTTTCCACTGACAGAAATTTCTCTTCAACAGACATAGCTGGGTACTGCAAATGGACTAATGACCACTTCAACCCACTCAAGCATGCAGGCACTCCCTCTCCATCACCATTTGTGAAAGCGCAAAAATCAGGGCTGTCTCAGCTGGGAAGGAAAAGGTATTTAGGTAAGTGGCTGTAGGCCCTTCATCCCCAAGTAAGAGTAAAGACAAATTGCTGCTTCTGTCAGTTGCGCAAAGGAAATAGTTGGACAGCTCTAGTTTTAAGAAACCTTGATACGTAACAAACACAGCTGTGCAAGCCCAAGTTTGTAGACAAACTAATATTTTCAAAATCTAGCTCAGCTATCTTCTGGACCAATTTGGTCAATGCTGACTCAGAATACTGCATCTGTGTTTCACCTACTCTAAGCATAGGGAAAATTATTCCATTTATTAGGCAATAATTTATTCTCCCTTCCCAAATTCTTAGATATCTAGGTGATTTAATCACTTATCTCTAATAATAATATATTGCCATCAATCCTGTTCCCTCTCTCCCAGGGTTTTATACACCTTGATGAAAACCCCCTCATTCTAGACACCCTTGAGCTTCACAGATCAAATCTGGTTAATCTTTCATATCTTACAGACTGAAAATTAGAGGTCTCCGTTGCAACCCAATCTCAGCAATGTCCTTCTCATTATAATGTCACTGGAAGAGCACAAATTACTCCAAATGCAATTTCATTCTTTCTTCAATTTGTGCCAAAATAATTTAAAATTCAATGTAAGCATAATTTGTCTGTTTAAAGCTCTGTATCAAGACTTGTTTCTTTTTTCTGCTTCTATGTAGTATTCAGTGCAGACTGGATTACTTACAAATAATAGTCTTGAATTAAAGTCCACATTTCTCTCCCTTTTCCTAATGTAGGAATTTTCTGTTGTACTTTTGACTCTCAGGTTCCTTGACCCGTAAACTTTAATGTCGCTAATGCATTAAAACAATCTAATACTGCTTTGTACACTAGTAGAAATGAGTACTGGATTATTTTAATGGATTAGAGACATACTGTATTTAAGGATACAACACAAATTCCGAGTTATCAGCATAAGCGAAAGCTTGGTTTTACTAGTGGCACAATCTTTTCATAATATCCTTCTCCTGTGCCAATTATACGTGAGGAAAGCACAATAATTTTTAAAAATGAGTGATGTTGCCTAAAAATTCAGCCAAAATTTACTGCCATTTGCCTATTAGAAGGAAGAAGAACTGAAATCCCACATTTTAAAGCACTTGAACTGTTCCTATTAGTATAGATTGATTTGACTGATACCAGTCCATTTTGTATTATGGTAAAAAACATGAAATTTAGCTGATGAATAACATAAATACCATATGAAATAGTCCTATAATATAACAGCAGGACCCTGTGGAGAGGCAAAAAAGGTTTTGCACACACCAGAACATAGATAAATTGTGATAGACTTTCTACAGATTCTTTTTATGATTCTCTAGATTCTGACAGGAGGCATTTATTTCTGTATTAGATTCTACATAACAGTTAAAATATTCGTCTCATATACGAAGCATACTTTGATTTGTAAGTGAAATGTCTTGCCATTCATCAGCAATTACACCCTTAATAAGTTTTGACTATTGTCAACCCTTTCTAGCTTGTCACTGAAGGTATGCAAGAATTGATCTCTACAGCAAGGTTTATGAATTTAAAAAAACTCTCTATAAAGACAGCACTAAAATCTGCCTTTAGGATCTACTGATGTGTTTTATCCAGTTTCATAGAAACCTTCCAGGCTGCGGCACAGGTAAATAATTCAGAGGAAATGCTATTCATCTCTCATGAAAATATTTGTAAGCAGACCACAATCTTCTGAATGTATTCGTTATCACAGACAACTGCAGTAAGCACAAACTCTTCAGTAATTTTAGTGGGTTCTGGATTAGATCTTATTTTAATTTCCTCTAAATGTATTTTAAGTATGATTTCACTTGCTTAGAAAGAAACTTCCATGTGGAGCGCATTTACAGACGACTGAGTATTTGGTGCTTGGTTTATTTGGGTATCACATTGTTGCTCATGTCAGCATGAATGACATGACACCATTCTTTCTCACTGGAGGAACACGATTCTAATCCTAATGAAAGGGAGCATGTAAAGGTAATGGGATACTTTAATCTCTCTACAGAGGCTTGGGGATGAACTGGATTAGAGTACTTCACAAAATTCCTACACCAAGTCAGAATAAGAATAATAATAATATGAATAATATGACACACTGCTTATCCCCAGAGAAACTCTGGAAGTTGTAGTTCCATCACTATGTTATACTAACACCATGCAATCTTTATATTCAATGAAGAGATATTTGGGGAATAAAGAGGCAAAAATATAGAAGCAATGGGGAGACTATTTAATTTTAGGGGTTACAGCATTAGAGCTCACAGACAGAAAATTGGAGACCTGCTCATTAAGCAATATCTCACATGGAAAGAGTATTAGACACATATTGATCTTTGCCTTTCTCTTTACCACAAGCGTAACTGGTTTTTACACAATTATAAATGAAGTATCCTAGTTAGAGTGGACAGAGGAATACCAATACCATGCTCATTTATGAACTTGGGGATATTTTCAGGTTCCTGGCAAAACCTTTGGGCGTGCCTGCAGTATGCACAGTACAGTCCTATCCCTGCATACTCTTAAAGGAAGACATTTAGCATCCTGCTCTATGAGAACAGCTCCCTATCGTGGCATCCTGGGAAAAGGAACACACAAGTATTCATCCACAGCCACAAAGGATATACTACAAACCCTTCTTCTCACTTACATTAGTTCTGAATCAGGAAACTTCAGTGAGCAACTGCTTAACAACTCCGTGAAACAATCCTCTCTATGCTCCCCTGACAAATGTACAGAGATAGGAGTAAGGGCAGCATCAATTATATAAACAAAAGCAGTCTTGGTTGTCCAATACAAAGCTGTAAGATGGTGATATATCCACTAAATTATTTGTAAGATCAAGGATATAACTATCTATATTTTGTTTCTTAAAGTTTCAAGAAACCTGCCTTTAATTTAGCTTTTTAGCAATTTGCTTATTCTTTGTCATTCTCGTATGTGTGGAATTTGTCTAGATTTCAGAATTACTAACAAGTGTTGATATTGATTTTATATTCTTTATGAGTGTGTCACAATCTATTTTGTAGCAGGATATTTTTTAATCCTTTCATCCTAAATTTCTTCTCTCCTTACCAAGAATGAATTTGGATATACATATGACAGATAATCAATGCTCTGCAAGCACTGGACAGTGCAAACTAGACTGCATAGTGCTTCTTAAGTCACAATTCTCCAAATTGCAAAGCCCCTACAAAGAATCCAAATTCTTTATCTTACTACTTATCTACAAAGGTTGAACTTTTCTGCACATTTGAAGAAAAACTGTGCAGAGACCTTCAGCTACCCAGAGCCCACTAATTGCACTGTGCTCCCAGGACACGATTACTGAAGTGGAGTGTAGGAGTAGTGTAGCTTTTGTTAGTTTTATTTCCAAAATCACACCACCAGAGAACCATAGCTAACATTCACTCGCATTTATAACTGCAGACTACGTTTCATATTGGAAGCCAGTAACAGCAATGATGCAAAGCGTCATTAAATGGATGTGGTTTGGTTTTCCTCAAAAGCTAGATATATTTCATAGCAAGATGGACAAGATACAGCCTGATAAATGCTCCACAGCTGGGTTGGCAGCAGCCAGCACTTCTTGAGTGTACAATTTGTCTGGAATAACAGTATACAGATTTTTACCACAAAATTATGAAGTGATTCAGAACTGTCCAGGATTCAAAAGCATATATATGCAGTCTACATGTCAGCGAATTAAAACTGGGTAAACATTCACAAGGGAACCACAGGGAGGAAGTGAGGGAGTGAATGAAGCCCTCTGGAGGCTCTGCTCCTACTGTAAGCCCAAGAAGCAAGCACATGCTAAAAGTGATAAAGGCAAAAGAAAATTATGAGACTGGCAAGCAGACCCAACGAAGAGTGTTTCAAATTCAGCAACTCCTACTACACTTCGTGGGTATTTCTTAAAATGCAGATTTACTGAAGAGTGTAAGAAAAACCCTACTGGCCCTGTGCTTTTGATCAGTGATCTCTCTACCCCACAGGTAACTGTGTGTGCAAATTCACCCTGTCTTTCTGACTGTGGCAGTAGGGAAAGCTACGCAACACCTGGTATCTGCAAGCCATCCATTCCCACTTCCCCTTCCCAGACAACTCCAGTCACTCTCCCAGAAACATGGGACAGAAAAGACTTCCCTACCCCTTTCCTTATGATGTCTACTATGAACCTGCTGCCCAGATGTTTCCCTAATAATCTGGGAACCTCCTACTCTTCTCTGTCTGCATTCTCTGCTCTGGTAACAAATTACAATAGTTTAATATCACTGTTGACAAAAGGAAAAATACCTTCTCTTCTACATTGTAAATGGGTTTCCCATAGTTTTGGTACATGCAGCCTTGCTCTTTATGATTTTGTTTGTCTCAGTCATATCCTCAGCAGAGCATTTTGTTCTCCAAGCCAAAGAGCCCCAGCCTTTTTACTCTCCTTCAATAGCTCATTTCTTATGTCAAGACAACTGTTACTTGGCTCTTCTAGAACTACTAACAGCCTTGCCACATTCTACCTATCTTGGTCCTAGCCCCAGAAATTATGTCTATCAGGAAAAGAGAAAATATTATGCTCTGAGACTTCTGCCAAAAGAAGTCTCTTTTGCAGCATGGTATTATTTAAGAACAGAACAGCTCTGAAATATCAGATCTTTTCCTGATACTTTGGAACCTAGGTTATACAGCTTCATGGAGCAAATTAGAGTGATACTTTATGCAGTCATGAACTGAAGCATTTAAAAGTGAAATGAGCAGAACCAGAGTTTCAAGAAGTAATTGTTATCCCTGGAGTAACTCCATATCACCAGGAGCTTTGTGTATTTCTCATGCATTCCAAAGCAGGAAAAATCTTAGTAATCCTGGTGAAGCTGAGGACTATAGAGAATAACTTGGCAAATTGCATTATTAGTGTCAGTGTTGATAAATACATTCAAATATTTTCCCATTTTTGTTGTCTCTGTAGATTTCATATTGCTATAGTAGAAGGCTAAGCAGACACTGCATCTGTAGAAGACAAAGATTACAAAAGACACCTAAAGTTAATCATTATAACAACAACTGGGGGTCCTCTGGGACAAGTATATACTACTGTGATAATACCTGAAATCTGAACATTTAAATATTAATTTAGTATTTATGGAATACAAAACAAAACTTGATCTCAGGAGACCTTTTCAAGACCTCAGCACTTCAACACAAGGTATTTAATTAGTAAGAAATAAAAATAAATACTAATTCTGAAGAGTTTTCAAAGCAAAGAACTTTGGGTACAGATCCAAAAAAGTAATTTAGGTGTTTTCTCTGTCAAATCAATGGATTTGCGCAAATCTTTGCCTAAGTGCTATAATTTGGCAGTTTATCAAATGTATTTTATTTAATGTGAAATTTCTCGTAGTATTTAATTGATTACTTACATCAATGAAAACATTTCCTGTAGTCAATTTGCCGGTTTGTGAATTGAAATAAAGAAATACTAAAAATTATAATTTGGGAGAATTTTGTTTTTCAGGTTGTCAAAAAATCCAATCATTACACTACGCAGCTTTAATTAGTTATAGATAATCTTTCTCACCAATGTTGAAAGTACCCAAATCATATTATTCACATATGCATTTCTTAGCACAAAAGTTTTTCTAACTAACGACAGCTCATAATAACATGAAAGATTTTTTTTCCTCCTCCTTTTCACCTCTCAGAAAGAATTGATATTCATTACTCTTTCAAATTCAATATGGTGACCTCTCAAAGCAACCACTGACATGATACAGCACAGAGTTGCTTTTGTGGTTTTTGTTCAAATGCTGTTGTTTTTGCTCAAATCCATCCTCCACACAGATTCTTGGGCTTTACTAAATGAAGCATCCACTGTCTCTCTCTGTTAGTCAAGGGTGATCTCAAGTAAATTAGTGACAAACACTTTCCGCAAGTAAATAAAAGAAACTTCTGAAGGCTTCAGTACAAAATACTACCATATACTAACCTCAGAAGAAATAGTTTGTTCCTTGCCAAGACTGAAACCCAAGAGCCAAGACACAGAACAATTTTAAACCAGAGACAAAAATGAAAAATGGCAAACTTCTACAAAATGACAAACAAATTTTTAGCTCTGGTTTTCTTCATAAGATGGGTCTTTTTACTAGTGCATTTTTGCCAGCAATATAATGTTACTGGGCCTAAATACGTCCCTATTATTATTGCAGACTTGTATATATTCATCACACCCACGAAGTAAAGAGCACTCTTGGTGACACAGAATTTCGGAAAAAATAATCCATACACCCCCTGAGTATTTGGAAAGAGGTGTAAAGGAATAGAAATAAGACTACGTTAACTTCCTTTACTAATTTAAGTAATAATTTAGAGAAAGCTGACCTATTTATTAGACTGGAACATCACAGAAAAATAAAGAGCTGGACCATTGAAAAAACAGAGGGCCCCTGTCCAAACTTAAGACCATGAAGTTCCTATATTTTTATATTATGTTTAACAGAAGCACAGTGCTGTCTGTCCCCACACCTCCTCTCTTCCACTGGGCTCAGCTGGGATTCAATTAAACTTCAATATATGCTTTATCAATACCCACAGGTTTGACCCCAGGTAGACATTTCAAAGTGTTAATTTTAATGTTTTACATTTTTCTAATTCAGTTTCAGGTTTCAAAATAAAGAATATACCATCTTACCACATTTTTTCTTTTTTTCAAAACGAATTTGCTTCTTCTAGCAAAATAGGTAATAAGTAGAAGAAAAGAGGAAATAAAAATGGAAGGGACACTCTGGCCTTGATGATGTGTTTTTAGGAAAGAAAAGGCTGAGAGTAACGACTGTACTCTCCTTTCTTGAGTCATCACTTCTTACTAAATACAATTGTATGGGAACACACATCTGTTGTAGGGTGGGACTTTTAATGCCTTTCAGTGTGTCATAACCTAAGAGATGGATGGATTACAAGTAGGTAGGATTTCACCCAGGAGAACACCCCCATATTAGCTTTCATTTACCTGGCACAAGGCTTCAGCAAAGGCAGAGGTGTGGGCTTAACTGTATCCACCAACCTGCCAGGTAATCCTGGCTAGAGACTACCAAAATCTGTGCTCGTTCACTGGTCTGGCTCCCTTGGCAGGCTAAAAATGACCATGTAGTCCCACATAGGATAATCATGCATTGATTTACTACCTAGACACCTTTTCCAAATTGAAAAAAACGTCTGCAGGAGAAATGGACATCTTTAGCTCAAAAATGCACTGTCCTTCCAAATGTTGTAAAATGAGCTATATGTGCCCAGAACTAGTGAAAAAGGGATTATCCATTATCTAAAAAAAACCTGTAGAGTCTGAAGTTGTAAGAATGTGTATTGTGAAAAAGGGAAACACTTTGTAAATGTCATGTACTGAAGCGAAGCCATAATAATTATCTCTGCAGACTAGGTAGTCTAAAAGTTACTTAAAACAATAGCAAATATCTGTTCTTCATATAAACTTTTACTTTTGCTAGGATATATCGAACTCTGGGATTAGTATCCCAACTGTAGCAATAGTGCAGCTGTACTGCTTCTTTGGTCAGCATTAAACTTGCTGCCCAAGTTTTGATATAAACTTAGCCAAGGTTCTATATAAAAATATTTCACATGTGGCAGCATCCCTTCATGGACAAATTGAGATCAGTTTGCCATTGTCTCATAACAGATAGAAAGGAGGGCAGGAGGTGGAATTATAAAGAAATAAAGACATTTAGCACTGAATTGTTTCAAACAAGGCGGGAAACATGCTGGAAGAAATACTTTAGTAAAACACAGATGTCATGCTGTTTACCTAATGACAAAGCAGTTGAACCACAAAGATGGATGGATTCTCACTGGCATTTCCTGCTGACCATGTTAAATACCAGAGCTGAGAGATTTTTTAGATTTTCCTGGAATTACTTTCCATAAGAATCGATTGAACTAATGTGCTCTACGCAAATCTCTCTATATAATGAAAACTGGAATTGGCAAAAGAGGTTTTCCTTGCACTCACTCAGACCATAACAAACATAGCTGCATTGCCTAAAATACAGAAATAGTGCTTGTACAAAGACTTTGTGGTGGATAATAACCTTTCTGTGCTTTGCCAGAAGTTTTGGGTGGTTCTAGGCTTCACCGTGAATTACAGAGGAAATGAGGATGAGCTTCCACATTACTCAGAGTTCAGTCCATTATAATACCCTGAATTAAAGCCACTATATCTCAACAAAGGCTCATCACTACCCTGTAACATGATGCAGACATGCTAATTTCTTTAGTACATTCTGAGGCCTCAGTTACACATCTTACAATGCAGTCTTCCAAATGAGTGATTGCCAGATTTGCCTAAAATTGCCAAGAGAACAGTCAAAGGCAACCTAGCTATTACAAAGCTTAAATGGGATCCAAAGCTAACCTGGAACTACCACACTGCTAAGGCCTTCACTCAGCCAACAATCCCTCTACTCCCCACAAACAACAAAAACCCCAGTACAGCTTAAATTGAAAAAGGCTTCACTCACCTCTTTGTGGCTAACTCAGTGGCTAAAGTAAAAACGCAGAAAATTATCTCAAAGGAATTTGAGAGAAGAAAGCATTTGATCGCTGTCATTGTTAGACTGTCGAGACTATTGTTCTCAGAATGCTTTAGGCTCACTCAAATCTACCTTTCTGCATTGGTTTATAAGTTCAAATTCTTTTACAGCTGCACTGGTCTGTGCAGTCCTTTTTAAAGCACTAGAGCTGTATAGATGAACTGCACTGATTTACATCATTTCAGAATTCGACTCAAAAGACTTTAAGAAGCATGCTGAGATCGGATATGTAACATCTATACCAAAGCATCTAGGATTTGATTGCAATATAATGAAGAGTCATTTAAGTAATTACTTTTGCATAAATTACTCTATGCTGGTACATTCCAATCTATAATTGCAGCACATTACAAGCACCATGGTTACTAATCAAGGGGTGAAAGGAATTTGAGACCTGCAAAGAGCAAGAGAAATTAGGTAGAGCTAATGTATGGACAGACTAAAGAACACATTATTCATCTTCTATCTTGACATATAGTTTGCACATATATAAGCAGGAAGGTAAGAAAAAGGACCTAGAAGTGACGCACCTACCTATCCCAGCCCAGCTAACTTGTACTTCAATGTGTCACAGAATATATAAACAAACTCACTAGATTAGATTGATATGATGAATTCCCTCGGTGTGGTTTGAATAAAATGATAAATCAAGATGCTAACATTGTCATATTCTGTAATTCCATAAAAATCCAATATCCTTAAATGAAATTGTTCCATTCATTAGCAAAAACCATGTGTTGTAGATGTAGCAGCCTCACAACCTTCCTGTGTTCTAGGAAAGAAGTCTTTGGCCATAGCAAAGTCCTTTTGCTGATTTCCAGTAGCAGAGGAAACTGCTACACAGGACTCCTGGCAAATGCACAAGAGTATCATGAAGTAGAGCACTGGTAACCTGAGGGAAAGCCCACCCATTCTCCAGAAAGAATGGGAGCAGTAGCAGTTGCTGACTTCTGAGGCATATTTGCAAGCTTTTTATGATCCTGTAGCATGTTTTTCAGTCAAAGCAGTTTTGACTGGTACTCAATTTTTGTTAGGAATAGCTGGCATCGCTGCTCTCTTATGAAACTAAATGTCTTGTGACAGTAAACATAGCATGATGGAAGTGGTATGGCAGAGATGCCAAATGATCTTTGGCCCTTATATATATGTGACATTTCCAGAAAAAAGTCCCATTTTATTAGATAAGCCACTAGGGAACAATCCTTCAATTGATGGCTATGGCCATGTTCTTCTGGCAAAGATAAGCTTCTGCGAATGCAAACCACAGGTTAGGATACACTCTGCAAAGCAAGTAGAAATTAAATAATAGGAAGGGAGAATCCTTAAAGGGGAGTTGTATTTGGACTGAAGGATTCCTTAGGTGTTGTCACAATTCAGAACTGCCCACAGCACTTATCCTGGCAATGCATTGGCACTACCCACTAAACTCAGCTGTCCCACCATCCATATGCCACCATTATCACAAATAATTATTACATATTCTCAGAACATATTAAAAGCAGAGTGGAATTTGATGTAAACACAGGCAAATTAAGAACAAAACAAGACCAACACGATACACTGACATTTTCAAGACACCACAACTCAAGATGATTTCCTTTGACAAATTCCATCTGCAGTCCTGTCTCACATAAAAGTAGGCAAGTTACAAAGCCTGTAAGTTCACAAATGATGAAAAACAAGGCATGGGAGAACATACCATGTCATTGAAAACACCTTCAACCATTACCAGAAAAAAATCATGACCATATATTCAGGAAACTGGGTCGAAGTCTGAATTGCTTTCCTATCATCCGGAATGAAAAGAGATGCAGAGTTTCTGCATATGGCATGGAGAGAGTAATTAGACATAACTAATGAACACAACATAGAGTGAGAAATACAAGAAAGAACAGCTTTGCTTTTCCCCCCTCCTTACAGGTTGTGTTGGTGGGCTATGTTGTCAAGCAATCTCAAGTTAAAGCTAACAGAGTCTTCTGTGTGGGAATAGATTTATATACACATATCACACTCAGAGCTACATAAACACATATGCCCAAAGACAAGCTAATCCCTTTAATGAATCCAGCCCACCACAGTCTAATCATTACAAATTTTCTTTATAATAGAAGCTACATTCAGATGCAGAAGCACAATGCAATCTTGCTTGTAAAGTATTACAAACTTTATCCTTTCTGAACCTCAAAATGAGGCCTGGTTAATTTTCTCTTTAACTTTCAGGCCTCTTTGGGCCCAAATTTTAAATCTTCCTGATGTTCATTTCTGCAGCTTAATTATGCTACCATGATTCTTTGTCCCCACTAGACATATAGTGTACAAATCTACTGAGAAAACATCAATTCCTGGCAAGAGCTCTTGGCAAAGGAATGATCCTTCCCCCTCTGCAGAGGCATTTTGGATATTAAGACTACACACAGAAATACTAAAATTTGTCATAAGATGGCTAGGATTTGTTGAAGTCCCCCTTGAAGCCCTGCTGAAAGGTTTGAGTCAGGTTTTGAGCTTGGACTTTTCCTTGAGATGAAATAAGCACAACAGAAAGATGCAGAAGAAATGTGAGAAAGCTACAGCAATGGAAACACATCAGAGTAATCCCTCCAAACCTCTATTCCTCTAAAATTACTCTGAACAGATGGGTAAAGGTGTCTCAAGCTGAAGCTGTTACTTTAGGTGAAGCCTAAATTAGATATGGAAGCATCTGATGCTCAGTAGTACCACAGGTTGCGCAAAAAACTGACTTGCAAGATACTTTTAAATCTGAACCCTGCTGGCTAATATTGGGTGTGTCCAGCCATCAGAATTTGCACATTAGAATTAGACTAAATATTTGGTCGATCTTTCCCAGCTGATATGATAAGAAGGGGTTTTCACTCAGAAGAAAAATAAGTGAATGGAGTAAAGGAGGTAGTGACAAAAACAAAACTTCAGCAAGTGAGCTATAGCTATCTAGTCATTCTACCATCTTGGAAAATTATCTATTTATAAAGACAGACTTCTGAACATGAAGAAATTAACTAGAGTGGGCAGTCATGCAACATCAGGTTTTTCTTTTAGGAAAGGTGAGGTTTAGGGTTCTGGGTTTTTTTTTCCAAGCCTCCCAGATGCATTCGTTGTTACACATATTTGTATATATATTAAACCATGAGTAATTAGTTGCAACCAACTTAAAAATAACCCAATCCTAGAAACGAGGCTATCAGGCTAGTCATGATCAGTCAAAATCTTCACTGAGATACATATATCTCTCCCAACAGCTCTGCCTATGATATAGAAAATTCCTGAGAAATGCAGCATTGCATGCATAGATTGTGTCAGCTGTCATGTAGAGGAGGTTGTCAGCATTTGAAAGGGGAAAAAACCCCACAAAAACAAGAATCCCAGCTTTAACTAACAGAAAAATCCTTGCTTTCATTCTTCTTTCAGTAAAAATATTCCAACAGTAATAATATTGATTTTAGAAGTATCAAATTCACTTATTTGAATAGGCATTTAAGCAGTCAAATCAGTCATGGAAACTGTTAATTCTCCTAAAGGATGCATCAGTTTTCTGTGTCGAATTATGAGATCTTCTGTAGATAAATAAATTAGACATTATGTGGACTAGATTTACTGCAGTTACAGGAAGAACAGTATTTGCCCTATAAATTGCTGCAGTACTATTTTCTCCACTCCCACTAGCTAAGCACTGGCTAAACAAGATGGAATAGTGATATAGTACAGCTATATTGTATTATTGAGGCATTAAAGACCTTGTTATTACTGAGATATCAAAAGCAAGACAAGAATATTTTCAGTTATCATTTGACTTTCAGTGGTGGCAGAAAAAAAAGCTGAATTTGTTCTCAAAACCAAATGTTAACGTTAAGATTATGCCACAACATATTGTTGCCTATACAGCATCTATTGTTTTCAACATCCACAATAAGCCACAAATGCTTTTTTTAGCCACAGATATTAAGGGTAGCTAAGATTTCATTTTAGAAGAACACTGACAATAAGATAAAAGTGTTTCACCTCCATCTCCTTGGAGAACAACCAGGCTACATGTCATCCCTGCTCATCTCAGTTGCGAGCAGATTTTAATACACTATCCATGTTACACCTGGGACACAGCTCCAGTGACCATGCAAAGCAAATTTCTGGGCTTTCCTAGTTTATATTGCATTTTTATATTACATTTATATGCTCTATTACTACCATAATAGTCTGTTCTGACCTGCAGAAGGATATATGGATTGTCAGCGTTAGGTGAGCAGAACAGATCAGGGAGCAGTGGCATTCCCTACTCTTGTCTGCATTACTCACTTGAATTCAGCCTGTGACTGCTTGAATAAATGACAATTTACAGCTTATGTGACATATTATTTTTTCCCAGCTCTTATTATTAACAATTATGGGTGTTTTATTTAAAATAAGCTTATGGAGTACTCAGGGAGAAAGCCATGAAATAGATTCAATGTGCTTGGTTTCTCACTAAAACAGAGATGAGAATTTTTATCAGCAAACACGAAGATCCATCACCTAACTCTGAGGATGAGGACTGAAGTTTTACTCACACACTGAGATGCACAGCCAGACCACACAGCTATTACATAGGTATTCTAAAATGTAACACTGCTAGAAATTGTATCATAATACATCAGCATGAAGCATATTCTTAGAAATATCATCCTGAGAATAACTCAATTCCTCAGGCTCTCCAGTCCCAGCTGGTGAAAGATTACCACACAGTGAAAAGGCTTGCTGGGGATTTTGTTGGGGTACTGCCAGTTGAAGTTCTGGTGCAGCAAAAGGCGCTCTTTGCTGTGAGGAAATTGAGGACAAGATGCAGCACCTGATGCAGTCATCAGCTGCCAACCAATTTGCTTTGATTCCCTGGCAGCCTGTGAAGTTTGGGCAAAGAGGAGAGTTTTATACAAAATGGAAGTTCCAGTCACTGGTAAGTGATGGACTTGTCAAAAGATAAAACGCAAATGCCAAATACCGACTTATCTGTACGACTGCAGCTAGAAAATGCAGCTATACAAAAATGACACGGGAGCAAGAGCGTAAAGAGAAGAAAGAGAAAATTAAGAAAGACAGTGCAAAAAAGTAAAGAGCGGGACAAAGTTCACTGCAAAGGAGATATTTTAAACAGCTAGGACTGTAATATGACCAGTATGCTTAAAATCTACACTTGGCTTTAGATCTAATAGGCTGGAAACATGTGACTCGTGCCACTTTTTTTCCCTCTCTGCATGGAGACATGGAGTGAATGAGTGGAAATATCTGAGTGATTGGGTTTTGCACAGGCAACCCACTGCTGAAGACGCGAGGAAACAGAAAGATGGGGACCTAAAGAGTTACAGGAAAAGTAAACAAGGTCGAAATCTAAACATCATGACCTAAACATCCATCATGGTTTAATTTGTCAAAATTCTAATAACTCTATTAACCAGTTTAATCAGATTCCAAACTAGAAATATTTCCTAAAAAATATTCACCAGTATTAAGGCAAGTTTCTTATTCAAAATTGTAAGGACTTAACAGCAAAGAGAGTCTGTGTTGCAAAGAGAGTAGGAAAATATTTATGATTCCCTTGTCAAAGACCATGTTTAATGAGGCAAGTAAATGCAAAATTGTTTTCTGACTTCAAACTCTGCAAGACATTTCAATGAATTTATGTCAAGAATGGTCTGCTTTCAACAGTTACTAATACAATCCCTTTCACTGCAGTCTTGGAAACAGGCAGTTCAGACTTTTATGGCCATATTTTCCAAGTCCTATACCCTTTATGCTACAAACACATCTGCTTGAAATTAACTCATGAACGTGATTATTTAATGTGCACAATAAAGTCAAAGGGTCTAGCTGGCCATATGCTAACAACTGAACTGTACACCTACCCTCAAACTTCACTATAGATCAGTTAATGCATCAAACTACAAAAGCCTGGGGAAATTTGGCTATTTTTTTTCTGGTTTTATTGTTTCCTCTGCCTTTGTACATCACTGCCTTACAAAATAGAACGAAGTTTAGGCCTGAGATAAATTTTTTCTTATATGGTCTTCAGCATACAGAGAATACTGTTAGGCAGGGCTTGCTTTTCAAAGAAACTCTGACAATAATTGCTAGCATGCACTTAAATGTGTGTCAATCACAGCGAGCCTTAAAGTCTGTAAAAATGTACAAAGTGTTCATTGTGTAGTTTTATCTGATGCTTGTCATGATTCACAGGGGGAAAAACCCAAACCTCAAAAACAACCAATGCCAGAAAAGCTATATACTGTAATGATCTGCTTCCCAGTTACAATGAATGAAATGCAACAATGAAGATTTGTGGTGTGCTATCAAATATTTATGTTGATGCTTCATGTCTCTATGCTGCTCTTAATTAATTTATCACCGTGATTGTTTAGAAATGCTGGCATTAAGCTCAGGAGCCTTATTCACCTTTTACTACTGAACAGTACATTCCTAAAAACAGTAAGAAGCAACAGTTTGATGTCTGTTGCAACACGTGCAGCACACAACAAAATTTGAAATCCCAGTGTTACCTGTGAAGTCAGAGAATGAACCACAGAAGCTTTGAGGGTTTTATTTTTTAATAACAATGACTCTATCACAGGAGGTACTTATCAATATTTACATTAAATGTATCAACTGAATCTGGGTTTTTTTTTCCTTCAAAGTTCAAATGGAACCTTATTATTTCACGAGCATACAAGCGCAACTAGGAATCATATTCAAATGTCTGGTATTTTTGATAATGCATAATATCATTCTGAAACAGCTCATCTAAATTGATCTTTTTGGTATAAAATAGAATAGCCCTTGCCTCACTTCAAACATACGCTAACATGCCATTCAGGACTGAGATTCAGACAAAGCCCAGGACACAGCATACTCAGAATACAAAGAGGTTGATAGTGTATTTGTATAGCTTTCAACTACTGTTACTCAAAACCAGAGTTCACATCCCCTAGTGGAAATGTTTTGTCCTTGAATTTGTCTAATGGCTCAGGATTTCTTTTTGAACCTATATAAACCTTAAGTGTCGACATAATTTGACAAGAAAATTCAGAATGCAAATATGTCTTGTGCAAAGAAGTAACTAGGTTTTGTGAGCAAAGTGTGCTTGTGTACACATTAAGTTCTTCGCTCTTATTTACAGCATTCTGAAGATGCAACTGGGCCAAATAAGAGATAGTTGAGATAATTTGGGTTAATTCTATTCTGGAGAATATATTACTATAAACTATAACTACTGAAAGACTTTAGTTAACACATGGACCTGAATAGTGTTACAACAGTAAATTTTCTATTCAAAACAAAGACTTAGGAGGATCTTTTGTTTGAAACTATGAGTAATGTCTGCAAAAGTAAAATCATAATATTTATCTTACATCAAAATAAATCTAGAAGAAACAGTATATACCAATCATAATTGATGTGCTGGGGGACCTGACCCTTTCAGGCTAGAAAAAGCCACAGAATTACAAAGTCAATGTCTTGTAGATTACAGCTACACACTCTCAGGTGCTATGCTGTAATGAGGACAGACTTATTTAATATTCATTACTCCTCTTCTTGTTTGCTCAGTAGAGAGGGTATTTGAACTCTAAAGTGTTCAAATGGACTTTACAGACTGATTTCCCTTGGGTAGTCCTTTTATTGAAATTCCTATAAATTGATACCGAACCAAGGGAATAAAAGGGGATGGGAAGCAGTAAACAGTTGCAAAGCTTGCTAGGGTTCATGAACATAAGAATATTTTCTGAGAGCACTGAAATTTCAAATAGCAGAAGATTATTTGATTTTTAACCCTAAATTAATTATATCAGATGGTGTTTTCTTCTTTTATTTGCAAAGGTGAGAAAAAGATCAATTCTTAAACTATCAGTTTCCTTAACAGGAATAAAATGCACATTTTTGAATGAGTCACTATGTCACAGAACATGAAGAACTCAGACACAGAAGGCAGTCCTGGCTCTCTATTGATCTCAGAGAGACAGATTTGGGACAAAAGATCATCTGTTGGATGAAGTACTGCAACAGGTTGCCTCTGGCAGTGGCCAATAGGTAATGTTTTATATCAAAGTATATAAAACCACATTGCATTTAACCATCCACACGTTGTTGTTGGTTGTTCCTTTTTGATTAAATTGATTCTTGCATCAATTGGCTTATATTCTCTAATGTAATTTGTTTTGTTTATTCTTACTTTCACATAGCCAACAACACAAGTATCTCGGATGTGCTGGCCTAGGACCCACTTACAAGATGCATTCTTCTCTCATATAAGAACAAACCAACACAGAAAGATTAAAATTATAGTCTACTAAAAAGGCAACAAACCAGGACAGCAATACACCACTTTGAACAGATGAATGAGTAATACTTTAGAAGGTTTTCTTAGTCTGATTGGTCTTGTGATGATTCTCATCTTCCAAGTTTTTCTATTGTCCCATAATTCATCATTTGCCTTGAAAAACAAATTTCTCAGCACTTACAATGCTCCTGCAAGCAGAAATGCTTTTCTTTGTTGCCTAAGATGAATTTTTTATCCTACTGAAATAATCAGTCTGACTGAAGCCAAAATTTTCTAAATAGTCATGGTGAGCCAGCAGGAAAAGAAAAAGGTAGAAGTGAAGAGAGGGTTGAGGTCACCTCATCAATGAATTACATGTGTTTAGTTGGCAGAAGTTCAAGATATTATATAGAAGAGACTCATCTAACTAAATTGTTAGATTTCCAACTGTTATTATTAATGTTGAAACTTCTTCAGTGATTTGTGGACTGTTCTTATCCCTGGATTTCCAGATGATGTGAGATGATATTGGAGCACATTGAACAGTAAAAAAAACACTGAAACCCTTTACCATCCTTTACCCTTTGGATCTTGCAGTAAAAAAGCCAAGAATGCACAAAAAAAACCCAGCAGCAATTAAGCAAACAACCCAAGTGACTTTTAACCTTTGAGTGACAGGATGAGGAATGTCTATCTTACTTTAATACTGTCTTTTTGGATGGCATGAAACACGACTCTTGCCTTCCCTTCTTTGCCTTCTTCCATCATCTGCTTGGGCTACATTTTCCTGCAACATATTTGTGTGATATCTGCCTAGAACAATGATATCCCAGTATTCTCTAGGGCTCTGCTACCTTCCTTGAACCTTTCAGCATTCATCATGCTTTGCTAGTGATTCCAAAGTTTGGCTGTGATTAATAACAGGAAAATATCACATCTGGGAACTGAGCTTTGATTTGAATTTTAAAAAGTTTTTTACCAAGCTTCAGTAATCTGACAGAGCAATCTAGTTTTTGTGTAATCTTGGATCCTCGTTTTGCCCTACAGTCAGAAGCCAGACTCAGATCCGTCTTAATGCTGTCAACTCACCCCACTTCTTTAGAAGGCCTTTGATGAAATTCTTCATTTTCCCAGAAGGACCATGACTATTTTGAAGGGTTTTTTCCCACCTCTTTTTATTACTATAGTGAAGTTGAGAAAGTAGTTCTGACCTTAGGCTGCTAATCTTTAATGAAAACCCTGCAAAAATAGATTTCAGAGTTCTGTCAAATATTACACAAAGGTTAACAGGGTTTAATAATTTAAACCAGTCATTCACCTACATGATATTACATTTGCCTTTCACAACTTCACATTGAGAGTCTTGCATACAATGCACTGGTAGATGTCTTTTTACTTATCAATATCTCTATTGCTTGTTCTACTCTCATGCAAACATTTCTCAAAACTGCCTCAATAACTGACCCATCATCTCTCATTTCTGAAGGAGACTTCAAAAGAAATTCTCAAAACCTCATAGCAGAATTTTGTCCCAAACCATTATTAAGTTTACATCTGAGCTGGGCAGTGACCATTTTGCAGGCTGTTTTAAAATCCTTTGTCTTACACATTTGGAAATATAAGTGTCCATCTGCACTACATGCTTAGTCATGGACCAGAAAGCCATGATCTGATATGCTTACAGAATAGTCAGTACTGCACAAGGCTGAAAGCCTTACAGATGACCAAAGAAATAACGCTATTAAGCCCTTGCAAAGTAGAGCAGCTTAACCACACCTTTTCCAGAGCACAGTTTCCAGCTCCTGAGATATCTCGGAGAACAGCCCATTTTAGCCAGCAGCAAAGCCCAGGAAGTGCCAGCCTGAGGAATGACACAGGTGACAGAGTTGACAGTCTCCACACTCCCCATGTCTCAGGCAGGGGCTATATTGGAGCCGTGCTGGGCTTGCAGACTTCATGCCCTGTAGTCAACAGGTTGGATATGCTGGTTGAAAAATCACTTGAAAGAAATCTAGTAAACTTGCCTCAAATTTACTTCTCTAGGAGGTGGATGGGGCTGATCAGAAGATGGGATTCAAAAGTTAAATCCCTATCCAAATGGAAAACTCAACAGTGTCCAGCTCCCACTTTGCTCCCCTGCTCAATGCAAACATGTCAATGCCATTTTCTTAAAAAAAACCCTCCAAACTTCAGTTTTCCATATTCTGCAGTAGATTTACATTTCACAGTGATCTTGAAAGATAACCAAGTACCAAACTAGTCAAGTCCATCTACACAAGCTGTAGTCAACATAGAACCGACCCTCTTAATATCAGGGTGGATCATTACAGGTAGTTCCCTTAAAAATATTGAAACTCATATACAACTAATCATTTGAAGCTGGCAGGACTGCTAAAAACATGCAAAATTAATCACTTCCTTGTCTGTAGGACCAAGGGAAAGGGCTAGACTTTACTGAGAAGTTTTAATATTTGATCCAAGTTCAATCTAATGGCCATAAATCCAAAAACACCTCAACAGGATGAAGTCCTCTGGTGAGAAAAGTTGCGCTGTCAGAAAGCAATCATGAGACAGGGCTATGGGAACTATGACCCATAAATTAGATGTCACTGACATTATCCAGTAGAAATCCTTCAATGTAGGAGTGTATCACTGCAGGAGCAATTACTTTTCAATGGTTTGTTGGGGATTTTTGGTTCTTTTAAATAATTTTCCAGCCCAGCAGGCTACATTTACTCTGAGTGCTGGTTCTGTTGGAGCTTGTCCAATTGTAAACTGAAATTCCCTGACCTTTGAAGCTCAGAGAAGACCTAACAGCATAATCTACACTGATCACTTTTCCTAATTTAGCCTGTTTAGGTTCTTTTTTTCCCCTACATTTTCTGAAAAATGTGGTAGCACAGTGTGTCTAACAGACACTTTCAGACTCTATAAATTAACCTGGCTTGACCTCCAAAAGAGAAAAATGTTTTAAAGGGAGAAGGAGTAATTATTAAGCTTTTTGTCTATGCTACTTGTCAATTTGCATAGCATTATCTGTAATGTTTTGCAAAGCTTTTTTTGGAGGTCATCTAATCTTGTTAAATCTGTCACAGGGCTGCTGCTGTATCAGACTTAGATGACACATTTGCACTACACAAGAAGTACCCAGCAATGATGATAAATGTGTTTGTTTCTGGCAGTCCAACCACGCAGATGCTTATTATGTATGTATGCAGGCATTTACATTATTTAATCAGCTTCAAGAAGGAGAAAGAGGGCTCAGGCACCTAAGATATAGTTTGCTTTGGTATGTACTCATAGCCAGCTCATGATAGTTGTAAGCAAGCATTATTTGCTAGCTGATCCAGAAAGATCATGAACTTCTTTAGGGATCCCACACTGTTAGCATTGTTTCTGTTTGTTTACAGAGACCTATCCATGCAGATGGATAATAACCAATAGTATCTTTACCCTGTCTAAAACACTGCAGCTAGAGCCTAAAACATAATAAGCAACATCAAGTTCAGGAGAAGACAAATGTGGATCGCTACACTGTTTGTAGCAGAAATTTCCTCCGGCTAACAAAATACATGAAACTACTGAGCGCGGACTGTGCACAATTCAGCTGCTTTTACAAAGCATGAAAAATTGAATTCATTTCCAGTTTAGGAGTCCAGTCTATTGGTGTGCCAGGCCCACAAGGAGTTAAAGGGAAAGTCAATCCTGTAAACCCACATATACTAGAAAAAATTTCAGGCACATCTAGGATGAAACAAGGTGATTAACAAAACAAACAAAACTAAACAAACAAACAAACAAAAAATCCCTAAAAACCAAAACCAAACAATGGGTATTATTCAGAATTTGGCAATTAAAAGGTAAATTGAAAGCAAGCCATTTATTCTCATTAATATGAGAAAAAAGGAGCACATCTGTGTCTCAGCATTTCATAAATCTGAAGGCTAATATCAAGCAAGCTTTGTAAAGAACAGCATAAGTCCATAAACTGTATCAATTGAAACATAAAACTACAATTTAAACACTGTACTGAAGTAGTATTTCTCATTACTAAATTCTAATTGCTTGACCATGTATTGAAGATGGTCACTTTCATTTGGCCAATCACACAGAACCAGAAAAGGAACAGACACATAGAGAATTAGGCTCAGAATTCCCATGCCATATGCATTTACAGGTAAACAATATCTCAAAACTCATAACTGCTTAGAGATAAAACTCGTTATTTCCAGCATCTTCCATTTCAGGCCAAAATGATAAAATAGGTAGAAAAATGCAACAACAGCAAACACAAAACCACTGAATTAAAGTAATTACTGAAAGTATTATTTTAACATAGCCTGTGGTTTAAATGGACTTCACAATTTGAAAGACAATTTATTCTTATTGATTTAATGACAGAACATGAAGAACTAAAAAAGACAAACTTGAGTAGTCTTAACACTGACTACTGTACTGATGGAACACCTGTCTGAGATCAAATGCCCTTGCCCTCTGTAGGAAGATCTGATTTGTTTGGCTTCCTATGGAGTTATATCTATTTCAAACATGATATTAGGTTGTATTTTCTTTGTATTTAGTGGGTTGACTTGGGACAGCTGCCAGCTGCCCACCCAGCCACTGTCTCACTCCCCCTCCTCCATAGGGCAGGGCAGGAAAATAAGACAAAAAAAAACTCATGAGTTCATAAAAGGCCGGGGAGATCACTTACCAGTTATGATCACAGCCACACCAGAAGGAACATAAAAAAGTAATTTAATGCATTGCCAGTTAAAATAGATTGGAATGATGAGAATAAGCCCCAAAACTACATCACCTTCCGCCACTCTCACTTTTTCCCTTGCTCAAATTCACTCCAACATATCCAGCTTCTTATCATAATCTCAGCTTTTTCAAGCACACCCTAGACATGCTTAAGTAAACAATAACATTGTATTTTGCAGAAAAGCACTGATATATTAATGTTGCTTTATCCTAGACCATCTCCATATTCATATTAGAAGATACCTCTAAATCACAAGCTCCAGCTGGAAGATTGACTTGGCTCTGAAGGCAGCAATAAGCTGCTGAAGTCTGCAGATTATTTTTAATCATTTTCCTTTTCAAATCAAGACCCACTGTCAAGTAAGAACTTAGGAAAATTTAGAGGCAAGCAAAATGAATAACTCATGCCACATTAATATTGCCACATTAGAAATCTTGTTAATAACAAAAGTGTACAATGATGATTAACACAAATATTACAAACTAGTATTTCCCATGAAAATATTATAAGTAGAAAATGACTGTTAAAAGCAGCATGAATATTTATATAATTATACTTAATTAGTGTAAATCTGCTAATTTCAGCAGATTTGCACATATTTTACAGTGGACACATCTAGCAGTTGATTCAAACCTATTTTTTCAACCTGCATAATAGGTTTTGAAAGAATAAAAAGCACACCTAATTATTAATTTTTATGGAGCAAAATTACTTTCACTCTATTTCCAACATGAAGTTATCTTAGCTAATGCAGGAATATAATAAAAATCAAGAATATTTACCTTTAATCCAAAAGTGAAGCTTTAGTTCCAGTAACCATTTTACAGGCATCTTGAAAATATAATAGGTTTTTTAAAAGCAAGTTCCTCAGTTTCACACAGTGTCACACATACGCATTGCCAGAGTACCTGGTGAGCTGATCTGCCGAAGGTTGCAATGGAAGTTGATTCCCAACTCTCTGACTATAAAAATACAACATTAATTTATGCTGCAAACTGAGAATATTGCAGAACAGTGTATTCTGGTTATCTTCAAAAGGTAACATACTGTAATAAGTACAGACTGGAATCAATCACTCTTTCACTCATACATGCCCATGTGAGTATTTCTACTTGTACAGCATGAGGGGATGGATTTTCAAAAGAGAACTAGGAGTTACAGATCATCAATAAATTATCTTTCTTCTAAATGTTAAGACATGGCATTCGTCTCAACACTTTGAAAATTGCCCACGTCAAGTGTTTCTACTAAAATGAGAAGTTAAAATTACAGTGTTTCCAGTATGGCCATCAATCTTTCTCCCTTGGTTATGACTACATATGTCTAAAATTTCCTGATGCATTTTCGTAAGTGAGAAAACAAATGTTCATCGTCTGAATATACTGCTAAAGGGAAACACAGAGTACCTACCATTTGCCAAGAAAAATATTCTTATATATACAAATTGTTTTATAAGTACTATATATATATGTGTGTATATATATATATATATATCTTTATCTCAGATGTTGGACTATGCAGCATATTCATATTATTGCTGTTGCTGTTAAGAAATAATCTAACATATTCAGTACTAAGTCGAATTCCAAGTTTTCCTTGACAATACAGATGGTTATTATACTAATATTGACTCAGATTATCTTTTAACAGTGCTTTTCAATCTTGGCAATATTTTAGAAATTAGACATCACAAGAGAGAAAAAATGCTTGCTCAAGAGTATCTTTTATCCTCATTAAGGTTCGAAGTGGCAGAGGAGAGAAATGGGTAAAGTTGCCAAACAAGGTCTGAGCATTGTTTAGGAGAGAACTACTCCTGTTTGCTATGAGTCAAATTTTGTGTCCAGTTTCATTGCAAAAATGCTGGCACAAGCTCTCAAAAGAAAGGAAACCAAGAAATCTTAACAGGAATGACCATATATGGATGCTATGCAGACATGATATTTTAAAGATAAATCCTAAGTAGGAAAAAATGGTAAGTATTTATCATCCATGTATTAAACTCCTTTGGAAATAGCTGTTTAAGCAAAATTAGTGGGTTTTTTAACAGTTAACATCAAAGCAATCATGTAATTTTGCATGAATATGACAACAAATTGGAGCACTGTCATAACTCCAGAAAGACTACTGTTTGTCTGATGGAGGGTCTCCCATCTTGTACAGTGCCAGCAAATTAATTAACCCTCCAGGGAAGAAGTCCTCATCAAAAGAGAGAATGAACATACCTATGCCATGACAAAATGCTTCATCCAAAACTTTGATCACATAATATAGGTTTTTTTTTTTTAAATCTGATGTGCTCAGCAGGACTTGCAGGACAGTTACTTTGACTTACACCTTGGAGCAAATTAGGACATTGATTAAAGAAAGAAAAGAAGTGTTCAGTGTTAAGCCTCATGTATGGAAAATCTAAGTCAGCCATTCAACTAAGACTTTAACTGGACTGAGAACTAAAGCAGCTGAGAGCAAAGCAGAACTTTGGACCCAGAGGATTTTTTCCCCCACAAAAGTTGGGTGAGGTTGTGAAATGGGCAGTGGAGATGGAAATGTAGGTGAGATTAAGCTGTCTTTTCCTGGTAACATTATCTTCCTCACAAATTTAGTTATTCCTAAAGTTCTGCTTATATCTGAATCAACCTACCCCCAGTAAATAAACTTGATAATAATTCAATAATAATATTAACAATACTACTACTACTACTAAAAACAAACTTTAAAGGTGAGAAAAAAAATCCCCTAAATCTTACATTTGTCAGACTATCACAAAACTGAGTAGGCTTATGAGCCATGAGCAGGGTACAGACAGACTACTTTTTCTTTAATTTTGTTTATGTTATGGGTTAAAATAGACATCTCAATTTCAAGGTCTCCAAGGAGACAAGGAAAAAACTACGTTCCGCTTTCAATCATATGGATAAAAATGTTGAAAAACATAAACTCTAGGAAAACTTCGAGGAGGTAATCTTTGGAAGATGATCTGAAAATCATTTTGACAGATCTCAGTTTTCTAATCTGCTACATTGGGACTGACATGAATTGACAAATTATGTTCTTTTGTGATTTTGACAACATTACAACTTTGTAAAGAAGCACTAGAGAAATTACAGACTCTGTTATTGATCAGCTCAGTGAAGATGCTACCAAAATTAAACAGGAACTGTGAAAGATTTATGCACCATTTCCAATACCTATTTTTCTGCTAAAGAGTAGCTCCATGGGATTCAGCCTACATTGGCTCAGGTAGACAAAGCTACATAGCCATTCCAAAAATGTAGCACAGTCCATACATAAATCTGTAAGAGGATCAAATGAAATAGGCAAATAATTGAATGAAGGATCATTTTTTTACCAGGTGACTTCACAACGGCAAAACTAAGAACTGTAAGAAAGAAGCAAGAACCCCTGCACATGTTTAAATATTACAAGAATAAACCCAAACCTTACTTCAAATTACTCTGAGATTAAAGAAAAAGACTAATTAACTCAGCAAATATTTGTGCTGACTCAGGCTAGCTGCGATCCTGGAGGGGAGGAAAGGCTGATGAATGTTATTAACCTGCAGGCTCATGTGTGCTTAGTGAAGAGGGAAAGATGGTGTTTTCAGAAGGCACAGCCCTGGCAGGGAGAAGGGAAACCCTTAGCAAAGATATGTGCTGCGAGTGGGATAAGTGTGACAGAGCAAGGATTTCAGAGCTGGAAAAGGCTCAGACTGAACTCCATGGAGCTGGAGGACTGTCTCTATTTCTCTATTCTACATGTTGAGTATATATCTATGTTTGGACTAAATGATATTAAAGCTCTTTTCCTACCTAAAAGATTTTGTAATTCTATACATGCTGTTCAGCATAAAGTACGTATATCTCACTATACGCAGTGTCCTCGGAACACAAACCACTTTTGATTGCCTGTGACAATTCATTTCAGAGTGCCAGGAAAAAGCCCTGATGCTGCAGGCTAACATATAACAGCATTTGTTTACATGTACCATGTGCATATTCTTTTTTACTAGGCATGTAAGTACTACCACCCTAAGAGAATATATAATTCTGTCCTCCTTTGCATATTCTGTTTCCATCTGAAACTCAGCTATGGGGGCGGGGGTAGACTGGGGTGGGGTGCAGTATAGAGGGAAATCCAGTCTCAGTTATTTCCATCACTGAAAAAAAAAGAAGCAGCAGCAGGATACTTTGCAAAACAAGCTGTCCCTGTGAAATTTCTGCTTACTGCAGATTCAGTTGGCAGCCTAAGCTTTGAATAAGCTTCTCAATTTCTAACATGCTTCTTTGGAAAGCTGCTGCACATCAGAATTTCCAAACCTGTGTGAGACATACAAACTGTGTATTTTTATTTTTCATGTCAACATTATTGAATTATTCAAATCTGAAAATACACACCAGAAAGATACACTTGCCTCTTCACTGTGCTGATTAATCATTTACTAGAGACATTTGATGCTGGAAGTTAATTATGCTGCCAACTAGATGGTCAGACAACTAGTGCTTTTATGTCTTATTTCCACCCTCACAGAATGCTCTCTCTAACTGCTCAACTGCCTGCATCCTTCCTGGAGACTTTTGAAACTCTCTCCTAGTGCTATGACACACTAAAATGCCAAACAGAGGATAAGAGGTCCTGGTCTTTCTTTAAGACTTCTCCCACAGCTTATCAACAGTTTTGTGCAACACAGGCCAGGAGAAAAACAGCATCTCAGGGCTCCTTCTTCCATATTCTCAAATTTCCTGAAGTATCGGGCTCCCCTTACTATTGTTTCTTGGGGCTCTGGGACACTCAACATCATTCTTTTATCATAGCATTCTTAGTTATTTTCTTTCTATATAAAGATATGTAATTTAAATTTATATTTAAATATATAAAGCTAATAATGATAACTAGAAGTATCAGTGATTTCCACTACTTAAATTTTGTTCTGAGTCTAGAACAAATTGTATAGGTGGTGGAACTTGCTATTTCACTGAAATCACTGAATGAATGGCAGATCTCAAGAATGACCTCCAGATCATTTTAGGCTAAATGAATCTTTACTTAGTTGCATATGTAAAGATAACTCTAATTCATGGAAGATGACTTCCAACACACAAAAGCACAGATGCCTGACTTTAGATCAGACAGGGATGAAATTATCACCAAGGAGAAAGGCGTATTTCCACAGCATAACACATGGAAGGATCTTCAGCATCCAAGTAAAACTGACATTTGTTTTAGCCAAGTGCTCAAATTCAGGGGAGCAGGTCTTTGGCAGACTTCCATGATGAAACACAGCTTTACAGGATCACACTTTGAGATTATTGGTGTGTAAGAGTACCCACTGGACAAGTCTCATCAAGATTTTTGTCTACTGTCTATCAGTAGCTGCTATTCTAAATTTTCTATACCATATGTGTAATATAGAGTTGCAGCTTGCAGAATATTTGGAGATGCTCAACTTTTAGCTTGCAGCAAGTGTAGCATGTCAATAATCCACATTACTCTGAGTGGAGCATCAACAGATTAAAACATTCCCCAATTACGCCACACAGCACAATAGATGGTAACAGCTGTGAAGGAGCCATTGTGTCACTATTAAGTGTTTTGTCATGGTCTGTCAGACAATACTAAGGAAAATTCAAGTCTGTAGATCGCTGCTAAGATAAAATGAAACAGCTCATTCAACTACATATAAAATCTCCTTGTGAAAGATTTACATGCAAAATTCCTCTTGGTGCTATGGGAATTAGCACTATGAATCCCCCACACACTTACAGCAGCAGGATAGACCCTTGTGACAGTGTGGCAACAAAAGATTTGGAAATTTGTTAGTGAAAGAGCATTGAGAATTTAGTGGCAGGTAGGCTTGTTGTCTTTCATTGGTTCTTTTCTTTGACTGAAATAGCAAGCTGTTCTAAATCCTTTTATATTTAAACACCCAAAAGACACCAGTGTTTATCTTGCAACACTTCAACCGAGTAATTTCCCTCTCCCTGCCCTCCAAAACCTCCTTCGAAAAGCATCCATACTCCTAAACCTCTCATGCTCCTTTCCTTCTGAGTATAAAAGGAAACATTTCTAAATGGGTATATACAAACTTAATTGTACAATGTTAATTCTCAGGTCTTCCAGCAGAGAGAGGATTTCCTGACACTTAACAAAAATCAGGCCTGATGGAGTGACCCTAGACCAGCAACGCACATCCATCATACCAGGGCAAGCAGCTCTGCCAGCATCAGGGTTATAGAAAGTCCAGGCTTTTATAAACCTGATTTTCTTCTAAAGTGGTAGGTAATGGTAGGTAAATTTCTTTATAAAGTGGTAGGTAGTTATGGGCCTTTAACTAGTCCCACAAAAGGAAGCTACTGAGAGATATTGAGAGTCAAAAAACATGCCAAAGCAAAGAATCCAAAGTCATTCCCGCAGTGTTTGTGAACCGTCTAAGAATACCACTTCAACGGGGTATGACAATACCTGTTGTCACAGGCAAATCCCATTCCAAGGAAGAATTCAGCAATATTAGAAAATTTACCTTTTGGTCTTGTCTTTGCTGTTTCAGAAACAAGAAAACTCTCTACGTAAGCAAGTCTTTTACATGAGAAAATTCTGAGTTAGTTTTTGGGGACCTTGTTCATACTCCTTCCCTTTCAATTTATTCCTTTCTATACTAATCTACTATATTGTTCCATATCAGAAGCCTCCAATAAGATTCAAAAATCATATGACTCCTCTAATGTAATTTTATTTCTCCCTTAGACAGATGGTCACACATCACAGCCCACTCTGTTTAGATTCACACAAAATCTAAATAAATCTTGTGCATTGTACTCCCTTTAAATAGCACCCAGTCTTAAGAGAAACTGAGCTAAGGTAAAACATCTTTAGGGTGCTGTTCTGTACCAGAATCAACATGGCAGGGCATTTTACCAGGTCTGGAACTCCCACTGGGTTAGCAGTAACACTGGGTGGTTTGCTTTGGACACCCATTACTACAGGCTTGTATTTCCTTCTAACAAAGTTTGTGCTAAGTCTTTCTATTCAATTTTATGCAAACCAAAGACAAATATGTCACCTCATTTTAACTTGCACATTTTTGATTCATGAGAACAATGGAAAAAAGAAAGTTAGTTGCCAAGAGTAGTCTAACAGCATCAGACTGTCAGAAAACACATTGAATTAGAAGTTTGTGTAGTTTCTGGCCTCACATAACAAAGCAGAGAACAGCTTTGGCTGCAGGGCCATTCTAATACAGAAAGATGTGTTTTAATAATGGATGCAAAGTATTTTATCAGCACAGCAAGGATGGATGAGGGTGGGAAGATGATGAATGACTTAAAATTCTGCAGGGGGTTTCTACTGATGTAGTTGTTTAGAAAGATGCCATGCTCTGTCACACTGCTTTCCCTTTCTCCGGGCTATAATGAATTGAGTGCAGCTAGGGAATCATAACCTCATGCAAGAGCACAGCATGGTCTTATCTATCTTTAAGATCTAGTGCTTTGCTATCTTCAGTCATGGGGCATCAACTCAGAAGATGAATTTCTTCAAAAGAACCAAGTCAGAGTCTAGACCCTTTGCCTGCAAGGATTGCTGTTTGCATTAGCAATCAGAACACGACCTTTTCACTGCTCCCAGAGACAGACTCTATGAGGGCATGCCCAATTTGCTTCAGACGCTTCACCTGCCTTGCAAACGAAGAGGACCTTTTTGATAATTACCTCAAAGCTAAATATTCAAGGGACTAATTATCTATAATTAGTGTTCAGGAATGGTATCAACTACACTAACCTTATATGCTTTTTCTCAAAGACTTTCTTCTTTTCCCTGAAACAACTAAGGTACACTTGTCTCTTTTGCAATTTATTTTATGTCAGTGTTCTACCTAGTGCCTAACCTAGACATTGACCCTTAATATTATCAGCATTAAAAGCAGTTGAACTTACAGGTATGTGCGTCTTCTGTTTAAGATCAATTCACATCACTGCCAGTGATTCCAGAAATGCACATTTACACTTTGCTTGCTCTAGTACCCAACTAAGCTAAACAAAGTAAAAGCCAAATTGTCACAATGAAATTCCTACTAATTCTTAGTAAGACAGTTCCAGAGGTGTTCCAAGGAAACAGCTGAAAAGATACAAGAAAATTAACTTTGGAGTGTGCAGTCACAGAGACAATTTCACATACAGTACCTTGGAGCATTTTGCTATCAAATGACACATGCAAAACTCCTAATAAACAACAAAATGCAAATGCTGTGGCTAGAAGCATATAGGAATTAAACAAAATATTAAATCAGGGGTAAAAAAGTGGTACTTGTTCTTTAGTATGCAGCAAACCACAGGAACATCAAATCTTGCACATAACATGTATCAGGTGTCAGGGACTTCACATAATGCGCATACTGTATGCAAATATTGGTGTTATATGGTGTCTTATTCAGCAGCAAATTGGAGCAAAACAGCAGCTCCTGAGTCACAAAACAGAACCCTAGTAGCAAATTAGACATAAAATATCCAGGAGGTCAAAATCATAGAAGACAATTTAACAATATTGGAGATTAATGGCGTAAAAGCAAGGTGGGTTTTGATTGCAAGACCTGGAAACTACAGTAAAAGCTGCATTACAAACAGGTTAGAGATGGAGACAAACTGTAGCACAGAGAGCCAGAGCCAGTGCTGCTGCTTGTGCAAATAAGCATATACTTCTCAGTCTTTCACCCCAGCAGGGAATCTAGTTCCTGGCTTTCCTGAAATCGGGAGACCCAGCCCATTATCCCCCCTGTACATTTGTTTTGGAAAACGTCCATGAACAACACAGAATCTCTAGTAACAGGTTGTGCTTTTGAGGGTCTAAACAGCCACATAGCCAACAACTCTCTGAGTACGCTGTGTTTAATGGCTTTGAATAGTTCAGAGGAGGCAGCAGTATTTCACCTATTGAACTGTTAAAGGCCACTTATTACAATTTTTTGGAAAATACATGCTCATATTAGATCCCAGAGAGTAAAAGGATGTGTTGACAAAGGGCACATTTATTAGAGGAGACCTAATTGCATACTTAACATTAGGTACGTGCTGTTTTAATGGCAAATAAAAATACGCCAGGCATTTTGTATTTTTTCAGAACAAGGGCCAAAGGCAACAGAAGAATCAAACTCTCAACACAGAGAAATCTTTTCTTTTTCCCTCATTTCTTCACAACTAAAGCAACCTCTGGATGCCCTCAGATTAGAATACCTGCATAATAATAAACAAGATGTTTTACAGAAGAGGAGCTCTGTTCTCTGCAGCCCCAGTTGTCCCTCCCACCTATCTGCATTTATATTGCATTCTTACGCATCTCAATGGCAAGACAAGTGTCCTTATAACTAGTGGGCAATATTTTGTAAAAGTGATGTTATAGTTAACCTGTTTGCACCTTGCTATCTCCATTTTGTTGAATTTCCTATCAAACCTTGCCATTCCTACAAGTGCATGGCAAAGCAGCTTGTCACACTGAGGGAAATCAACTCCCATCATTTCCTATTAACCAATATGTTTTCAGTAACTGTTAAAATCATAGGGGCTACAGGGACCTAAATTGTCCTCCAAGGCTTTAGAGGGAGCTGATGCATGATTATGTATTGAAAAATCCTTTCTGATGGCAAAAAGAAACAAAACAATGCAATGCCTACATTCACTCAAGAAGAAAAAATTGAATTGGGAGAAAAATCACAACTGATCTTTTCTCTGCTTGAACCTGACCACCACAACCGTGTACTAAATGGTCAACCTCCCAGACCCAGAGTCACACTGCTGGTCTTTTATGTATTTTATGAGCTAGCTCCTAGGGAAGTGAAGGGGACAAAAACTCAGCACGGAGCCATGTCCATCTCCATGAACCAAAAAGGGACAAGGGCGGGTATTTAGCAGGAAACTTACTGTACCAGGTACCAGAATTTTCCTCCCAGTGTGAGAGGGAAGGATGTGAACTGCTTATTTACAGATTAGACACCCTGTGTTCCTTGTTCTCCGAGCCAAGATCATGTCAGTGGTCAAACAGAAGAGAAAACAAAAATTATGTGTGTAATCTAAGACAAAACAGGCAATGTGTCTTCGTGGTTTAACTAAAAAGTTCCTTGGGGAGAAGAAGTCACAGTTCCTTCGTACATTGGCCTACGGCTCCTGATTACCTGGTGAATATAATACAAAACAGACCATCCATAGAATATGAGGAACTGGCACATGCATATTTGGATATTCACCCAGTACATCAATCATTTGAATTGTTCCCATCTTCTCACCACATACTTAAGATTTATACCAAACCTACAGCTTAGTCCCAGAAGATATTTGACTTGCTGAAGAATACAGAAAAGAAGAACCAGAAAAGCTGCCAAAACAATAACCACTTTTTGTTTGTTTGTTTGTTTTATTCCCTCCACCTTCATTCTCTGCTTGTGCACGGGTTACTGCTTGTGTATGAGCTCAGCAGCAAAAGCTCTGTGTGGATGTGTGACTGCAAACCCTCCTGAGACTGGCAGCACTGAGCAGGTGTGGGATGTTTACGCCTCCTCCTCTGGTAACACAGGAAACCTATTGGAACAACAGCATATTTGCCACAGTCAAACGTTAGAATTATACAAGACACAGGCATTTGAATCCTGGCAAAATAACTTAAGATCACAACAATTTATCCAAGTGAATATTAACGATGCTTCTTCCTGTGACAATGCCAGATTATGCCAATGCTAAAAATAATGTGTTCTTGCCTCTTGCAATGCTGTGAGCAGATACACAGACTGAAACTCCAGTATGTGACAGGAGTTATATTTTTGTATTCTCCTATTCTCTGAGGTAAAAAAGTATGGAATACAGTAAGAATCACAAGGTAATATAAAGTAGCAATAATATTTGAGCCTAAAATAGGCTTTTGTGTTGTGAAAATAATGCACTAATGCTACGTAATTCTATGAGTATTTTGATAAGCAAGCATATATTTTTTTCATAATTTCAGATGGCAAATGGGGGAAGAGAATTGTGCTTTTGAGGTAAAAGACACCCAAGACCCCAGCTCACACCTTTTTACATCTCCCAGTTAGGTGTGTATTGACCAATACCACTTATTTATTCTACTATCTTGTATTTTGAGACTTAACAGAGATTGAAAGATTTGCGTGCTTTTACCAGTCAGTCAATTTTTTAAAAGTATTATCTGACACTTGCATTTATTCTTTTATATTTTATCAGCAGAGTTATTCAACTCTTCCATTCTGTCCACATAGCCTTCTAAGTTTACCTTGAGTGAATTGGCATATAATTTAATTTAAAAAACAAAACAGAACAAAACAAAAAACAAACAAAAAAAACCCCCAACCAACCCTAAAACCAAGCAAAAAAACTCCAAAAAACCCAAAACCAAACCAAAACAAACAAATCAACCAAGAAAAGAAAAGCAGACAAACAAAAAAACCCCACCAAACCCCAAAACCCAAAAAACACCAAAAACATTCTCAAAATGGTGAGGGAGGGAAAGACTCTATTAGTGATCCTTGCATTATTTTTCACTTTTATGAAACCAGTCCAAACTATTCATTAAGATAAAAAGAAATTTTAAGGTGAAAAAACAGACTATGCAGAGGGAAAAAGGTAAGGTTTCTACTACCATGAAGAATATGGAACAGAAAAAGGGGATTAAGAAAAAATTTACATAAGAATAATTTAAAAGTAGACGTGTGAAAGCTGGAACTGCAGCTTATGTGAACAGTCTTAAGCTCCTATAAGTAAACAAGTAAACAAACAAAATATACTTCTGGTAAATAGCTAATCCCCTAACTTAAAAGAAATTTGTTCACTCCCTGAGAGTTCACTTACTAGGAGAATGCATATTTTGTAGTATATCAGTGTATCTAAAAAAAAATCTTGGAGTTATGAGAGTTACTCTGAACATGTTTGATGGAACATGGAGTGTAATATATGGTCTGAATGGAGGATGATTGTAAGCAACTCATTTCAGATGCTGCAGGGATGGACAACTAAAGGATCAGAAGTTGATGTTTATCCTCATCTCAGAGCTCTATAGAAAGATGGTCAGTACCAGGAGGAAGGCTTTCTTTCTCATTCCTTCATCTCCATTAAAGTTTCATTCAAAACAAAACTAAACCAACATTTCAGGGTGTTACAAAATGCTATGGTTTCATCAGCCAACAGTCAGAGCTCTGTTATCCCAGCCAAGCAAACTGAATCCTCTGAGGGCAGCTAAACAGGACATGTAACCATGTGGATAACCTACCTGAATTGAGGCCTAATTTAATAACCAGTGTAGTCCTCTTTCCAGGAGTCTGGCTGAACTGTGGATCTGATTTTGAGGAATTGCCGTATTTCACAGTCAAGCGAGCGGAAGGAATATTGTGAGTGACTTAAATCCCCACTCCAGAGGAAAAAGAAAAGCTTTCACATTGACATGTTACCATTTATGATATACTTAGCTCCATTCTAGCTGCACTTTTCCTTCTAGCAAAATTCAAGTACTAAAGAATAAAAGTACTGTCAATATATCCCTCCACTAAGTGCTACTTTGTAAGGTTTTTTCCTTCTCTAAATGTTTCCCACTTCCTTAGTTCCAGATTCTGCTGCTAATACCTACATTATGTATTTTGTCACACAGGGTACAAACATCAGCATCAACAGAAACAGGCCGATAAAACTGTTCTTATAATGAATGCGTAGCCGGATTACATTTTAAAACTTGTCTGCACTCTTACCAAATTTCAAAAAATAAATTCAAGGACGTTCTTCTTTTATTGCAGTTTTCTCCCATGAAGTATGGGTTCCTAAAAAAAATTTGTTTCCATACACTAAAAAAAGACCTTTCTATACATTTTCTGTACATATAGAAAGCTTTCAGATGACACTTTTACTCAATGACAATTACAGAAATCAATGTATCATACATGATTTTTCAAGACCCAATACAAACTAGCTCAGAGAATTCTAGGAATGTTTTAATTAAAGCCTGATCTGTTTTACAAGCTGTCTTTACATGTAAATTCAAGGATAACTACTGAAAGTGGGGAAAATATGCTTTAGAATATCTTTGATGCTTAAACAGTCAGTAAGGGTACAAGCCTCTTTAAGCTATTTAATTGCAAATTACAAAAACTGCTTAATATCATTGCTATATATAGTAAGTTGTTTTATGCATAAATATGTCAAGGTCATTTGGTGCCATTACTAACATAAGAAGCCATTTCAGTATGAATGTTATTAATTGGAGGATTAATCAGTCATACAGCAATGCTTAAGCAACTTCTTCACAAACCTTGCAAATTCCAGGGTCATCTCTCCAAATATTTAAAAAGGACAATTACTTCTTTCCCCAGTTTACAAATCTTTCAAGGACACTAAGTCAGGTCCCACGTATCAACTTATGAAGAATTTCTGCCTCCACAGAGGAAATAGCTTCATAATTTTCAAGCAACAAATGAAACTGTGGCTCTTAGTACCTCTCTCTCCTGAATATATTATTTCTTACATGCTACTAATCAGAAGCCCTTACTATGATTTCACAATTTGAGTACATTCATCATTATCTGCTTTATCTTACCCACAACAAACTGAAAAAAATCAAATGGAGTAAAGCACCTTTAAGCAGTAGACTATCTCCAGGTGACAAGTCTCTATAAATTTAAAAAATAAACAAAATCATACATAATTACGGATGACTAAAAAATACCCAAAATTACTAAAATAATGAAAAATGCATAACTGAGAGATTTAAGAAAGGACTGAAACTTGGGCTACGCTTCATGTTTTGCTAGTGTTTTACAGCTTTTAGGACAAAAAAACCCACAAAAAACCAAAGAAGCAAACCCCAAAATAATCCCCTAGCCAAACCCAAGGGAATAATGTGAACAGAAGTCTCTAGAAGTGAATGAGAACCTTAGGACTTTAAAATTATTTATTCCCATTTCTACCAGAAATAATCCATCTTATTTCTTTCCAAAACCCACTAAAACTAGAAGAACAAAACCAGCACAAATGTTAATCACTGGTGTTAACTTCCAAATCCTATGTATTGAGTTAAAGCATTCCAGAAGATATGAGTTTAAAATGTAATCTAAAAGAAATTACAGTTCTGGTTGCTAACTGAGGTTCGTGTACATCCTTTTTTAAAGCTTGATAACATTCTCAGCTTTCACTTTACATTGGGACATCTGATACTGCCATGGGAAGGGAATAGCTTTTGGGTCAATGATGTCGAAATCAACAGAAGCAATTTTTAAGATGTTCATGCTGAATTTTTAGAAAATAATAAGAGAAATGTTACATTATTTGATAAATATATCTTCATAATCAGTCACTAAAGACTAAAACTATTTAGAGTAAAATGAATACATTTTGAATTAATATCTAAAATGAGAAATTAGGATTAAGGTAAAATCTGAAAAGATATGTATTTTAAAATTTTTGAAATTCTTTTAAAACCTATTTTCTTTCCTGATTCCTACCTAGGCAAAATGGAGATGAACAAAACAATGTTAAATCAAATAAAGTGAAGAGGAGCTCTAACTTTTCAAGCATTAAAAAAAATTAGAAGATATTAGAAAAAATTATTTAAAGTCACCCATTCTATTGCTATTGCAAACAATTTTAATTCAACCAACATTAATCTGTGATTTTCCCCTCAAAAGACAAATGTTCCCCAGCTAGAAAGCAAAGACCAGATTTAACTGTTTGGAGATTGCAATGAAGCCCACATAAGTTCCTTTTTTTTCATTATGCCAGTAGGCCTTGGGTTGCTTCCTTTGGAAATATTAAATTACAGGTTTTCAACTCAGTGAGAAATGAGTCATTAGGCAATATGCACAGTTCATAAACATTGGCAGCATCCACCCATATGGAATTCAAAACCCCCCGAGAAATTAAATAGGCATGATATAACAATCACAAAATTTTACACACGCGCTATACGTCAAACTGTTACTCCCCACTTTTCTTCTTTTGTTTATTTTTGCCTGTAACACCACAACACCTTCAAAACACACATACCCACAGAGGCTGGAGCTTCCAAAGCACTCTCTTTCTGCTCCTCTCTACCTGTCTCAAACGCAAATCCATGATTCCTCTCTGGGCAGCCTGAAATCGCCTCTCCGTTTCCCGCCATGGCGCGGAGGGCACGGAAAAGGCAGGAAAGCCAAGCACGGCTGCTCCCCTCCGGCACGGCCAGCGAGTCTGAGCCAGCCCCGCAATGCTCGGGCTCTGGGTGAAATGGGCAAGCGCCCCAAATCTGTGCCGGCACACACGGTACACGTGTGAACTGAACTCACACTACCTTGATACGGAAGGTGCTCTGAAAGCTCTCTTTGGTTTTAAGGCTTTGTCAAAACCCTTTTATCTAAATTGGCACCTGAGCTTGATGTCGCAATTCATCTGCTGTTTTTGAGAGGAACTTCGCCACATACAGCTTGACCTAAAAGAGAGCCGATAGCGCCAGGGTGAGTCTGCTCCTTTTGGCCTGCTTTAATACACGACACCATGACATAAAGTGCCTTTTACCTCAGAAATGGGTTTGTTGAGTTTTTTTTCCCCTGCCCGTTTCACAACTACTTTTTATAGTACTTGATGAATCACAGCAAGACAGACAACTTAGATAAATTGGATCATAGCCAGTAAAACCCATCTCACAGCTGCTCTCTACCTCTGCAACAGAAACATCCTTCATCATAAGATCTGTTAAAATAAGCTGTCAATAAAAATTCCCTGCATTTATCTGGAAAAGAGTTGCTGGCAGAAGAGGCCAGTAGCAATAAAATCAGAGATAGGTTCTGCAGCATCAGTCAGCATTCAGTGAGGAAAAAGAATCAAACCACTGCCTTCCTTTTAATTAGGATTAGGCAGAAGAAAATATGTGGCCAAATAAATATTCACTGTGTGAATCACCTGAGCTCCTCTAAGCTTTACATCTACTGGCATCCACTAAAAATACGAGTGCCTCTCTCTGGAAATGAAATGCCATATACACTGATCTGGAGGAGAGAGGAAGGTGTTTATACCCTTATTAACACTCTGTGCATCTCCATCCAACATTGTCCTCTCAATGCAATGCCACAGGGAAATATACTACCCCACCCTGAGCAGGCCAGCAATTTCTACCCAGAAAATGCCAGCCCCTGGTTTTGGATATGGTATCTAGTTTAACTGCAGGCAAGAAGCCCTACTGCCGGGGCTGCTCTAATGCTGGGCACCACACAGCAAACGATTTCTCTATGCACTGCACAGGCATAGGAATAACCTTAATAGTCAGTCTTGTTGCAAGAGCACTAATAAAGTCATTTTACATGTAATGGAAATAAGGCAATGAGACAGTAAGTAAATTGTCCAGCCACAGGCAGAGCCAGGAGTAGAAAAGAGGTTTTCAATTCTCAACCTGTTGCTGTCACTTCTAGGCCATATTTTAATCTTCTTAATAGTTCACTATTGATCCACATATAGAGGTCCTGTCAAGCTTCATATGTCTTAAGCAAAAAGACAACACCAGCTAATCTTTATTGGCATGAAGGTATTCCATTGTCTTGGAGTGATCTACTAAGAACAAAACAAGGTTCGAAACAATCCAGCACAAGGCTCTTACAGCTGAGGAAGAAGTGACTAATCTTCTATTCTTCCAAGGTTTCAGAATACTTTTTTTTGCTTACAGAAAAAAATACTTCTAGAGAATAACTAGGATTGCATCACTACTGCTTAGACGAGATCTAGGAAGAGGGAAAAAAATACCCTCAAAATGCCAGTTACAGTAAGAGACTCTTTCAGAACTTTGTTGCCCCACATCTTCCACAAGATTCAATTAACTTATCCACTCCACACAAGTCATGTCAAAGCAGCTCAAATTGGGTGGACAGAGGAGGTCTAGTTCTTTTAAAAATAGATCTGAGCTGCATCTCTCTGTGTCTAAGTCCCAATGAGGTCCTCAAAATCAAATTTAAAGAATACTGAAGTATGTGGATCTCTCACAGGCTTCCTTATCAAGGGATAACACCACAGAGGATTAGTTTGATTAGTACCTAGCTTGAGACCCTTGACAAGAGGGGATGCTGCATCAGCTAGGAGTGCCTACTCTCCTTCACTGAAGACTGTGGAACTTAGTGAAAATAAGTGCTTTTTGTCAGTTAGGTTATTTGAACCTTAACTTCTCAAATTATCTGCTAATGAAGGCATATTCACATTTTAATGTTTGAGGTTTGATATCAAATCTGTCACAGATGACATTGGTCAGTGCTATTTCCCACTGCCAGTAGTTTGTGCGCTTTCACAGAATAAGAAATTCAGGTACTTCCCTTTTGACTGGATGGAGTTGAAGCTGTAGGTCCAGCTGTAACCATCTGGTTATTTCATAGGCTTGGCTAAGGTATTCCTGGCTTCTCCCACTGACACTGTTCTTCAAAAAAAATGGGCTGGAATATTTTAAAGTAAAAGGACTGCAAGTTAGCCATTCATCTTCCATTCCTTTTAAAGTGACCATGGATTTGATCTTTTGTCTTTGGCACCCTGTTCACCCAGAGATGAAACACTGCAATGCACTCATAGTGTGAAACCTCTGTGTATTCCTTTCTGAAGAGCTTTAGTGTAACTTGTTTTTGTTTACCATGAATTTCTAATCACTGATCTGAGTCCTCCCCTCTGTACGTAATCCTTTTTTGAAGAGAGAAACAAAGTTTCAGTGCTTTCTTATTGCGCATTTTATTCTTGCACTGTGAATCAATGCATTTTGCATTAAGGCAGTTTCTTCCAACCAGCAATGAGCTGAATGTTCATCAGCAGCTGCAGGATACAGCAAAGAGAAACCAAAACAAACTGCAGGGCCACGTATTGCTTCCTTTGGGAATGAGGGAGCAGATGCAATAAAAGATGTGTACATCTTTTATCTGAATTTTGAAAGACTGCATTACAGAGCACAAAGAGTAGTCAGGGTACCCTACGCTGGAAATGGGCAGACTTCATTATTCCACTGACACTACAAACCGAGCATGAAATGGTCTGAAGTCTTCAGATTGATCATACAACTGCCAAAATGTCACCAACAGAAGTACCCTGAAAATGGTATCAATCCTTGTCACGCTGCAGCTTCCATCATGTGAGGAGCTCTCAAATGACACAGTCTGCCAGTCACAGTAGTCTCCTGGAAAGGCACCTACCTGTTGCCTGTTTGCCCAAGACCATGTCAGGTTCATTCTTACAGTTTCATGATGAAATACAAAGAGTGGGAGAGGCAGCAGGGATGCTTTCCTTACTCCTCTTGCATAAGCAATAGCCAAGTGTTGGGAACTCAGTGAGGAAAGGAAAGCTCTTGGTTCATTCTTGCTGTTTTGATAGAGGTGAGGTTAACTGTGTATCTACCAAGGAAAAAAGTGACCCATGCAGCACACAGAATAAAGAGCTAGAAGGTGCAGTTTGGTGAAAATAAATGAAGAGTCACAAAGTAGAGGAAGGAGTTCAATGTCATGATTGAATACTCACATGGAAGATATCCTGATCCCTTTTCCCTGAACTGCCTGCATGCCCTACCATCCAACAACTGATTACCTGGTAAGTCTAAAGCAAAGCCAGAACAGCAGTCAAGCCTCCTAGGCACTAAATCCCAAGCACTGGTCGGTGTGTCAGGGCTCCTTTCCCAGCAGTAACATTCCACCACCCAGTCTCACTAAAGCCCTCCAAGCCTCTTCTCCACTGCTCTAAATGAAGTCAGTTCCATACTTACTTTCCAGGAGCTTCTTAATAAATGACATTACTCAGTGCCCATTTCTTGTTCTAGTAAAATCTTGATGGAATTATTAAATAAATTTTATAAAGAGCTTACCGGAAGATAATGTTGCCTTTGAAATCTACAGCATTTACACCAAATTCCTTTCATTATGCTTTCTATCTTTTAATTAAAACAGCTTTAAACTTAATCTGCTGGTTTTTATATTCAAGTCTTCTAAACTATTTTCTTTCATGAGCAATAAGAGTCTTCTATTTATATAGCATTATTATATGAGAATTTTTGTGTTAAAGAAGAATGTTCCCCAAATGCACAGGCATTTTTGCCAATAGCACTCACACAGAATATCATTATGTCTTCATATTGAAATTCGGTATGTACCAGAAATGATGGTGAGGACAGTTCTTACAGTGATAACAGGAGATTAGGGAGTTTTAGTTTAGACAGTGAAAACACTCAAAAGTTTCCTGAACTACCCAGTTTCAGGAGAATCTGTCTGCTGGACCGTGAATAAAGTTTCCAGCATCACATTTCCTGTACCTTTATGGTGGAATTTCACTCAGGTTGTGATGACACATAAATATATGTCTGTCTGTGTGTATTACCAGAAATAGTAGCATGAATCACCTTCTGTACTAGCTGTAGAAAAAATTTTTTTCCTCATGCTGATACCTTCAGGGACTCATAAAAACAGTATCTCTTGTTGACCATAGGCAACACACCATAAAGGTAATGCGTAATTGTGGGTGTCCCTTACATATAAAGATAAAAAAAAAGATGATGATATATATCAAGATGAAAAAAGGGTGATTGTCTATATGTACAAAAAAACCAAAGCAGTCACTAAAACACCTGTAGTAGACTGTACTAGACTACAGCAGACTGTAGTAAATATTACTTTTGGAATAAAAAAGGTACGAGAAACATTGCAGGAATATCACCTTTACTCTAGCATAGGTTATCTACCAGAACCTCTAATTGCAACAAGAGACGTTTAATATTTGCCTATGTCATTTTACCCCAGAAAAGGCTTAATAAACCAACACTTCCACCCCTTTTCCACATCAGGAATGTATCAGTTTCAGTGGACCTTTTTTTCACAAAAGATTTTCTTCAGGCTTAGGAGACAACTTTTGCTGTACAAGAACAAGAAATGCAGTACCCACGACGGTTTGAAGAGTTTCCAAATTACTCTCTTGAATTCCAGTATGCATTAGTAATTCCAATAAACTAATGGACATTACAGGCTAGGTGACCATGACTCTACTGACTTCCACCTACCATGGATAACCTAAACTTCCTGCAGGGCATAAAATTTATTGGACCACTGTGAAAAGGCCCTTTCCAATCTTGGATTTAGAAATGACAGCACCATTACATTAAAAAATGATAGTTGCCAGGGGTTTAATGTATGGATTCAAGATATGGGTCAAATGCCCAACATGGTGCACAAGAAATGTTGGTCTTTGCTATTTCAAAGGGACAATTTCCCAAAGCATTCAGTATTACTTTAAAGAGCTCTGAACAGAAGGAAAACTTAACAAAAACCTGACTTCTTTAGATTAGTTTATTAGAATGACATCCTAAAATTTCTGATGGCTTTCAAAAAGTTTCATAATACCACACTGGTAGCAAACCTAACAGAGATGTAGGAGACAGAAAAATTGCACTGTATTTTGGACAGTTATTTATTCAAAATAGTTATGGATCCTTAAATTTTTCACCTACTGTGAACCTTTTCACTTCACTGTCCCTTATCTTAACATATCTAAGTAGTGAGGTACAACACATCTGTGTTCAAGAGTATTCAACATAAAAATACTTCTTGCTATCCTTTTTCAGCATTAAAAAGAGTTTTTGATCTCCTAAAACTAGACCAGAAGTTGGCATGAACTGGCTGGTGTACTTCAGGGACTTTTTTAACCTGAGAGTAGAGGGCAAAGTGCTTGAGCACACTGACGTTTCTGAGCTGGTCTAAATTTTCACTGGAAGCAACAGCAGTGGATTGCACTGCACTCTCCCCAGTGCTGAAACAGCCTTCAAAAGCAACAGAAGTTTTTTTGGCAAGAATTCTCAGGGATTACCCTTTGCCTTCTCTTTAAAATAGATGAAATACATCAATAGTTTATATCTTAGCCTCTTCTAACCATCTTGTAGTGTTCAACAAGGATGAAAATTTTTCTACTTGCATGCTGCAAATATACACAGTGTGAGTATATAAATGTGAATTTCCATATATTGTGCAATACCTTGTTATTGACTTCACAAAACTAGTACACTGTTTCCTAAAATCTACAAAGAAATCTAGCACTCAAATTACAAGCAGTAGAGCCTGTTAGGAATAAACTATACTCAATAACTTCTGCTTAGGCATAATGAATTACAGTTTCAGAAACAGACAATTCAAAGGGTTTCTTGCAATTTTTCCACTGATAAAAAAGGCTCCACTCATAAAATGTAGAGCTCATAACTCTCTAAACTGAGAACAAGGTATAGCTTAAGATTTCAAACAAAGAATTCTTTCAAGAGAGATTCACTGCCAAGAAGCCATTGCTGTAAATCTGTTATTTGTGATTTGCAAAATGGTGATTTTAGCAATAGATTAGTTTACTGACCTGAAACCAAACCTTGTGCACTACTGAAGTCAGAAACTCAATTTTAACTGAGCTACAACTTATGTGTGTTTCTCTAAAAAGCCTCTTTCAAAACAAAGGAGAGGAAGAGTTGACTGGATAAATGACTCTGTTCCCCAACAATAAACACAATACAAAGCTATTTATATTATCTTGCCTACACAGCACAGTATAACATTTTCCTTCTATATAATAGCATACTCTGCATTTACAGAACAGAGATATTATATGTTATGACAGAACTGTTTTATCCTGTTCAAAAAATGACATGCGTCAATGGAAAAATATCAAAAGAGCAGAAGGAGAAGATTTTTTATTATTACAGACATGGTAGTCTGTCATAAATTAGCGAGGCCATTATCAGCCAGAACACCAATATATGCTCCCTGACAGAAGCCCATTTCCGGAACCGGTGACATTTTGATTAATGCTGCATAATAGCACTGCATTTTACATGGTATATATCTTTAGAAAAGTATTGCACCTTGGACAGGATTTCGTCCTAGTTCTTGCCAGGTGACATTAAGAAGCTGGGTATATGCCTTAAACATTTGATTATGACTACTAATTATTGCTCAAATTAAGACAACAACAAGTCTAATGACTGCTTTTTGGAATAAAGAGTTTCTTGTATTTACACTATGTAAATAGATGCAGAAAAAACATCCAGTGTGCTAAAGGCATTAATAAGAGATAATATGTTTTCAAAAGTTAAAACAATCCAGTTGATTGCATTAAGCACTGCTTGTGCTTCCAATTATTCTCAGATGTTGTTTTCTGGAAACTGTTTCACAGGTGATCCATTTCTGTAATAGCTCCATTGTTTCATCTTTCATACAAAAGCAAGTCAGGGTCTTAGAAGAAAAGCTGCATTGTTGATTTGAGATGTAACATTACTGAGTCAAAAACACACTTCGTGTTTTGCAATGCCTGCATTAAATTTGGGATTACTGTTCTGCTTTTCAAATGTGGCTGAACTTGAGCTGCAGAGATGGTCATCAAAACCAGGACCAAAACAAGACAGCTGTCATTTTTTAAATAATAGAGAAAGAACTGTCTAAAAAGAAATTTCCTATTTATCTGACACCTCCAGGGAAGGGGTTCCTACACGTTCATTCCCAGGTTAGGAATAACTGACAAGGAATGAGAAACGTGTCCAATGCCATATACAAATTGTAGCTTAACAAAACGAAGCAGATGTGGAATTCCATAATTCATCTGCCTTCCCCTTCCTAAACCATGTCCTTGATCCTCCCTTCAGAGCAACAGCAGTACATTAACCTCATCTTCACAGCTGCCCTTCCCACCTCTCCATCTGGATGCTAGAAATGCAAGATTAAAAAAAATACAAGTGCTTCCACCATATGGATAGTCTAAAATTCAGCTAAAATTCAGGAGAAAAATCTAATTTATTTTCAGGAAACAAGAAGGGAATATTGTATGTTTTAAAATAATACATATTTCACATCCCTTTTACCAGCAGCCAGAGTAAGGCACTCCGATGATGCTAAGACACTTCTGTGAGCTATGGATTCAAGTGAAGCCAGTGAGACACATCACTGGTGATTAAAACATCACTACCAGAGGTGAAACTTCAGCAGATCTGCATGGTTTTAATTAGGCTTCTTTACTTTTAAGCCAATGGCACAGATCAGTTTTGAGAGACAAGATGCTTTCCCATAGTGTGTTTTATTCAACTAGCAGGCATAGAGCACCAATAATGTTTGAGACACGCACAGTGCAGGCTGTGTCCAGAGAAGGCAAACAGGGTATACTGTGGTCCATAAACCCTGAAAGTTTGTGTGTCAATAAAACCCGCCTGAAAAGTAAGAAACAACCAGCGACTCACCTTCAAGACCAATTCCCAGCCATGCCATGGGGATGGCTGTGGATATCTCACATGGTACACACCATTTCCCTTACCAAGGGGGAGAGGAAAAAAAGTAGACACAAAGACATTAATTTCAATCAGTAAGGAAACCCCTGTCTGAGGAAGGCTGATTCTAGAAATACGAAAGCATGCATACTCATGGTGCTCCTTTTAACTGCATCTTTGTTTCAAATACATCTGTTATTGCTTTATGGGACTTAACAGTGGCTGAAAACTTCGGTTTCTTCACAGTTCTCCCTGACGATCTTGCCCTCGGGCACATACTGGCGTTCTCCCTCCTTTCAACTTGTGCAGTTAGATCACATTCCTTATATTGGGTCAGCCCAAACCTGTGTATTTTACTGTCTCTTGGGTGGATAGTGTCAGACAAGGAGAGATTAATGTATTATCACACAGCTTTTGATTTAAAATTAGCTTACCTATTGAATCTCTTTCAACTGGCCTTTTGAAAAGGATAATATATTCCAACCAGTGAGCAAAGATGTCTCCTCTGGCATTGATTGAAATAAAAGAGCAGTTTTGCTTGAAGAGGATTCCTTTTCTGACCCTTCTTTCACTCAGGACTTTTGCCTGCAATTTTGGTAACCTGAAGCAAATCTCTAGCATATAGTCATTAACCTCATGAACCAAAGAAGAGTGAAGCTTGGCAAGAGAAATACCTATTTTGCAATTTCCCTCCACTGGCATATGCCCCATTTTGTTTAATTTTCTAATCACTCTTCATGTATGCCTTACAAGCTAATCTCTCCAGTCACAAAAGAAATAATTAAAAGATTGCATTCGTGTACAATTAATGTTCAAATTGATTGTCAGCGAAAGTCAGATTTTGCTTTGACTTTATTATGTGAATGAACACTAGAAAGAGTCAGGCAGATGAAGACCACAGGGTTTGATAGACCAGCATGTTGGCTTAACCCAGCTGAGTTTCTTTCTGCTTTATGTACCCATACAGAGAATTAATGATTATTTTACAATGGGAAGTCCATATTAATCCCATTAGTGTCCATACTGCCTACCCATGTAGACAAGAATACTATGTACAGGGAATGAAGGCTATGCAAACAACTTGAATGATACTAAAATTAATCTAACACACCAGAAAGGACTGATAATTAAATTTGCATAGAATCAAGTTCAAAGTCTCACTGATGTCATATGACCACAACAACATACATGCTTCACAAAATAAAAGGGAAAATTCTTTGTTGAATTCTCTACTTTTACTGTACAGCCTTTGCTGATAATTTTGGATATGAAGGTTTCCTACTGGCAAGTGATTTAATGTCAAAATTAACATTAGGTGTGATAAAGACATTTAACAAAAATAGGATTTTTAGAATGCCTATAAAAACATAAGAAGGGCAAACAGTGGAGAAGTGTGAGCTATTTACATTTAAGAATATTTAAATTATTACTGAAACTTTCTTCAGACTCCAGCTCATGTTCAGGAGCAAGTATATTTACCACTCATTCAGTTGCCAGCATTTTTGTAGCTGTTTCTCATTGAAGCTACAGGAGTCAGAAAGTGCATTTTTAGGGGATAGCAGCAGGAAATCTCCTTCCCACAGTGAAACTCTTCTATTTCCTTTGATAGACTGAAATTCTGAAAAAAGAAAGCTTTGCTGACTCTTCAAATGCTCAACTCAAGTGAAGGCAAGCATTCTGCTCAAAAAGCAATGTCCCACAACATTTTTCTCCCAAGTACTTGAGGATGGACCGAATGCTTACACCCAGCGATGAAACATTCATGCTTGCTTCAGTCGAGGTGAGCTAGCAAGATTTAAAGGCCCTAAGGTGCTAAAAGACCATTAAAAATACTGGTTAGGAAAGGATTTTATTACTTGGAAAACAGACCTCCCAGACTGACAAGTTGCCCAAAGTAAGATGGCATAGAAATCTACCCCCACTTCACAATATCTGCCACATTTTTTCAGCAGATAAAACTGTTTTTGCTTCAAGCAGATATACTACTAGCAAGTTTGAAGTTTGAGATGTTTAATCACATGGTATGAAATAGGCTTTAGCATTTTTAATGGAATAGTTAATTTCAGGCAGTAGACAGCATTTCCTTTTTATCATCACCTGTAAGTGATAGAAGCTCATCTTTAGTTTTAAAACCTGTTTTATTGTGATATTTTCCAATTATTTTTTAAAATGTTTAATTTCCAGCATTTTTATAATTATGTGTTTGAAGATTAATCTGAATTACCATATGCTTTAAAATGCAGCAGTTATGCATGAGGCACACCTGGCTAAGTTAGGATAAAGACATTTTTGTCTGTATCATATTCAGTGCTTAGGTCATAATCAAAGACTACTACACATCACACAAAACTCTTGATGAGCTGTAAATGTGCCTCCATCAATCCACAGCCTTAAATCAAAACTTTGTTGCTTCAACATTTTTCCATGCTCCACTCTGTGTGTGAGGGTGGTAGATTGGCGCTAGACCCTAAGTTCTTGCTAGCAATGTTTGATATTCAGCAGCTGGCTTTAGGAGCCACAAACCTAACGCTTGCATGCAGAAGTGCCTGTGATACTTCTTTCTCAGAGTCCATCCCCAATTTGTATGAGCATGCATACTATTTCCTCATACAGAATGACTAAAAACCTATGTACAGAAGATCCACTCAGATGTTTGCTGTCTTGGTAAGTCTTACACACAGGTTTATAAGAAAACTTCTGCCCAGATGCTTTATATGCCAAAGCATTTACAAGTGTCCTAAGCTATTATGAAAACTATATTGCATTACAAGTCATTTTGTTACTGCCCAGGACTGTAGGCACTTCCATACTGGCCATCCTGAACAGGATGGTACCGTTACTGCGTAAGGCCAGTTAGGATTCATAAACTGTATGCCACTGCACTTCCCATGAGTAGCTCAGCACACACACCTGACACAAGCTCCCAAAACCCGATGAAGTGCAAAGTCGAGCAGCACAAACACAGTAGGACAAAAACAAGTATGCATCTTTGCAATAACAATCTCCTGATAGCAGGTGAAGGATTGCAGGCTGAAACTTTTCCCTAAGAGAAATAGTTCAAACCTTCTGTTTATTCACTGTTGGTCCATAAAAAGCCTGCACTGGTCCCACAGTGCATTTTCTCTTGACATGGGAGGAGTGCCTTAGAAACACTGCAAAGTTCAAGGGGATGGAAGAAAAATGGGACTTGATGCATGAAGAAAAGGAAGAACCCAGGGTCCATGCCATTCACCCCACCTCTGTGGACGGCAGAAGCAACAACTGAACCAGCTGGCTTCTTTCTGGGGACAGGGCTTCATCTCCTGGGCTACAGTCATGCACTTTCACAGCATGACTGCCTTAACTGCAAGATATGCTATTCATGCCTTCCAAAAAGGTGATAAAATGCAGTAAAAACACTACTCTGAAGCAAGGTTGTACCATTCCTAAGGATCATAGACAAATGAGTGAAACTTGATTTTAAATTTGCATTACACCAGAATAACACCTGCATGTCCCGAGATCACTTTATAAGTTAATATATAATAATGAATTTACTCAACAAAATTTTATCATGTCTGCTACTTTCCTACTAGCTACTATTTTAAGCTGAAAGAATAAAACTAAAACTAAACATAAAAATACTTAACCTGTTTGTCTGTACATCAGTTAGATATTCTCTGCCAAATTGGCATGCTGACCTTTGAGATGCAAAATAGAATGGGGGAAATACATGAAATATTACAGGAAGTCTCACTGCATTTATACTGTCTCTAAGTGAAGCAGCACCAAAATTCCTAACCATATGCCAAGCAACTCAAGCCAGGTAACAGTTTCACCAATATCATTCTCAAGAGAAATGTTTTACAGAACTGGAAGTGCTCCAGTGCAAAGGATGAATAGGAAGAATGAATAAGATCTCTGCATGGAAAGCTCCTCTTTGTAAAGGAAAAGGTTAAGAGAACTAAATTTTAATGTTACTGCTATATTTAAATTCCTGCCAAGAAAGAATACTTTGTATTTTTACAACACCTGATTTATAGGAATTTGAAAACAAACAAATTCCATCTGTTACCTTGCATGATGTGTGAGAATGTCATCCCTATTTCAATACTGAGAAGCCTAAAGCATTGAGATCAAGCTATTCACCCCAGATTACAAAGAAAGACTAAGAAGGAGAGACAGCAAATGTTACCACCCTCTCAGCTCCTCTTCTCCCTGCTCCTCAACATTCAACACTGTGCTTTGCAGAACAATTTTAAAATATATCTTTATCAAAAAAAAAATTATATTTATTCTTAACATTGAAAGAAATATCCCTCAGACATAAATGAAAATGCACAAGGAGAAAAAGGGAGAAGATAAGTCAGCATGTTCTCAAGATCTTCCTTTTAGCTGTCTTTTCAGAGCTGAACAGCTCATTTGTCTTTAAAATATTCTTCCAGCATAACTGACTCCAAACTATCCCATGTGATAAACAACAAACTGTTCTATTTCTTCTCAGCGGGAACACTGAAGCACAAAAGTCAAAGCTTATACAAAGGTATCCAAGGACTCATTGTGAAACATGGAGCTAGCTACAGATGAACAAACATATTTATTTGTTTTGATGGCATAAGTGAAAAATACTTAAAACAGTACTATGTGTGTGATTTTAGGTCAGTCTGGAGTTCTTTTTTTCATCTATTGCTGTAGTAGGGGAAAAAAGGCAAGAAAAGGAAAAAATAAATATTCCTCCTCACTTGAAATGGAAACGTACTATATTTCAGTTACTAGAACTGCTGATAGATTTTACTTTTTCCATCACAAGAAACATAATTAATAAGACATTGTATGTTACTGGGGTTTTTTTTAATTGAAAACAATTTTGTAAATAAACACTATATTTTAAAATGCTTCTGCCACGTTCACTCTAGTTTGCAATCTGTCTGAGCTAACCCAAAGGATCCAACTTTCAGACACAACCTTCAGATGAAGGATCCAACTTTTCAGACACCAATTATGCTGACCAAGGAAGTAACAGGGCCACTGATTAAAAAGCCTCCTATCACAGATCAAAACCCACCCGTGCTCACCCCACAACTCCCTTCTTAGGGCTGGTCACTCAAGTGACCCTGCTGTGTGCTTTGGTGACCTCTTGATGTTTTCCTCCCCTGCTTTGTGCATCAGGGAACCCAGCCAGCTGAGAGAAAAGCCTGCTTACAAACATGCACATGGCCAGCTGTGAAAAGGGGGGAATTGGTGACATACAGCTTGCAGCTTCACGCTTACAGATGTTATGGTGAGGGCTAAAGCTAATCTGGAAATCACACACACATACATTCTGCTGGATAATTGCCATTCCTTCTGACAATAGAAAATACATGGATAGCCAAAAGGAACTGAAGATAAGTCAAAGGGATCACCCCCTTATCACATCAATTTTCTTTTGAGAGAAACTGCAAGAAGTATAGATTTCCAAGATGGATCAAACGAGATGCTTACAACTGATTGAGAAACTTTACAACACCAAAACCTTAGAGAGAATATATATAGGAAATTATTTCCATGCATCCAACATAATCACTGTTTCACATGAAATAACAATTGTGCTGGATATTTAATCAGGCCATAATGATCCTTGTTTATGAGCCTAGGCAGATGAAACAAAAAAAGCTCAATTCTAGCACTTATAGTAGTACCAGAGCTTCTTTTCCACTCATTTGGAGCGCTGCACTTTCTAATACATTGTATTGCTCTGCATCCACCACTATCTCTAGACAGAACTTAGCCTTGGGGAAAGCATTCCTGCATGGGATACAGACCTGATAAAACAATCCTGCAATGCACAAGCTCCGTGGTCCCAGGGGACCCAGGGTTTTGTAAAGGAGAGAGGCACGTGGCTGCCTGAGGGACACAGGTCAGCCTTCAGCCAAGATCCATTGCTCTGCAGGATTCCACATTCCCCAGGGGAGCACAGCCCCGCTGAACTCCGCACCCACCAGTGCAAAGGCTCCACAAACAATCCATACAAGCAAGGTGTGAAACACTACCTGAAACCCCTTGTCTGTTCTGTTGTCTGTTCTGATATCTCTTCCTCTCTTCATACAGGAGCCATGGTAACCCAAAAAGAGAACCCAGGGCAAGATTTCTTAAGGAAAGGCAGACCAATTGCTCATGAATTCTTCCGAAAGGTGAATGCACAGGACCTTAAACCCCAAACTGATGATCACCAACCAGCTGCTGGGCACAACACTTCAAGCAATATTTGACAGAAGTTGAAATAACAGCATATGGGAACTGGACTTTTTTCTTTGAGAAACTGATTTTTCCATAGAGACAGATACTTTAGTTCAGGCCTGAAAGTTGTTTATCTTCAAGCTAACACAGAGAATACCACACAGCAAAGAAAATTCAGCAAGTGAAAAGGAAGTACCACATGTATACAAAAACCCCAGTCCCACAGAATGCGCCTGTTTCAAAAGCTGAAAGAATTTTTTATTTTCACTGTTGTCTAAACAACAGATCAATTCAGCTATGACCTGTCTAACGTGTCTCCCTCTTATTTGTCACTTGTAAATGAGACTGTCCTTGGAGGTCCAACGTAATTGAAAAATATATTTATTGCTCAGTCTAGATCAGTCCTAAAGCTCTACAGTTTCATTGGAACTATATAATAATAGTGACAACTTCCTAGAGGTTAGGGATTTGTGCATTTCTTTAAACCTGGATTGGAAGCTGTGATTTTGTAAAACCTAAATTATTTCACTCTACACAGAAATAATTCTGTGAAGTTCTGTAGCCACAATCATACAGTATTAATGATTTACCAATCTCTTTGCTTTCTTTCTTAAATCCCTTTAATGAAAAGAAAAAAACATGCATTTAAATGTTTGCTGCTACAGGACCTACTTTAGTATTGCGAGACAAAGTGTACCTTAGAAAAAAAAACAAAACATGATACATGTGGGTTTGCAGTGTTAAAATGGTCTCTACTTCAAGATGCATAGTGTGTAATACACCTCCTGTGTACCAAATTACAGTGTCTGTATTTCTCAGAACACGGCAGGGGTAGTTGTTTCTTGTCTGCTTAAATACACTTCAGACCATTCTAAGTATTTAACTACAAGATATAATGGGCAAAAGCAGAAAAAGTTGTATAAATATTTCAATAGAGTACCATTTTTATTCACTTCAGTTTTGAAACTGCTTTTTTTAGCAGGTGGGAGGCCTGCTAAACCTGTCATTTACATATGAGAGTAAACCAAGGATATTTTGGTAGGGAAGATACTGTTCTGACAGCTAGGTGCTCCTTTAAATACTTCACTTGTTTTCACTCTCATAACCTACAGCCTACAAAACAGAAACACGAGAAAAAATATGCCATTGCTAAAATTAGTTAGAAAGGATTTCATTCCTCATGCATCTTAGACCTCTCATGCAGGAGATGACACCAAGTGCCTCAAGAACTGCATCGTGCCAGCAAGCCTCAGCAAACTGCTCTCACGTGGATGTTGTTACCACTCACCACCATTCAGGAGGGCATCAGCACCTCTGAGGAGTGGGATCTCCATGAAGGCAGGAAGATGATTTTCTGTGTAGCACCCACTTCCCAGGGGCAGTGGTAGGGGTGGAGAAGCAAAGCAACATTATGACTGCATCCTGCTCTCCTGATGGTTTACGTAAAGGGGAATGGCATTTTCCCCACAAAGTATAAACAGCCAGTGAATTGCAGGAAAAGTAATTAAGCCTCATCTAGCTGCCAGCCATGTTTGTCTCTGGACAAACATTTCAAATCAGTTGTGTTTTGTAAACGGGCAATGATAGTTTGGGGGGATTTTTTTCTTCATCTAAAACCCCAAAATTAGTATATAAAATGAGCTACAGAGCTCCGCAACAAGCTTTCTAATGAATGTTTCCCATACCTCAAGGGGGAAAAAAAACCAAAACAAAAAACCAGTCAAACCCAAATCTGCTATATCTCATGAATTCAGATATGAAGACTCCCTAGAAAAGGCTTTCATTTCAGATTCATGAGATGCTTTATGAAACAAAGCATGATCCCAGTTTGTAAGATGAAACAATAGGGATGAGAAGGCTGCTGAATGGGTTAAGAGAGTAGCTAAGAACATCCTTTGCTCACCATCCTGACTTGTCATAATATGTCATTGCTTTAGGAGGGAGAAGACAAAACAAATCATGTCTGGTTGCATTGTTGATATGATTTTAACCTCAGGACAAACATCTGGACCCACTCTCAGCATCATTATTATTTGTTGCCACTATTATCCCAGAATCCACAGCTCTGGAGCAAGACCACAGCAATGCTAAACCAGTGTGTGCTGGCAAAATAAAACGGCTATCTCTTTCACAAAAAAGTACAGACATTTGAACAGATATTTGAAAAGGACAGAAAATACAAAAAAGCCCCAAACAGTTAAAAAAAAGAGGCAAAATACAATTGAGAATGGTGTAGCTGCTTTCTTTCTATTGTCTCCTTTTAAATAATGATTTGCATCTTTTCATGTCTCTTCCTCGCATACAGAAAGGCATTCCTAGTTGTGAAGGGTTTTTATAGGAAGCCTACTGAAAGAGCACAGATTTTACTGAAACTTCTACCACACAGAAAGAGCCCATCAACCACATCTGCAGGGCAAATACCCTTGAGAAATACTAGAATCCTGACAGAATGCATGTGACTGATCAACAAGAGAATGCACCCATTCCCTCTCCTAGGAGCTGAAACCAAGATATAAACCTAAAGCAGACACCACAATAGCAGACATCTTCCTCAGTCTCTTCTGATATTCATTAAACAAACTTCAGTTGAATTTTTCAAATCCAAAACTGAACAGTCCTTTTGCCGTATTTTTTCTGCCAACCATAATTACTGAACACATTTGCAATATGTCCTGTGACTTTAGCACAGTATGTCCATTAGATATAAAATTTAATCCAGTGTGATAGTAAAATTTGCTCTTGTATTTTATCTGTGCAATTACCACCAAAACTAAAGAGAAACTGTATCCAAGTACCATGCAACTCCTTCAATATAATTTGAGGCTGACCAGCACCATAGAGAAACCCACTGGCCTAACAGAAGCTCCAGCATTAGACCCACACTAAAGAGGGGAGGGACAGAAAGTCTGCCAACTTCTAGCCAAATGGAAAGCTATACGCCTCCCTAAAATCAGGGAGAACAAATTTCTCGAAAGCAGCCAGGATTTTTGCAACAAGTCATGGTTTGAAATAATTGGTCCCTTAAAACAGTAGAGATGAACCTTTACAGACACAAGGTACATTACACTGGCTCTTCCTCTTATGAAAGAGAGTCTTGATTTATTTTGAGAGTTGGGGGATAGGGGTGGATGGGTTTTTTAAAGATTTTTTCTGAGCCTTAAAAAAGATTTGTTCTTCTGCCTTTCCAAGCTAAAGGACAATGAGATCATATTTTGTGTTTTAGAAGGCTGTAAGCCTTCCTTTGGAAAACCATTAAGTTTATTCACAGCACTGAACAGTCCCAATTGACAAGTTTATGATCAAAACCCTAATTTTCCTCCTAGCAAGTCCAGCATAGGAAAACAACTACCTTGTAGGTGCAAAGTCCAACTGGAATTCGAGGAAACTTGGGAATCCAAGTATTAGTACAAATTCCTATCATCACTAAAAAATTTCTGCTCTACTAGCTTCCTGAAAAATTACTTCTTCCCTGTGCTTAATTTCACCTACACACAGAGGCAGCTTTTCTCTGGCGCAACAAGGGGCATGCCAAAATATCTGAACTGGCAACTCAGCTTTGTCAAGTTTTCCTGTGAAACCAGGATTACTTTCATCACTGGTCACAGGACCAGACACTGCCTCTGAAAGAATGACGGTATCTCTGCTTCACCACGTCTTAGAATGAAGGTGTTCAACTGACTGTTCCGTTGAGGTGGATGCATTTCTCATTTAAAATGAAAAAGGACTGATTCCAGAATTTCCACAAAATTTGCAATTGGGATATATAAGTGGAAGGAAGGAAAAATATGGAGTTTTAGACCTAGGAGGGTATGATGCACACCAGCAAAAGACTCGAGAACCTCTGAGTTGTGGTTAGCACTTCACAGGAACTCTGGCTTCAAACAAGCTTCCCCAGTTACCTGAGAGGGAGTCTGCAGGAAAACATTGCTATTTGCTGTCTCTGTCCCAGACAAAGATCAACTCACCCACACCACTGCATCATATGTCACAATTTCATTTTCAACCACATTATTTCATCAGTTCACAGAAAAGTCTGAAAGGGAGAACAGGAGAGAATGAACTAAGTAATACTGACAGGTTCAATTTAATAAACTAAAGTTTTATGAGGACTGCAAATCAGAGTAATTCAGGCTTTGAATACTTCTGACAAATATTTCAGCCTTCCAAAAAGAACACTTGAAGAGATTAATCAACTGAAACATCATTGTGAGTCCTGAATACAAATGGATCATTATATACTGTGGCAGGGGGTGTCTTCCCATGTCCATAAACACACATTTCCACTGATATTAATGGAGAGAAGAAGAGTCTAATTAGTGTTGTATATTTATCTATTCATTTTTTTTACTCTGGGGATTTCTTGAATAAATTTAATTAAACTGTGCCTGTGCTTCCATGCTTTGAGAGCTTGGCATGGGTGGGTCGAAATTTGCGTGCGTATTTGATAGTCTGTTCCATTTGCTTAACAGTCTTGGAGGAAGGAAGAAGGGAAAAAAAAAAAAAGGAGAAGGAGAACACGTCCTCCGAGTCACTTTGACTAAAACCTGCATTTCTGCTTCACTCAACATTTACATAAAATCATTAACCTTGCTTGTCTGATTATAAAGGGAGAGAAACTGATTTTAATTCCAATAATCTGGTCACTCCACATCAGCACTACATATAGAGGACATGATGACACCATTTTTGCCCTCTGTTTTATGTTTTGCAGTGTAAAGTAGGTTACATACCTCTGCACGGGTCTGTAATATATCAGTACCAGCCTAGAAGCTGAATGCATATTATGACCTTGACAAGCAGGTAAGAACATACAGCACAGTTTTAAATTCAATGTTATCTAACTGCATACTCTTTTTTTCTGGAACAGCCATTATTTCTCTGTTTGTCAGGTTTTTCTTCACTGTGAAATCCAACGTGGGTAATCTCATGACTGAAGTGCTTATTTGGGCCTAAAAACTGAGAATAAAATCTAGGTCCTCCTATAGCTGAAGTGAGTTTTGTCACTGACTTCAAAAGTGTTATAATTTCACCTTGTGAAATTTAAATTTCTTGCCTGGTGAATCCTGTGTATGTTTTCCATGAATACCCAATTCTGTCAGCTGTGAAATACTAAGTATAAGGGAATGGTGCAGGAAAAGTACAGGAGAAGAAGTGGAGCACTTGGTTTCGACAGAAACACGTCTTCCTGGGAGAACTTGAGTGAAAGGCCAAATTGGGGGAGTGGGGGGAAAAAAA